>OZ023158.1:10523424-10895321 GCA_963678695.2 Diplodus puntazzo | reverse complement strand
TATATATATGATACGATTTTTTTCAAGGTACTCAACCCTCAGTGTTTAATATTCGTTCAGTACTTCTACATAAAGTATAATTCTCAGACAGTCTCAGCTCAGAGCTTTGCTATTTCATAGTTTCATTTACAGACATCCAATTCATTTTTTTGCTTTCTTTCTTTCTTCTCATGGCAGACTATTTTAATGTTTTGAAAATGATATCTCTTAATGTTAATGGCATTCGTGATATGACCAAAAGGAAGTCAATCTTCATTTTTTGTAAACGAAAAAATGCTGATTTAATATTCTTACAAGAGACTCATTCAGTTGACAGTGACGTTAAGTTTTGGAAATCTCAATGGGGTGATCAGGGCTACTTTTGTCCCTTCTCCCAACAGTCTGCAGGTGTCGCCATCCTTCTTAACAAATTCAATGGTTACATAATTGAATCTTTTAAGTCAGATGAGGGCAGATGATTAGTCTTGAACTTTGTGACAAACTGGTTGATCTTAAAAATAAATACAAGGAAGCACACATTATAATCGGTGGTGATTTTAATGATGCACCAAATGATCTCATGGATAGAATACCTGCAAGAACAACTCAAAACTCAAGGTTTAAATGCACAACCTTTATTTCTGAACGACACTCTGTTGTTGACATCTGGTGTTTCTTAAATGCTGACAAAAAAGAATTTACTTGGAGCAATGTTAACAGATCTTTGCAATCAAGAATTGATTTATGGTTTATATCTCCCTCTAGTACTCATTTTGTTTCAGAAACCTCTCATGAATATTCCCCCTTATCAGATCATAATTTGAGTACTATTCATCTAATTGGAACTAAGCAAAAAAAACAATCTACGTGGTTACTGAAAATTAAATATTAATCTGCTCAAAGATGATATATTTTGCAATTTAGTAAACATAACCGCAAAACAGATCTTTGGTAACAGTGATTCTAGTCACACTCAAAAGTCGGAATATTTTAAATTGAAAATTAGGGAACTAACAATACGTCGTGCCAAAGATATCAAGAAAAATTATTTGGCTAAAGAAATCAGAATGATGAATGAACTTCATTCCTTACTACAGAAAACTTCCCTATGAGAGGAAGAACAAATTAAAATGAAAAAATGAAGACAAGGCATAGACAACTTATATATTGATATGGCTAAGGGCGCATTTATAAGATCTCGAGCAAAATGGCTGGAGCAGGGAGAGAAAAATTCTAGTTATTTTTTGGCTTTAGAGAAACAAAACCGTAAAAGAAATAATATAGTATCTCTCAAGATTAATGATAACATAACTAACAACCCTTCAGATATCTCAAAATATGACTGCTCCTATTTATATATCCTTTTATAGTAATATTTACAAGTCTAACTCTCAAATCAATGATTGTGAGAAATTTTTCAGTTTAATTCAATCATTCACTCCCTCTATCTCTGCGCAGTTTCAAAAGGATTGTGAGGAACCCATTACAAAACTTGAAATTTTAGAGGCTATTAAATCTGTGAGTAAAGGGAAGTCGCCTGGCATAGATGGGATTCCTGTTGAATTTTATTTTCACTTCTGGACATAACTGAAAACCCTTTAATAGAATTATCTCGTGAATGTCTGGATAAGAAAGAAATGTCAACAACTAGGAAACAGGGCTTGGTAATCCTGATCCCCAAACCAGAGAAAGACCACTTACTAATTGGAAACTGGAGACCCATCATGCTTTTAAACTGTGATTTTAAGATTTTCTCTTTAATTTTTGCCGAACGCTTAAAAAGAGGTCTTAATTAGATTATAGGTGAAACTCAAACTGGGTTTATGACCAACCGTCATATAAGCTCTAACATAAGACTTGTTGTTGACCTTTTGGATTAGTCTAACTATATTGAATCTGAAGCCCTTGTAGTTTTTCTCGATTTCTACAAGGCATTCGATACTGGATCCACTCAATTTACATATAACTTGTATCAGACTTCTGTTGATGTAACTTGTAAACTGTGATTTGTTGCTCTTTTCTGTACACGCAACATCTATTGCATGTCTGTCCGTCCTGGAAGAGGGATCCCTCCTCTGTGGCTCTTCCTGAGGTTTCTTCCATTGTTTTTTTTTTCCCATCAACATGTGAAGTTTTTCCTCACTCGAATCGAGGGTCTAAGGACAGAGGATGTTGTTCACTGTACAGATTGTAAAGCCCACTGAGGCAATGTGATTGTGATTTTGGGCTATATAAATAAAATTGATTTGATTTGATTTGATACTGTAGAACACAACTTCTTGTACAAAGCGCTCCAACTTTTTGGTTTTGGTCCAAATTTGTTTCAACAGTTGAAATGTTTAATAAGAATGTTGACAGCGGTGTTTTGTTTTACCCATATACTACACACAGATTCCCAGTCATGAAGTCTGTTCATCAAGGTTGTCCCACCTTTTTTATTTTTGATTGTTGTTGAATTACTGTCATTGCACATTCTCCATGATCCTGTTCTTAGAGGTTTATCTATTTTTGGTAAAGAGATAAAAATAACTCAATTGGCGGATGACACAGCTTTATTTTTAAGGGATAAACAACAGATTGAACATGCTATATCTCTAGTAGACTTGTTTTCAGCTGCATCGGGCCTAAAACTAAACAAATCCAAGTGTGAAATTCTGTGTTTATTTCAAACTAAGGACAAAAGCTTGCATAACATACCTGTCAAAAACTGTGTTAAATACCTTGGAATTCTTGTTTGTAAGGACCCGGGGGAACGACAGCTTCTCAACTTCTCCGCAAAACTACACAAAACCAAATCCATCTTAAACATGTGGCTACAAAGAGACCTTCCCATCATAGGAAGAATTTTGTTAACTAAAGCCGAAGGAGTTTCTATGGAGAGAATTTTGTTCCTTTATTATTCAATCAAAGAGAATAGATTTGAAACCAAAAAAGACATTTGAGAGCAAAAAAGAGTAAGTGGCAATCAGAATTTTTACTTTTGAGATCAAAACAGAATAGGTTGCAATTGAAAAAAAAAATTGAGAGAAAATATTTCTTCAACTTCAATCAAAACTAATGTTTGTAAGTAAAAACATACGACCATTTTGCTTATAAATCAGTCCTCTTTGCTTGCAAGTTAAAAACCTTTGCTTGCAAATCAGTCCTCTTTCCTTGCAAATTCTGAAGTTTTGCTTGCGAATTCAACTGCACTTGATGGGCAGGGCCTACGCTGGTGGATGAGAGAAGAGTTTCTATTGGTTGGTTTGACCTGGCTCCAACGTCAGTTACGTCTTCCGCATTCCCCTGTGCTGTGCTGCTTGGAGGCAAGCCTGTCGCTCTTTAAAAGTTTCCCTTAAGTAATGAATTGCGCTATATAGCGTTGGCTACAGCCTGCCGTACATTCACAAAAACAACAACAACACAAGTAATGAATTATAATGCCCTGCTGCTGCAAGCACACTGATTAGCAGCAACACGGTTGTCTCTGCTAGTCACGGCCTGAGCAGAGTAGCCTAATGAGTGAGTGGATTACAGGGAGGTGTAGACAACGTGGGGCTGTGATTTAAACATTTAGTATTGCATGGAACTCGCAGTGCCAAAACGTCACGGTTCCTACACAACAGTACTGTCAGCCGGAGACGGGCGGATGGAGAAGACCGCGGCAGCCCACACACACTCGCTATAAAGCAGCTAACACTGAAAATGAGTATAGCGGCGCTGAGCTAGCAGTATAGCGGCGCAGCGCCGTTGTTCCGCCGTCTGGGAGAACCCTGACCGTGGATTACTAAACTACCGCTGAACGTCTCCACTGTGTAGCGGGCTGCCGCTACTCCTCCCGGCTCCCGTTCTCACTACAGCTGTGCTAATGTCAACAAACACACGTGGCGAATAAGTTAACAAATGCACGCACATTACCAAACTCAGATTTATGTGTCTCTTATATTATGGAATGGATCTTCGGATTCATTGGGAACACTACATTGATCTTCATTCGCTGTTGTTTTTTATTGACCATGACTTTTATTGTTATGCAACGTTAAATATTGTCAAAACAATACGTCTGTTTTTCTTTTAATGCCAGAATGGAAATCCAACAGCAGTCACAAGCTAGAGTAACTCATTGCTTAATTTGTTTCTGTACAGCCTAAGTGACATAATGCATTGTACTGTAATGTACTGATGTTTTGCACCCATGTAAATTGACTTCCTAAATGTGTCATGTTAATGCACATTTTCACGTTCAGTATATTTTATCAGGATCAGTCTCTCTTACTACTTTTTCTACACTGTAAATCCCATACCATTAATGGTGAAATTACAGATACAGTATATTGTCTACAGTAGAAACAATGTAGAAAAAGTAGTAAAAATGTACAGTGTTAAAAGCCTAACGTGGTCATGTTCTCTCCACATGAAGAGAGGAGACTGATCCTGATAAAATACATGTTACGTGAAAATGGGCATTAACATGACACATTTAGGTGGTCAGTTTACATGGGTGCAAAACATCAGTACATTGCAGTACAATGCATTACTGTCACTTAGGCTGTACCGAAACAAATTAAGCAATGACTTTCCGTAGCTTGTGACTACTGTTGGTTTTCCCAAGACGGTAGATCAACGGCGCTGCGCCGCTGTACTGCTAGCTCAGCACCGCTATACTCATTTTCAATGTTAGCTGCTTTATCCACCTGTTTCCTCAGAAGCCTATGGGGGCTGCCATGACAGATAACTACTTCCGCCCGTGGTTCTCTGTTTCCGGTTGCCTTGCAACTGCATGACTGACCACTGCTGCCAAGCTAGCCCTAAACAACTAGCGTTATGTCATACAGGCTGAATTGTTTTTAAAATCAGTTCAGGTACAACATGTGCCGTTGTTGGTTGCCACAGCAATTCATGAAAATTGAAGTTTTTTTCAGAAACGTCTCGTGTAGTACATCAGCAACTTAGACAAACATGTCCGTGCCCTGCGCCCCACACGTCATGCTGAGGAAGGAGGAACGGAGGCTAGCGTGGCTCGCAGCTTCCAGACTGATATAAATATTTGTGTTTATAAATATATTCAACAGAATAGCTGCTGCATGACTGCATGACTTCTCTAACCCGACAATGTCCGAGCAGCCGTCTGTCTCCACGACTCCTCTTTCCTTCAGCATCATCCGCTGTATGTTTAACGTTAGCTTGATTGGCGCTGTGGCTGGGCGCTAACGTTACTGCTGCCTTCAGAAATATAAACTTGCTGTGTCTTTTCAGCAGTACTTTCCCGATTGTGTTACTGTGCAGGTAGTTGTTTGCTTCTGTGCTTTTGTAACTGCATAATTCTCCGCCGTCAACACCTTCAGAAAATATAAGATAGTTAACGATCGATGTAACATTAGCTAACGTCGGGCTAATGCTTCATGTCATCTGCCCACTCCGTGAGAACTGACGGTGAGGCACTGTGAGAACTGTCCTCACGACTTATTAAGACATCCGTACTGTGTGTCCACCTCCGATTTTTATCCATTCTGTCGCTTTCTTTGTGTTAAAAGCCGGTTTTTAGAGCGAGCATGACAGCTACGTTGGCATAAACACAGAGGCCAGCCAGCTCAACCGGAAGCGCATAACCGACTACCGCTATGAACCATGGGTAAATTCATGAAGTCAGGAATAAGGTGGATAGCGGGTGTTTGTGGGCTGCCGCGGTCTTCTTCGTCCGTCTGTCCCCTGGCTGACAGTACTGTTGTGTAGGAACCATGAACCATTGGCACCGCGAGTACCATGCAACACTAAATGTTTAAATCACAGCCCCACGTTGTCTACGCCTCCCTGTTATCCACTCACTCATTAGGCTACTCTGCTCAGGCCATGACTAGCAGAGACAACCATGTTGCTGCTAATCAGTGTGCTTGCAGCAGCAGGGCATTATAATCCATTACTTGTGTTGTTGTTGCTGCTGTTGTGAATGTACGGCAGGCTGTAGCCAACGCTATATAGCACAATTCATTACTTATGGGAAACGTTTCAAGAGCGACAGGCTTGCCTCCAAGACGCACAGCACAGGGGAATGCAGAAGACGTAGCTGGTGCTGGAGCCAGGTCAAACCAACCAATAGAAACTCTTCTCTCATCCACCAGCATAGGCCCCGCCCATCAAGTGCAGTTGGATTCGCAAGCAAAACTTCAGAATTTGCAAGCAAAGAGGACTGATTTATAAGCAAAATGGTCGTATGTTTTTACTTACAAACATTAGTTTTGATTAAAGTTGAAGAAATATGTTCTCTCAATTTTTTTTTCAATTGCAACCTGTCCTGTTTCGATCTCAAAAATAAAAATTTTGATTGCCACTTAGTCTTTTTTGCTCTCAAATGTCTTTTTTGGTTTCAAATCTATTCTATTTGATTGAATAATAAAGGAACAAAATTCTCTCCATAAGTTTCACGTTTTGTCTATCCTACTCTCTCCCTCACTGTCCTGGACTCAACCTGCAAAGACATAAATAACATTTTCATCAATTTTGTATGGGAGAACAATACTTGAGCAAGGAAATCATGTCTGGATCAGGGAGGAAGGTGGCTTCGAACTTTTGGACTTTAAGGACTTAAATTATATATTTAAACTGAAATGAATGAAAGAGTGTTTGAGAGCTCCTGACTCAATATGGTATTTTATTCCTCACAACATATTTAAAGACATAGGTGGTCTTCATTTTCTGGGAAGATTTAATTATAACGTATCCAAACTTCCCCTCAGTCTATCAAAATTCTATCAACAGGCTTTATTAGCATGGAAATTATTTTACTCACATAATTTTCTCCACATAAATCAATAATTTGGAATAATGAGTACTAAAAGGAAATAAGTCCCTCTATTGTCAAAACTGCGTTGAAAAAAACTTTATACTTTTAAAGGATCTTTTTAACAACGAAGGTCATATGATGTCATATGAGATGTTTCTACAAAAAGAAGGATTTCCCATCAAACCCAAGGAATACAGATTTATAGTTAGTTCGATCCCCAATGGTTTGAAAGAGCTAATGAAAGGCTGTAGTAATCTACACGAGGTTATTAACCCTCAACAGACACTTTACTTAGATGGAATCCAATTTATTAGTTACAAACGTACCAATAAACATATTAGAAGATGCTTTTATACCAAAAGGAAAAAAATAACCCCTCATGGGAAGACTTATTGGAACTCCCTCTTCAATGATATAAACTAGAGTAGAGCTTGGCTTGTCCCATTTAAAATTTTAATTTCTAACAAAATTAGAGAATTACATCTCAAGCTATTACATAACATCTATCCTACTAATGCATACATCTCAAAATTTTCTGACATTGATGACAGCTGTACCTTTTGTAAAAAGATAGAGAAATTATCATCCATTTATTTTATAAGTTTCAAAGATTTGGAAAATGTTCTTTTCACTAAAACTACAGTTAGGTATCAATCTGATGAGAAAATTATTATTTTTGGCTCCTTCTCTCACAATAATAAATTTAACATAATTAATCTCTTCATAGGTAAATTCCATATAGGCCTACATAAAGTCAAAATGTTCAAGGCAACCCCTTCATTCCCATTATTTTTAATTGAATTAAAAATATATTTTGAGTCTCTGTCATATGTTGAATCCAACAAAAAATGCTTAGCAGCTATTGAATTTTATTCAAATTACATTCAGTGAAGTTGTCTGCCATTTTAACTTGCCCTATGTATCCTTTGTCACGTCTTGGAATGTCTGTCGCTTTGTTTCTTCTTCCTTTTTCACTTGTTCATACTATTTGATAATAAATAAAGTTTAAAAAAAATAATAATAAAATTATTCATTAGTCTCATATAGCCAGACCTCACTACAGCTCCACAGTGCTGTGTCAGCACAGGAGAAATCCGGTTGCACCAACTCTTATGCTGGTATAGGGCATAAATGCTCAAGCTTGTTTATATTTTGTTCAACCAATCGCAATTATCTTTTCAGGATGAAGTGACAGTGCCCCATATTGTCAGGGTCAACTTATTTTTGCATGTGGGGAGGCGAGCCCTGGCATTAAGACAGCTAAATCCCTGCAAAAGGAAAAAAGGTAACAGCTGCTATCTAGGTTTGTAACTCTCCATTTTCAGCATGAAGGTTGCTAGCTCAGAGGTTGTTGTTGTTTCCTGTAGCGACCGGGATTTTAACAAAACAGATAGCCAAAGGGAGGAGAAACCAACTGATATAGTGTAATAATGGCTGGCTTTATGTCATCGGTCTACATCTGCTGAGTCAGACTAATTGTTCATTAGTACTTCTGCTGAAGTAGAGCTGTGCACATCAGTTTACATTATAATTTAGAAAAGGTTGATAATGGTGAACAAAGTGCCAAGGTGGAGTATGTCAAATACATTGTGAATAGCCGTCAGTTACGTTTGCAGTGCCACGTTCTGTTGTAACCAGGCCTTACAACAATAATATTCATTATTTTAATTTGGCCTCAGAGACTCTGATGACGGTGCCACAGAAAACCTAGTTTTAAAACTTCTTAACTTTTTACTTTCTACATAAGCCTCTAGCGGCCATAGGTGGAATTATTTTTGAGTTGCCGTTATCTTGAGATTACCGATATAATTTTTCTTCTGATAATGACTTAATTTATCTTGTTATCCTGAGATAAATTAACTGTGGCAGCTATTCCTCACAAGTGTCTCACTCTGTTCTCTCTGTGTGGAAACAAGGATTGCACTATTATGTAATACATAATAATTAATAATAGCCTATATTATCATACATTTGTTGTATCTGTCGCTACAGTAACCATTAAATACTCTGATATCAAGTCTAAAGGTAAAACATTCAAGTGATTCACAAAACTTCATGAGGTTTGCTTTGAAACTCTCAAACCCGCCTCACAGGACAGTGTGTGTGAGTGTAATGGTCTCTCACTCGCAGGAATCTCACAAAGTCGTATTGTCATGATAAATGATCACAACATTTGCTAATCCGTGATTATGACATAAATAACTTGTGATCTTGAGACAGTAAATATCATTTAACTCAATAACACAGAGAAACTGAGGGAATAATACGTTAAACCCGAGGCTGTTAATGGATTAAAGAGGAATGACTGCAGCCTGGACTATTGTAACGTGGTCGGTGAAGGGGAAGGTTATGGTCCGCTTTCAGTGGCGGTAGCTCCGGTTAGCTCAAACGACACGGCAGGCAACATGTGGGATTTCCGCACATAGGTTACTTTTATTCCACTGTAACTTACAGACCATACCAAGCCAGGTCCTTACAGCACTAGTTATCACACGCTCTGACACACATAGGCCGAGGATCCTACACAGTGCTACACCTACACATCACAATATAAAATAAAATAAAAGGGTGGTCTTCCCTCCGCTGGCGGTATTGCTACGCATGGTGGAGCGGAAGTACAACAACTCTTCTTCGAGGTACAGGTTAAATTATCCACTTAACAAAAGGAGGCGCCACCTAGTGGCGCTACATTCAATAACTCCGACTGTTGCACTATTCTGAAGCACATGACATTCAAAAACTCAGCTACTTAATCTGGTCTGTGTGGGTGTTTGATTTTTTTTCACAGATGATTCAAATGTTGCTTAACTTGGTGCCTACACGACACTACAAACCAGTGAGAAGCCTGTCAAAATGCCCATGTAATATGCATTATGTAGGCAAAACTAAACGAGAGCTAAATACCAGAATAGCCAGGCACTTTGACAGTCATAACCAGGGGCGTCGAACTGGGGGGGAAAGTGGGACTGATTACCAGGGCCCCAATGCGGGAGGGGGCCCTTGAAAGGCCTGAAATAAAAATGATGTTTGTATTTTTATTGTATTTTATTTATTTCTAAGTAATTAGTGTCATAACGAACTTAAAATTGGCAGAATAAATCTGATGAGAGACTTTACTCTGTATGAAAATAAAATAGTGGAGGCTGTCTGAGGCCACTCTCACCCCTCACAATACATAATGGTTCAGTCCACCCCTGCAGCTGCAGCTGCAGAAGATGCGTCTTTAAACAACTTAACGAGAGGAGAGGCTGCTGCCCATCAAGACATGTCTTTCCCCAAGAAAGCAGAATCAGGAAGCCTGAAATGAAAAGGCAGAAAGGGAAAGAAAGCAAGGAGAGGGAAGACAACTCCTCACACATTTCTTTCAAAAGAAAGGTGAGCACAGTTCACAGCTAACACAGTTAAAGAACAGTTAAAGCTAATAATGTCAGCAGCTGTAAAGATTGAAGGCAGTCAGACAGCCATGAGTCTAGTTTCTCAGTTTGAGCAGCAGCAGGTTCCTCATCTTCATCTCATCCCTCATTAAAGGGACTTAGGGCAGGATTTGTGAAAAAATGAACATTCATTATAAGTATTGTAATGCTAATAGGTGATGAAGCGTTCAAAACCAAAAAGAATGAGCCCATCCACGTATCTCTCCGGTGCCTTGAACAGGGTGTGTGCTGCATAATGTACTGCAATTCGGGGCCCGAAATTCCCGCGCAGTCCTGCGGACGTGAGGTCAAATGCTAACGTGTATCTTAGTCCGGTCCTGTGTAGTTACAGACTACGCATTTTCCACGGTCCTTCAGTCTGAAAACGAATAGTTAGAAATATGTCCCTTCATGTACAGGACCGAAAGCCCAACTGTTATCCGGGAGGTGATGTTAGCAGCTGGCTGTAGCAACAGGCTAACGGTTTCTGTGTCTGTGTAGTCAGATTAGCCGCTAGCTGCACACAGCGAGCCGGCTTCCTGGCAGCTTCATGCGTGTAACGTTAGGGGATAAGGCTATATCATACACACACAGCGAGCCGGCTCCTGTCTCGTTCCCGTCCAGGGGAAATACGCTGTTTAGGGGGTACAGTAACGATATTTACAGGCTATGTGTTAGGGGCCATTGTGTTGACTTGTTGGTAATACTGTTGTGATGTAGCCAGTGATGTGCACAGGAGGGGGGCAGGGGGGGCGGTCGCCCCCCCTTGTGGCCCAGTTGTTGAAGAACGCGCGCTAAAGTGCCCTCTTGGGAGCCAAAACGCATGCTAAACTGCCCTCGTGGGTGGAAAAAACACACTAAACTGACCCTTGGCTGGTTAAAACATGATAAACTGCCCTCTTCGGTGGCAAAAACGTGCGCTAAAGTGCCCTCTTGAGTGGAAAAAACACACTAAACTGCCTCCTTGGCTGGTTAAAACATGATAAACTGCCCTCTTGGGAGGCAAAAACGCGTGCTAAAGTGCCCACCTGGTTGGCAAAATACAACTGCCCTCTCGGGTGGAAAAAACGCATGCTAATGTGCCCTCTTCAGCGGCAAAAATGTGTGCTAAAGTGCCCTCTTCAGAGGCAAAAATGTGTGCTAAAGTGCCCTCTTGGGATGCAAAAATGTGTGCTAAAGTGCCCTCTTGGGAGGCAAAAACGCATTCTGAAGTGCCCTCCTGGTTGGCAAAACACACTAAACTGCCCTCTTGGGTGGAAAAAACACTAAACTGCCCTCTTGGCTGGTTAAAACATGACAAACTGCCCTCTTGGGTGGCAAAAACGTGCGCTAAAGTGCCCTCTTGAGTGGAAAAAACACTAAACTGCCTCCTTGACTGGTTAAAACATGATAAACTGCCCTCTTGGGTGGCAAAAACGCGTGCTAAAGTGCCCACCTGGTTGGCAAAATACAACTGCCCTCTTGGGTGTCAAAAACGCATGCTAATGTGCCCTCTTCGGAGGCAAAAATGTGTGCTAAAGTGCCCTCTTCGGAGGCAAAAATGTGTGCTAAAGTGCCCTCTTGGGAGGCAAAAATGTGTGCTAAAGTGCCCTCTTGGGAGGCAAAAACGCATGCTAAAGTGCCCTCCTGGTTGGCAAAACACACTAAACTGCCCTCTTGGGTGGAAAAAACACTAAACTGCCCTCTTGGCTGGTTAAAACATGATAAACTGTCCACTTGGGTGGCAAAAGGGCATCTTTAAGTGCCCTCCTCATTGTCAAAACACCCTAAACTGCCCTCTTGGATGAAAATAAAACAGTGAATTGCTCTCTTGGGTGGTTAAAACAAGTTTAAGCGCAATACCGGTTGGCAAAACATGATAACTTGCCCTCTAGTCTTGGGTGGTATAAATGCGTGCTTAAGTGCTCTCTTGGGTGGAAAAACACACTAAACTGCTGCCATTGGATGGAGAATATCGATTCCGATTAAGGCAATTAAGGCAAGCTTTCCCAGAGTCATTTTATGGTGTCAACAAGTTAAACCCTGTCTATGTTCAGTACACTTTGTATGGCCATTAGCCCATATTTTCTGTTTGTTTTTTAAAAAAAATGTATTTATTTATTTATTTTTCGCAAATGGCCGATGGGCTAATAAACTTTCTAGATTTTATTTTCAATTTACATTTTAGGCTAGGTCAGTTAGATTCATTATCTTTAGTAAATGATGGAATAAATTGATGGCAACTAGATAGATGGCAACTTAAGTTTTAAAAACACATTCCTGTTGTTAAAGTAAGTCCATTCCATCCATTTAAGCATTCAGTTTTAGACACACTCTCTCTCTCAAATGGTCACATGTCAGTGGGGACTTAATACTGACTGAGGTGCAACCCTGCATCCTACTGCTGTGTGAGGTAGGTAGTTAATATAGCAAGCTGTCTATTAAGTTACCAATTTTGCATTACTAAATACTAGTATATGTAGCCTGGAAGTGCTATTATTAGGTAGAGATGCTTATCAGATGTTTAAGCCTAGGCTGAGGAGCTAGCCTTGCTAAGTCTTGTGGGAATAGCTTTTTAAAGCTAGCCAGTAAAATTAAAAGTGGGATTAGCATTGCATATCAGGGTTTCCGCCAGGTTTAAGTTGACCCCCCGCCAGGCTAAGCATTTGGGATCTTTTATTCTATTTACATTTTTTAAAATGCTTTTCTTTAAAATGCCTTTTTAAGTGCACAGCTCAGTTGGAAACATATACAGCGGCTTGCAAAAGTATTCACCCCCCTTGAACTTTTCCACATTTTTTCACGTTACAACCACAATCGTAATTGTATTTTAATGGGATTTCATGTGATAGACCAACACAAAGTGGTGCATAATTGAAGTGAAGTGAAGAGAACATTGTTGAACAAACAGCATCATGAAGCCCAAGGAACACACCGGACAGGTCAGGGATAAAGTTGTGGAGAAGTTTAAAGCATGCTTAAGATATGAAAAAATATCCCAAGCTTTGAACATCTCACAGAGCACTGTTCAATCCATGGGATGGGAAGATGGATGGAGCCAAATACAGGACAATCTTGGAAGAAAACCTGAGACTGGGGCGGAGGTTCCCCTTCCAGCAGGACAACGAGCCTAAACATCCAGCCAGAGCTACAATGGAATGGTGTAGATCAAAGCATATTCATGTGTTAGAATGGCCCAGTCAAAGTCCAGACCCAAATCCAAGTGAGAATCTTTGGCAAGACTTGAAAATTGCTGTTCACAGACACTCTCCATCCAATCAGACTAAACTTGAGCTGTTTTGCAAGAATTGATGGGCAAATATTTCAGTCTCTATATGTGCATCGCTGGTAGAGACTTACCCCGAAAGACTTGCAGCTGTCATTGCAGGGAAAGGTGGTTCTACAAAGTATTGACTCAGGGGGGTGAATACTTTTGCACACCACACTTTTCTGTTTTTTATTTTTTAAAAATGTTTAAAAACCATGTATAATTTTCCTTCCACTTCACAATTATGCACCACTTTGTGTTGGTCTATCACATAAAACCACATTAAAATACATTTACAATTGTGGTTGTAGCATGACAAATGTGACAAAAGTTCAAGGGGGGTGAATACTTTTGCAAGCCACTGTATGTCCATGCTTCATCATAGTTTGTTTCTTTTGAGGTGTCAAATAAATATTTTAAATGTGTATTGTTCCCTGTGTTTTTATCACAGAGCCCTATTGGGTGAAGAAAACACACTAAACTCCAGGGCCCGTATTCACAAAGACTTTTATCTTAACGTTAGGAGTACTCCTAAATCGGAGTAAAAGTTTTTATGTAGGAGTCGTTTCTTAAAAGTAATTCACTACTTTTAGTTATGAAAACAGTGAACTCCTAAACTAGGAGTAACTCTCTGTTGCTATGGATGACGTCATTTTATAAGGACGCACTTAGACGCGGTAACAACGGTGATTGGTTGAGTGACAGGGCAGCCCATTGAAAAGTCATTCAGGCTACACAATGCATGAAGTGAAAATAAGGAAGTTCCCTACAAGCCCATGACAAGATAAAGAATAAAGAAATGTATTTATAAGGAAAATTAAGTGCCCCCAACAAAAAAAAAAAAAAAAAAAAAAACGCTTCGGACGAAAATTACAAATTTGAAGATTGTGTGAAACGTGAATTGTCAATAAAAGCTCGAAAAGCTTGGGAATCGTGTGTTGATCCGGGCCATTTCACAACAATGTCCAGTATATTGTAACATGCGTCAAAGACGATTTGTGTATTGTTGGAATGCAACTTTTCCGATTGACATTTTGCACGGGACTAGTATAACCTGGGGACCTCCAGTAATTTGTAATAATTGCGGAGGTCGTCTGTGATCTTAATCCCGTGTGAATCAGCCATGTCTGTAATTTGTAAAGTAAAAATTCCACCGCAAATTATTTCCATATTTCACCAACCACGGAGGTCATTTGATAATATTAGTCCCGTGCGAATCGGCATCTCTGTGGTTTGGGTTCGTTTTTTGTTTTTCTGAAGTTTTTTTGTGTTTTCCACACCTTTTTTCTGCCTTTTTCCCGGTCGAGAGTTACGGAGGCTGCGTTGGGAATTATAAATGAAAGTTTTGACAGCATTTTGGGTGCAAATTCAGGACAGGAGGCTCATCAGAAGAGTGAAATCTCGAAAGATGATTAGATGGATTACATGCATGGCAGCATGCGGTAAGGAACACTTTTCCATCTTTCAACAGGCTCACCAGTTATTATATTAAAAATATCCACATCTAACCGTTGTGCTGCTCCAGTAAGGGCTCCGGTGCGATCGACCCGGGGGATAATGTCAGTAAATTAAAATTTAAATACAGACTTCGCTTATACTGTGCGAATGCACTGCACGAAACACAGACGTGGTGGGATGATTTCTAAGTCACTTGAGGTCCCCAGGTAATATTAGTCCCGTGCGAAGAGCTGCATTTTCCCCGCAGCCAAATACCGGAGTGTTGCCAAACAAACTCCGGCGTTATTGGATTGTTTTGGTTGATTGTGGACGTTATTGTGTCCCTCACCAACTCAGCCACAACTTCAATCCCTTCGCGGTCCATCCGACATCGTTTTAATAATTCCCTGTCATTTAGCGTCTCCAACACATTCGGCTGTGACCAGGTCTTAGCGAGTTAGGAGTCCTCTGGCTGGGGCGCCGTAAAGGGGGGGTAAAAGAGACGGATTCTAGGGGCCCATGATTGAGGGGGCCCAGAGAGGCCCCTAATGATGATGGAATTATATCACAGAAAATATAATGACACTAAGTTATTAACTAACATATAATCACAAATGTTTTATTTTCCATGTCCTGCTAACAATAACTTTATTAGTTTTGGAAACAACAACCCTTCCCCCCCTCTATTTACGTAAAATGGTTCAGTCCACTGGATCAGCTGCAGGTAGCACACCGGCGGTGTCACACAGCGCCACAGCGGGCAAAGCGGAGGAGACGGCAGTATGCCTCAAAAATCAGGCAGCCAAAAAAGGAAGGAAAAGAAATTAAGAGAGGAGAAGGAGTTGAAGGGTCGACAATATGTCACCCAGTATTTCCAAAAAAAAGGTGGGTTTGTTAGTTGTGGTGGAAAGTTATGGAATATTAACTTTGTCCCTGTCTGTGGTCTGTAAGCTAGCTCACTTTTCTCACCATGTTAGCTCAAGAAAACTCTGGATTTTTACATTTTACTGCTATATTAGTTAAATAATGAATCCAGTCAAACATTTATCAAGCTGTTCTTATTCAATAATAGTCGATCTCCCCTCTGTCAAAATGATGCCTCATTCTGAACAGAGTCAAGTGCACCAGCAGCTGCAGCAGCAGCAGCAGCAGCTGTCTGTCAGCCCCCAACTCCCCATCCCCCTGAACCAGCCCCAGTGCCCCCACATGAGGAAGGAGGTGAGCAGCTGTGTGTGTTGAAATAATAATAATAATAATAATAATAATAATAATAATAATAATAATAATAATAATAATAATTTGCCATTCTTTTTATATATTAAGTTCTACTTAAATGATGAGAAATCATATATGGCCATTTTGTATTCTGATGGTGTTTTTGTTTTTGCTGAGATTTTTTTCTCTCCACTGATTATAATTGCTATTTTTTCATGGAAGAGTTTATTTCCAATTTAAGAATCAGTGTTGCAGCAAATAAATGAATCAAAATGAATTCCATTGTATTCAGAGTGCTCAGTTCTTCCCCTACTGTACATGTCAACTGTCATGTTGTTCCTTTTTCACAAATATGGTAATGATAGTCAAGAATACCATTAAAATGCATAATTGTATGTAAAATAGCATAAAAAAAATTCACCGCTGTGTTGGGGGCCCTGTAAAGATTCTTTTCATGGGGCCCAAAATCCCTAGCGGCGCCCCTGTCCTCTGGACTACTTCTAAGGTCTCCCAGACTTAGGTGCTACTTTTAGGCTTAAAATGTTTTGTGAATAACTCTTATTTTCAAAAATTAGGAGTCCTAAAGTTACGACTGACACGCCCATTATTTTTAGGAGTTGCTCCTAAATTCGCCTGTTAGGAGCTACTTTTAGCCTTAAGATTCTTTGTGAATACGGGCCCAGAAGACTATTAAGACCAAGAAATACTATGAAACATTACTGTTGCATTGACTTTTGTGTTGGGCCCCTTTTTGATCTATATTGAGCCAGAACTGTATCTCACAGAGCCAGTTTGGATTATCTGGTGCTAATATGGTGTTAAAATGCACTAGAATACAGAAAATGGCATCTACTTAATTGAAAACATTCTGGGGGATGGCCGCCCAGACCCTCTAGGGTTTTATTTCCTTCATACATCTATATCTCTCTGTTCTTCACAGTTCAATGTTGAATCTACACAGTTCTTGTGGATGCTGATCCTAACTACAAATTAACTTAAGTAGTCTGTCTAGTTAGTCTGTTTTAAGGCTATATAATGTGCTATATAATGTGCCATTTGTATAACATATAAACATGTCTAAAGTGCCCTCAGCAAGACACGGAACTTAGTGCCCTCTTCAGTGGCGAGAACGCACTGGATGTGCCCTTTTTTTCTTTTCGCCCCTGCCCTTCAAAAAGTCTGTGCACGCCACTGGATGTAGCTGAATAAAAGGCAGTTTAGAGCTCACCGTGAAGTGCACAATCGCATGTAAACAAGCTCAGATGGTGCTTTATAAATTGATATTGAACTGGTCCAGGCACACATTCACAGAGGACAGGTTTGTGCTTCACCTACATCCCACATTCATGTCTGATCAGTTTCAAAGTCAAAACATACCTCTTTGAAATAAAAATCAATTTGGAACTTAGTCACAAGTCATTCTCTGTAAGTGCCAGCTGTACTGAGGTCCAATACTGCAGCAAAATGTAGATCTTCTGCTCACTATCACCAAGTTTAATACACTGCTAATTCATTTGAAAGTCTGGCACTTCTATTTGTAATGCTCAAACAATCAGCATCAAGCCATTAGTTATATCTGTTCTGCCAGGGTAGAGTTGAAAATAATAATTACTAGATTTGATTATGAAGCATTGTGAGCATGTGTTCTAACTCTACTTTTCTCTTCTCTCCATAAAGGCCTCAGCTACATGATCCAGAGTTGTGAGCAAGAAAAGAGAGAAGACAAGACCATCTTGTCTACCACACACTGATTTTATTATAGACATGTAAAAAAAACACAAAATAAAAATTTGTACATAATGCAAATTTGAAAAATACTTCCTTTTCACTGTAAACTTTGAAAATAAAATACATATTGTACATAAATTGCATTTATTTTTGGATGAAAGTGGAATCTTTGGCTAAAAATGTTTATTTTTTGAGGTATTGTGATCACAGATACACAAAACAGTTGAAAAGTTTAGTCTGGCATCCTAAATGGAGCTTCTTTGTAACCTGTGTAGTTCGCAAAGGGGTTAGGGAGTTTTGGCTCGGATGTGAAGAACACAGCAGCTCCAGGCAGTACATCTCCAGGTGGACACTCCTGCTCAGACACTGGTCCGGAGCCTGCTGACACACACTCCTCCTCTGAAGATTCCTCCATGTGTGCCACTCCTTCCATAGTCAATTCCAAATCCTGAAACAAAAACAATGAGAATATAAATAACTTTATTAATCCTCAAAGGAATGTTATGATTTTACTTGGTGTTATTTTTATTCTGATTCAACTTGGTATAATACCAGCTATGATTTATTATTTACTGTTATGGTGCAGTGCTATTCATATTGTCTTATAATGGGAATGGTTTCACACATTATCTCAGTGGCACTGGTACATAACACTTGTTTTGAGACATTGAATCATACTACTGCTGTTACATGATAATGACTGCACACTTATGTGAGCGTGTTAGCAAGCTTTATCCAATGTTATAAATATTAGCTATCTTGGTAAGTACCGCAGTCCGAAATTAGCTGCAGCCACAAGCCAAATGCTCGTCAAACACCATAACGTTGTTGGCAGTAGCATTAACTTCACAAAACAATACCTATCGCTAGGTCATTATTCACTGTGGCTGGTGAAATTTGAACTTTAGTAACCATTTGGCCAGTGCAAAGTAAACGTATTTACACTACAACTATCATTTTGCTGAATTGATGCGCAAATGTTGTCAAAGAAATATACTAAAGCTGCACTAAAATAAACACTGGGTTTACTTACTTCGTCGCTTGAGATGATGCTGCTCGCAGTTGTAAGCTGCCAACGAAGTTCCGGGGAGGCATGTGCGGAGGTCTTGCAATAAACAGTGACGTGAACAGCGAGTAAATAAATGACGTGTCACAGCATCAGCTGCACTGCTGTGAAGAGTTCATGCGCGCTCCCGCGCCGGCTTGGCTGATGGCTGCAGTTACCCTAACGGCCGTCGTGTCACTATTGAGTCTTATTTCTAGATCCTGCCCTAAGTCCCTTTAAGTGCTGACTAAAGGTTATTATTATAAGTCATCATTTCACATTGAGCTCGCGGTAAAGACTGTTCAAATTTGGAGCGATATTTAGTTCCTTTCCCAGTAAGCTAGCATGACATGTTTGGTGTCAGCGGATTCATTTCAACAGTGATGTGCACAGGAGGGGGGCAGGGGGGGCGGTCGCCCCCCCTTGTGGCCCAGTTGTTGAAAAACACGCGCTAAAGTGCCCTCTTGGGTGGAAAAAACACACTAAACTGCCACCTTGGCTGGTTAAAACATGATAAACTGCCCTCTTGGGAGGAAAAAACGTGTGCTAAAGTGCCCTCTTGGGAGGCAAAAAACACACTAAACTGCCCATTTGGCTGGTTAAAATATAAACTATCTATGTGGGTGGCAAAAGGGCGTCTTTAAGTGCCCTCCTCATTGGCAAAACACACTAAACTGTCCTCTTCGGTGAAAATAAAACACTTGATTGCTCTCTTGGGTGGTTAAAACAAGTTTAAGCGCACTCCTGGTTGGCAAAACATGATAACCTGCCCTCTAGTGATGGGTGGTATGAACGCATGCTTAAGTGCCCTTGTGGTTGGTAAAACACAAGTTCTCTCTGCCATTGCGCTGCCATTGGATGGAGAATATTATAATAATAATAATAATAATACATTTTATTTCATAGGCACCTTTCTGTCACTCAAGGACATCTTACAGTAAACAAAGACAATTTAAGCCACAAAAGTACACAAGAGAAGAAAACAATAAAAATGGACAGAAAATTCATTTAACTAAGAAAGGCGATCTTAAACAGGTGTGTTTTGAGTTTGGACTTGAAATCAGATAGTGTAGTGATGTTCCTTATTTCGGGTGGCAGAGAGTTCCAGAGCCGGGGAGCAGAGCGGCTGAAAGCTCTGCTCCCCATGGTGGTGAGACAGGCAGGGGGGACAGTCAGCAGAATGGAGAAGGATGAACGGAGGGTGCGAGAGGGAGTGGCGATATGGAGAAGATTGAAAAGATATGGGGGGGGCAAGATTGTGAATGGCCTTGAATGTTAGCAGAAGGATTTTGAAGTCAATGCGGGACTTGACCGGGAGCCAGTGGAGCTGCTGTAGGACGGGAGTGATGTGGTGGATGGAGGGGGTTCTGGTGATGACACGGGCAGCTGAATTCTGGACCAGTTGAAGTTTGTGCAGGGATTTGTGGGTGAGACCGGAGAGGAGGGAGTTGCAGTAATCCAGACGGGAAGTGATGAGACTATGGACGAGGATAGCAGTGGTACGGGGAGTAAGGAAGGGGCGGAGGCGGTTGATGTTGCGTAGGTGGAAGTGAGCAGACCGGGTGATGTTATTGATGTGAGATTGGAAGGAGAGTGTACTGTCGAGGATGACACCCAGACTCTTAACCTGTGGGGAGGGGGAAACGGAGCAGTTATCAATGATGAGGGGGAAACTGTCGGTTTTGGAAAGTGTTGACTGTGTGCCAATGAGACGAATCTCAGTTTTGTCAGAGTTGAGTTTTAGTAGATTTGAAGTGAACCAGGATTTTATTTCAGTTAAGCAGTCGGTAAGGGAGGAGGGAGGGAGGTTGGAAGTGGGTTTGCTGGCGAGGTAGAGCTGGGTGTCATCTGCGTAACAATGAAAAGTGATGTTATGTTTGCGGAAGATATTGCCAAGGGGAAGGAGATAAATGATAAAGAGGAGGGGCCCCAGGACAGAGCCCTGAGGCACACCAGAGGTGACAGGGGAAGGTTGGGATGTGAAGGTTTTGAGCTGGATGAACTGAGTACGGCAGGAGAGATATGATTTGAACCAGTTTAGAGGAGTATGAATTATACCGAGGGAGGACAGTCTCTTGAGGAGGGTGGTGTGACAGATGGTGTCGAAGGCTGCAGTGAGATCGAGGAGGATGAGAATGGAGAGTAAACCAGTATCAGCTGCCATGAGGAGGTCGTTGGTTATTTTAAGAGTGCAGTTTCTGTGCTATGGAGAGGGCGGAAACCAGACTGGAACTGTTCGTACAGGTTGTTGTTGAATAAATGAGAATGGAGTTGAGTTGCTACTGTTTTTTCAAGAATCTTGGAAATGAAGGGGAGATTAGAGATTGGACGTAGGTTATTGAAGTTTGTGGGATCTGCACCGGGTTTTTTCAAAATTGGGGTAATTGCAGCAGTCTTGAATGGTGTAGGAACAGATCCAGTGGAGAGAGAGGAGTGGATGATGGCAGAGATGAGAGGGACCAGGGAAGGGAGGCAGGCTTTGACCAGAACCGTGGGGAGAGGGTCTAGCTGACAGGTGGATGGCTTGGACTTGCGGATAAGATCTGAAATTTCTGCGGAGCAAGGGAGTTGAGTATCTGTTGGAGTCCAGTGTTGTAGTGTGAAACCAGCTGTTCGAGGGTGAGTGAGTTCTGAGTGGCCATGAGGGAGTCAATGCTGGAGGAGAGGGAATCTAAGTTAATATCCTTAATATTGTGAAAAGAAATGAGACGGGGGAGCTTGGTAGTGGAGAGAGAGAGTTTTACATTAAATGAGAGGAGGAAGTGGTCGGTTATGGGGAGTTCAACTGCAGTTAGATCGGAAGGGGAAACACCAGAGCAGCAGATTAAGTCCAGTATGTGACCCTTGGAGTGAGTGGGGGTATCGGTGTGCTGTTGAAATCCAAAACTGTCGAGGCAGGATGTAAAGTCTTTGGTAAGTGGGTTGTTGGTATTGTCCATGTGAATGTTAAAATCTCCCAGTACTATGTTGTTTGGTGAAAGGGTGGATAGGTGGGTGAGCAGAGCAGCAAAGTCATGTAGAAAGTCAATATTTGGTTTTGGGGGCCGGTAAACAGTAGCAATGATGGTGGGAGTCGGTCCAGAGAGCTGACGAACAGTGGATTCGAAGGAGGTGAAAGCAGGGGTAGGCACCGGCGAGACTTTCCACTTCTCGTGTTGGATTATTGCGAGACCCCCTCCCCGGCCGGTGCCACGGGGTTGACAGGTGTAAGTAAATGCCGGAGGAGTAGATTCGTTGAGTTGGGAGAAGTCGTTGGATTGTTGCCAGGTTTCAGTTAAACAGAAAAGGTCAGTGATGAGATCCTGGATAAGATGGCCCTTGCTCGTGAGTGAACGGACATTGAGTAAACCGAAGTTGACAGTGGTGCTTTCACAGTTGGCAGTGCTACTAGCCGACCGGGGCAGGGAGGCTAGGACACTGTGGTCAACGGCCCGGCCAGTGTTGCGTGAAGGGGGACGGGAGTTGGACCAGATGGATTTTATGGGCTGAGTGGGAGGGACGGGGGCGCTAGAGAGCTGGACTCTGCTTTGTACTGCTGCTGGCATGGGGTGAGGAAGAATGTCAAAGGAGGGGGTGTGTGGTGTAAATAGTCAGTCACGTGGAGCATGATGTACGGAATATTGGATATTGGCTGCAAGCATGCGAGCACCTGTGGTGCTAGGATGGATGCCATCGGATTTAAAAAAGGTGGGGCGGTTCCAGAAGAGATTAAAGTTGTCTGTAAAGTTAAGACCTCGGATGTAGCAGGCAGGTTTGAGCCAGGTGTTGAGCATTAACAATCTGGAGAAGCGCACGTCTCCGCGACCAAATGTAGGAATGGGGCCAGAAATAAAAACAGATTTTCCACAAGTGCGAAGGAAGTCCAGGAGGGAGATAAAAGCAGGTTTTGTCAGTTCAGAGGCACCCCGAGCCATGTCGTTGGTCCCTACGTGCATAACTAGTCGGGTAATGGAGGACGGGAGAGACTGCAGCAGCCGAGGAAGTTTTTCCAGGATATCCAGGACTGTGGCACCGGGGAGACAACAGGTGGTGGCGTTGAAAAAGCGGATATTTCATGTAATGGAGTCCCCAATGATCAGGGTGGTTGGTGGAAAGAGTGGGCGAGGATGAGGTTGAGCCGGGAGGGATGGCGGTGATCCAGCGTCTGGGGCGTGTGCTGACGGCAGGATCGGCGGCTGTGCCCGGCAGGACAGGTGTTGCGGTGGGTCAGCCGCCCCGGCCCCAGGAGGAAGAGAGTCCGCCAGCGACGTCGGGTGGCGCACGCCTCCAGAGCGTCGGAGAACGGCTTCCTTCAGGAATTTGCGGCGAGAAGTAGAGATGGTTGTCCTGGAAGACAGCTGGCGATCCGTGACCGAAGCACAGCGGCTCCGGGCGCCGGCGGGTAACGGCGGGGAAGAGCTAGCCTCGGGGGAGCTAACCTCCCTCACCGCAGATGTAGGGCCAGCCATCCTGGACGTGGAGCCGCCCGAGACCGAGTCCGGAGCACCAGCGGTCGCAGGCGGAGAGGGGCCAGCGGCTCCCTGAAGCAGGCAGCCCCCGGAGCCAGGAGCCATACGACCGCCAGCAGCCGTGTGTAGAGAGCAGGTGGCGGGACCTCCCGGGACCGGGCGGAGATCTGGATTGTCGGCCAGGGCGTCGAAGCGGTTGGAGAGGCTCAGGCGAGGAGGAGAGACAGTCGTATCCTGGGCTCCCTTTCTGCCACGGATCACAACTTAAGCCCAGGATGACTGGAGGCTGGGGGTTGAGGAAGTGGAAGGCCGCGGACAGGTGGAGGTATCCCATGGAGCAGTATCCTGGAGGGCCGCTTTGAGTGAGACTATTTGCATGGATTGTTCATGGGCAATGTCCAGACAGGAGGTCAACAGGGCCTGATTCTTCTGCAACTCCTGGGAGAGTCGACGGATGTCGTCTTTGAGGTCAGATATTTGTTTATTTGCTTTTATGAGGGTGGTGTTGTCAGAAGCCATGGCTGTCAAGTAGCTAGCTTCTTTCTAGCTAGCTTTACTGCACGAACTCACACACTCGGCTCTGATGCAGTAATCGGCTCACTCGGCTCTGATGCAGTAATCCTTTAAATACAGTGGCTCAATTCAAAAACAAATGGAAGGTAAGAGTCCCAAAAGTGGATGCTGCTGTTGCTCTCTGCGGTTTGTGATGGTATCCAAACGGTATCCTTTCTATTAGCCTTCCTTGTAGGCGATCCAGAGGCAGGTTTGAAGGGGAAACCTGCCTCGTACTGACGAAGAGGCGGATGTGGAGAAAAAGGAGAAACCACCTCCTAAGGGAAATGAGAACCAATACCAGCTACTATTGGTGAAAAATACCCACAGAACTAATGAAAAAGTAATCACAGTGTGGTACTAACCATCTGTTAAAAGACTGGCATTTGTAAATGGCTCTGGTAACACAGATAATTGCCCTGGATATTGATTCCAATTAAGGCATGCAAGCTTTCCCAGAGTCATTATAAACCCTGTTTATGTTCAATACACTTTGTATGGCCATTAGCCCATATGTTCTGTTTTTTTTAAATGTATTTATTTATTTATTTTTTGCAAACGGGCTAAAAAAACTTTCTAGATTTTGTTTTCAATTTACAATTTAGGCTAGGTCATTTAGATTCATTGTATTTAGTAAATAATGGAATAAATTGACAGCAGCTAGATAGATGGTAACTTAAGTTTTAAGAACACATTCCCGTTGTTAAAATAAGTCCATTCCATCCATTTAAGTATTCAATTTTAGACACACTCTCTCTCAAGTGCTCACATGTCAGTGGGGACTTAATACTGACTGAGGTGCAACCCGGCATCCTACTGTTGTGTGAAGTAGGTAGCTAATATAGAAAGCTGTCTATTAAGTTAGCAATTTTGCATAACTAAATACTAGTGTATGTAGCCTGGAAGTGCTATTATTAGGTAGAGATGCCTATCACATGTTTAAGCCTAGGCTGAGGAGCTAGCCTAGCTAAGTCTTGCGGGAATAGCTTTTTAAAGCTAGCCAGTAAAATGAAGCATTGGGTTAGCACTGCATATCAGGATTTCCGCCAGGTTTAAGTTGACCCCCCGCCAGGCTAAGCATTTGGGATTTTTTTATTCTATTTTAATATTTAAAAATGCTTTTCTTTAAAATGCCTTTTTCAAGTGCACAGCTCAGTTGGAAACATAGACAGAGGCTTGCAAAAGTGTTCACCCCCCTTGAACTTTTCCACATTTTGTCACGTTACAACCACAAACTCAATTGTATATTAATGAGATTTCATGTGATAGACGAACAACAAAGTGTTTTTCAAACATTTTTAAAAATAGAAAACTGAAAAGTGTGGTGTGCAAAAGTATATAACCCACTTTACTCTGATACACTTAAATAAAATCCAGTGCAACCAATTGCCTTCAGAAGTCACCTAATTAGTAAATGGAGTCCACCTGTTTGTAATCTAATCTCAGTGTAAATACAGCTGATCTGTGAAGGCCTCAGAGGTTTGCTAGAGAACATTGTTGAACAAACAGCATCATCAAGCCCAACCGGACAGGTCAGGGATGAAGTTGAGGAGAAGTTTAATAAAGCACGGTTAGAATATGAAAAAGTATCCTAAGCTTTGAACATCTCACAGAGCACTGTTCAATCCATTGGATGGGAAGATGGATGGAGCCAAATACAGGACAATCTTGGAAGAAAACCTGTTAGAGTCTGTAATAGACTTGAGACTGGGGCGGAGGTTCACCTTCCAGCAGGACAACGAGCCTAAACATACAGCCAGAGCTACAATGGAATGGTTTAGATCAAAGAATATTCATGTGTGAATGGCCCGGTCACAGTCAAGATCTAAATCCAAGTGAGAATCTTTGGCAAGACTTGAAAATTGCTGTTCACAGACACTCTCCATCCAATCAGACTAAACTTGAGCTATTTTGCAAGAAGCAATGAGCAAAGACTTGCAGCTGTCATTGCAGGGAAAGTTGGTTTTACAAAGTATTGACTCAGGGGGGTGAATACTTTTGCACACCACACTTTTCTGTTTTTTATTTTTAAAAATGTTTAAAAACCATGTATCATTTTCCTTCCATTTCACAATTAGGCACAATTTTGTGTTGGTCTATCACATAAAACCCCATTAAAATACATTTACATTTGTGGTTGTAACATGACAAAATGTGGAAAGTTCAAGGGGGGTGAATACTTTTGCAAGCCACTGTATGTCCACGCTTCATCATAGATTGTTTCTTTTGAGTTGTCAAATATTTGACAATATTTAAATGTGTATTGTTCCCTGTGTTTTTATCACAGAGCCCTATTGGGTGAAGAAAACACATTAGACTCCAGAAGACTATTAAGATCAAGACATACTATGAAACATAACTGTTGCAATGACTTTTTATGTTGGGCCCCTTTTTGATTTATATTGAGCCAGAAGTATATCTCACAGAACCAGTTTGGATTATCTGGTGCTAATTTGGTGTTAAAATGCAGTAGAATACAGGAAATGGCATCTACTTAATTGAAAATGTTCTGGGGGAGGACCCCCAGACCCCCCAGGGTTTTATTTCCTTTATACATCCATGTCTCGGTGTGTTCTTCACAGTCCAATGTGGAATCTACACAGCTCTCGTGGATGCTGATCCTAACTACAAATTAACTTGAGTAGTCTGTCTAGTTAGTCTGTTTTAAGGCTATATAATGTACCATTTGTCGGCAACACACGGAACTTAGTGCCCTCTTCAGTGGCGAGAATGCGCTGTATGTGCCCTTTTTTTCTTTTCGCCCCTGCCCTTCAAAAAGTCTGTGCACGCCACTGCATTTCAATGCTTATGGCTTAAAGAAATCTTAAAAACTGTGCCGGCCTTCAGAAGACAATAATGTTACTACCAGATGATCCACTATCATTTTCAGACGGTTAAAAGTAGGCCAAGAAAGCCAAGAACTGATGTGGAGAATAATTCCAACTTTAAGCTCATGGTGATCAATGAGGCAGTTTAATTAAAATAAACATGTAGGTCGAACAGATACGTCAAGTGCATCAGCAGCAGCAAGAGCAACAGCTGTCTGTCAGCCCCCTATATAATAAAATGGCCTATAATCCACATTTATTTCAGAATAATTTTCATGTAGTCCTATTAAAAACAGTTTTGAAATAAAAAGAGCATATATATATATATATATATATATATATATATATATATATATATATATATATATATATATATATATACATATATACATAACGTCCTCTTAACGCTGATAATTTTTTTAACGTGCGATTAACGCTCAGTATAAAAAAACAAAAAAAAAAACCACACATTGTATGATTTACGGCCGTCGGCGGCACCCGTAGTCTTAATACAGAGGGTGGCAGAAGAATAAGAAAGGGAATCAGAAGAAGAAGAAGCAGGGTTGGTGGTTCGTTAAAAACACGGCAGACTGAAAAGCAGCACTCGCTGCAAACTCCTCATCTCTGCTGTCACTCACGGTGGCGGAAATTGGTTTCTCCATCGCCCTGATCATTTTGCGGGACACTCTCTCGTGGCGTGCCCGTTTGCTGATAAGTCATCCCCGCATGTTTATCTCAGGCTCCTCGCTAGCCTTCTTCCTCCCTCCAGCAGGCAGGGATTTTTTAAATCAAGCCTATGTCTTATGAATGTTGTCCTTTTATTTCTCAAAATATATTTAAAGCATTAAATGTGGTGCGGTGTCAGGAAAATAAGTCCCGACAGGACGAACCCGACGCGAAGCGACGAAGTCTGATTCGTCCTGAAGGGAAGAATCAGACTTCGTCGCTTGTTGCACGGCTGGTTGCCAACACGAAAAAAAACTTAAGACAGTGTGTCTTTTTACAGTTTATTTGTCACCATTCATAGTGTTTACAGCAGAGAAAAATAGTTCGCCAAACCGACCACACAGACGTTGAAAATTCTTTAGAACACAGCTGATGAATCATCCGCTGAAATTCAAGTCCAGTCTTTTAAAAGTGACTTGGCCCATACCGTGCTCTTTTTTTGTGTCCAGTTCGTGTCGATCCTCTTTTATTTTATCAACGTCTCTGTCATCCAAAACTTTGTGCCGTTCCGCTTCTCCCTCTTCGCTGCTTTCCTCTCTTTTTCTTTTCTTGACAGGTGACGACAACTCAGCCTTTTGCCAAGACCCGAAATCACCGTATTTTCCAAAAATATTAAAGTTAATGTGAAAGTCATCCATACTAGTGGCCTAGGATTACGTTGTTTCCGATACTATGACTAGCTGACGTCGCTTATCGACCAAATACGCCGGGGTTATAAGTGACCAGGGTCCACTCATCATTTAAAGTTTCAGTTCGGGGCTCGGAGCTTGAAGGGCGTAGCCTAGTGGCGTCTGGGACCAAGACAGCGGTTCGAATCACGGGGAGCTAAGGAGAGCTCGGCTCCCCTGAAAAGCCTTCACTTTGAGACATTTAGGGGGAGGTGAGCTCTAAAACACTGTTCATTTTTGTGTCACATATAGCTTTTGATTTTCTGTACATAAAGGTTCCTGAAATAAATAATGATAGTAATAATGTGTCAAGGTGGTGTGTTTATTCGCTCATTACATTACTGTTTCCGAACATCTGTCTCCACTAATAAATGCTCTGTCCATGGTACTGAAACAGAGCAAACGCACTGACAGCGTCTGACGCTCGCGTTTTGAAGTAAACCTATTGTTGTTTTAAATGGCCGAACACGCACCAGAAGCGTTATGACGCAGAGATAAAAGCAGGTTAAAAGCAGTTACAGTCCGGCGGGGAGGATCGGAGCCTCCGCCTCAGCTCCGCCGCTCCTCAGCTGTTGATCCTCGGTGTGACTGCTGCTGCCGCCGCCACGGCCGGACTCGGCTGCGCTCTGACCGACCGGGAGCCACTCCGTGAGTCGGTGTCCGACTCATGGAGCCTGCTATATAAACCCAACAGCGATTGATTAACATAGTGTAGAGTCATGATTAGCTCACACAGCTGGAGGAAAAAATAAAAGATGAAATGAGATGGCTGGTCCGCTGTGGCTTTACCGGTGTTCTACTGAGGAACAGCTGCCCTCCTGCCTTCTCTAAAGCCCCCCACACACCGCCCAGACGTCCAACTGCCTTATCCAACAACTCTCCGACCACTCCGTTGCCTCTTGTCTGACCCGTTCGGCAGAAAATGTTGCATTGAAACACACCACTTCAACGTGCTGCCTACTCCACAGCAGAGTGTACGTTCTGCGCTTGCGCGAGATGCAATAAGCGGCTGGCGCTTGTGTTGTGAGTTGTAAACGAGAGGCTTATGCACGCAACTCTCTTTACTCTACTAACAACTGCATACTAAACATGCAGCGAGGCATTACCAAACAAACACAAATTAATTCGTCCTGAACGGACATAATAACAGCCAGTCTCGTGCCAGTACTGCAAAGCATGAAAACGGGGAATGACAGGTAATAACTTTATAGGCTACTCAAAAAGAAATGTGTAGGCCGAGCAAGTTAATGGGGGTTTCTCTAATATCCAAAGATTTTGCATAAATGGCGACCTTTTTCTAAAATAGGCCCATTGCTTGTTCTGTGGTGTTGGCGTGTCAAATCTGCACACTGAAAAAATTGAAACAAAGCTGTTGTTCGTTTAATGTCCTATTCTCAAATGGTTGAAAAAAAAAATACTTTGCTCATTTAAACTAATCTCTCTTATTTATATTTATGGTTGAATCGATTTTTTTTTTTACTTTACTATAATTCAAACTGACAGCGAGGCACCAAACTGAATTTTTTCATTTCAATTAAAGTATTTTATTAGATCGAGTATGATGGGCGCATGTGCATTTTCAAAACTTTTAAAAAAAAAAAAAATTTTCAAAGCGGCAATTGTACCTCCGCCTCAAACGAGCCTTTTCGGAGCGACGTTGATGTCAGAGAGGAGAAAAGAATACACCGCATTTTTAAACATGACTTAATGTTAAGCCCTCAGATAAAGACTCCATTAAACGTTGGCCAAATTGCCATAAAATCAGCCCCAAGTGGGGGAAAAGATTTGTAATTTTTAATGAGTCCTTGACCTTTATTGTAGCACTATCATCAGTCTAAACTGAGAACTCTTGCTTCTGTTATTCATCCAGTAATTTGTCCAGTGTTTAAGAAAGTGGGGAGACAAACTGTAATGCCCCCAAAAAAATGTTTTGTCATGATTTAGTTTTTCTACTTTTTCTCAACCATTTCAGGACTTTGAATCTTCACACACATCTTTTACACTAATCTCACCACTTCATGCATTTTTTTAATCATTTCATGTCCTTCAACATCCTTTAAATCTGTTTTTATCAGCTACTGCTTCTGCTATGTTAACATTACTTCAGCAATCTTCAGCTGTTAAGCATGCCTTTTCAACATTTCAGCTGCTTTAAGCACTTTGAAAACCATTAATCTCTCAGCTTATAAATTATACTTTTCAGCTATAGCATCAGCCTTTTCAGCATTGCTTCAGCAGTGTCTTCAGTGGATTCAGCATTGCTTCAACAATGACGTATAGCCTTCAGCATCCACACGCATTGTCTTCAGGAAATGCTCTTTCTAGTTGTCCTCATTTGTTGTTTTTTGTGTGTGTGCAGGATATGCAGAAAAATGAAGCTGACGAACTGGAGCAGGCAACGATGGCTATCGTTGTCAGTGGAAAAGAGGACATTAAAATAGTCATCGATGGAATAGAGGTCCTGAAAGAGGTGCCCACGACAATGTTCTCCGGGCTCACCTACCCACTCAACCTGAAATATCCGAAAAATCTGCGAAAAGTCCTGATGGAGCTTGGTGTAAAAAAAAGTCCCCAAAAGTTCTGAGCACCCAGCTTTACAACCCAGAGTAGGCAGATTTGAATTCCACTGACTCGCCTGATTTAGTTTTCCCGTTGTTGAGAACAATTTTATAATGTTTCTACAACCAAGACTTTGTACCCTTTTATATGAGGTTGGTGTTTGGAGTTTGCACTTACATGACTGCATTTCCACTGCAGTACTGACAAAAGTTTCTGCCCAAGTTATCACAGGCACGAGTGGGCAGTGTGCTGAAAACTGGAGAGTGATTGCATTTGCACTGCAGTGTTTGCACCGATTTTTATATGTCAGATTTTTCAGACCAAGAGAGGGCCAGGAGCTACCTCACACACTGCATGTTTGCAGGTTACCGAACTGAGGAGTTTAACACAAATCATCTGACAACACTTTTTATTTTAAGGAATAATACCTCTCTGACTGTATTATGGTCCATTTTGAAATAGGACAATTTTCTATTGGAACACTTTCTGTATACGATTAGTAATTTGTTTTAGAGTATTTAGTTTGCATTTTCAAGTGAACACACTGCATGTATGGTACATTTTGTTCTCACTCAACACAACCAGACATTTCTTGGTTCTCTTTGTATTTGAGAAGGACTGTTCTTAAGGACTATCTTAATACATTTTGGAAAAAAATGTAGTTATTGAAAAAATGTTCATTCAACAATAAATAATGTGTTGAAAAGGAATGTGTTCTGAGTATTTAAATCAAAATGTATTAAAAGTATTTTTTTAATTAAGTTCTAAACATTAAATTATGACAACTTTACATTTTTAATTGAGACAACTTAAAAAAATAGTTGGCTCGCACATTAAAAAGTCATTTACATGAATTCAAAATATTCAGGTTTAATGAAGTGGATTATTTACATCAACCAATGTAATTATTTTAATTCAGGAAAACTTGAAGTTATTTGTTTGCTTCACCTTCAGAAATTGGTTTACATGAAGTTAATTATTTCAAGTCAAACTAAATTAATTATTTACATTCATGTCAATGCTATAATATTAGGTTTGACAGATTACTTCAATTTTTTTAATTTGAGTCAGTGTTTCAGTTTTTTCAGCGATCATTGACTCGCGTCTATTATTGCTTTCAGTGCGTTTGAGCCGGCTTTCTTTTCGTGGTTGTAAACAGAACTTTCGGCCCTAATTGCACCTGTTGACAACAGACTACTTGTTTGAACTGTAGCCTGTTTACTACTGTTTCAATGACATTTTAAGTTGACACAAACTGATTGATTGATTAATTGATATTGATACTTATAGACTGAGAATGATTGATTGTGACTATGACTGTGATTAAGTCAATCATAAGTTATACATATTATACATATGGTAAAACTAATTTATTGTAAATATAGTTTTCCTTTATTGTTATTGTTTTGAATTCCAAACGCTTGCTTAAGCAATATGTACAGTGTTACTTCATGCCAATAAAGCCAATTGAATTGAATTGAATTGAGAGAGAGAGAGAGAGAGAGAGAGAGAGAGACTTCCATGTAAAAACAAATGTCTGGGTGAGATAATTTTGATTCAAGAACTCCGTTCAGTCTCATTAGTTTACATTCACAAAGATCAGATGATAATGTTGATACCTGATACCAGCAGGGCTCTGTAAAACCCATAAATGTCTTAAACAGCGCAGCACTATGCGCGGGGGAGACACATTTTTTCCCCTAATAGTTGGGAGAGAAAATTAATCTCAGTTCTGAGTGAGAAATTATGTTTGTGTTTTCCAAATACAATTGTTAAAGCTGCACTCATCCCTTTTTGATATCAGCAATGGAACTAATAATAATACACGCACAAGAAGTCTCTTTATTTCTAAAGTTTCTTAAGATGTTTGACAAATGTTCATCTTTATTGTTTTACCACATGTGATTCTTGACGGGGTGTGTATGAGAAGCAGAACAACTTCGACTGTGTCCCCCTGCTGATTTTATGATTTTTAATTAATTTAATCTTTTTGCTTTGATCAATAAATGTATTCTTTGATTTTGAAACAGTAGCCTGATAATGTTGTTATTTAGCCTCTCTGAGGTTATGAACAGTATTAACTGTCTGTAGTAACAGTAGAATGTTTTTCGCAGTTACCCTGCAATTGATCGCGTTGCTGCGCATTTCCATGTATGTGCGTGTGACATGTTTAGTGGCGGTGCGCGCGGTAAAATAGGGCTCCCCCGACAGTCACTGTGTAATTCAAAATCTGAGCGGAAACACTAATTGTCTTGCTGGAACAGCCAAATTTCTGAACTACTGGGACCAAAACAAACAAACAAAAAAACGATATCTTTGAATTTAAATCATCAGTAACAGCCATGTGAAACATTTTACTCTGCAGAAAAGTTGGGAGAAGAAACATTCACTTATTTGACTGAATTGAGCAAACGAGCTAATAATAACACTACTAATAGCCTACTACTACTACTACTAATAATAATAATAATAATAATAATAATAATAATAATAATAATAATAAAATGGAAAAAAGACTGAACCTGGGAGTGGAGAAGAAGAAGAAGAAGAAGAAGAAGAAGAAGAAGAAGAAGAAGAAGAAGAAGAAGAAGGCAGAGCATCTCGTTACTTTGGAATAAAAAAAAATGTGAGGCCACAAATGAAGTGTGACTTTCCACTCTCCATCCTCCTCTCCATCCAAGTTGCGAGTGGAGGAGCACTGAGACAAAGTCTGCGGTGTTCGTTCCGAAGCTTCACCAAACACATTTCTCTCCTGAACGCCGAGAATAAACAGAGGAGCGCACGTACCTGAGAGGAAAAGAGCGAGCACGGTCCCGAGGAGAATCATCTTTGCTGTGTTCGGGACACCTGGGACGGGGTGAGTCTCTCAAGTTTCAAATCGCCAGAAGGAAAGGAAGGAGAAGCCTCGGAGGAGCAAAGTACGCACCAGAGAAGCAGCCTGTGAGTGTGTGTGTTTGGATGATTGTGCCAAGGCTCCAGCTCTCACACCGCGCCGCTTGAAGAAATCAACTGCTGAATGGAGGAGATTTCACGCGTCACCGGGCTGCAGCCAGGCCCGGTTCTAGACCGCCTTGATTGGGGGCAGTAAGAAATGTTGATTGGTCACCAACTGCCACTGAGTTAAGAGCCATGGGGATGACGTTTTTTTGTATGCCCACTGTAGAGGATTGAGAATGTTTTGTTATGCTAAGAGATGTGCTCTAGGCGGCAGCATAGCTTAGGCCAAATGTTGTTTATTCAGTAGTCAGTCTATAGCGCCACCGCTGGTATTTGTTGACCTTTTGCCATGTTCCTGTTTTTATTTATTTATTTATTTATTTATTTATTTATTTATTTAAATGCTTTATTTAAACAAACAACATTACATGAATGATGACATACTCTCATAAAAACAGCAATATTTGACCTTTAAAGTAAATTCACACCTCCTTTGACAATCCAAATTGTACCTGTGGTGTATATCACATTTCAAAAGCAAACATATGACAAATATAAAAATGAAAGAACAAATGAGAGGGACATGAAACAAATTATAAAACAATTAAAAGTAACATCATATAGAGAAGTAATTGGATAAGTATTAAATACAAGCGGTATTGTTATAACTGCTATATATGTGTATATAAATGCTATAATTGAGCAAGCCACAGGGGGGATTTGGCATACCGACACTTGTGTATGTAATATTTTGTAATAATAATGACATTATTCACTAAGAACTCAGTTTTTTTTTTTGTCTTCAAGGATTACTCATATTTGAATATTCTGAAATGACCAGAAGTCAGTGTTTCTGGAGCCAGACGATATGAAGTCGGGGAGAGATTTCCACAGATTGTGGACAGTCTCACATTCATAAAACAGGTGTTCTTCTTCTTTCAGATTTGTTATAATCTCTAAGAGTGAGTGAGCTTTTTGTTCTACGAGCATATAAGGTGTTTAGTAAGTACTGCCTTAAAAATGTATTGTTATATTTTTCTTTCATGAGGTCTAGATCATCTATCTTTGCTTTGTGTAAATTTGGAGTTGGTATGTTCCAAATATTATTCTTTATCAATTGGATAAAGACTTTTGGGACATTCTGTGAGACTTTCTTATAGACCTCATTGGAGCAACTCGTGCTGTATTTAGCATTAAAACCATTCAGTTCAAGTAGGCCTATGTTTCCATTTCCATCCATTATGTGTGTATCAGACCAAATTTGTTTTGTCATCCAGTCTTCCATAAACATCGACCTCCCTCGACGCAATATCACCCTATTGTTCCACAATGGGACATTATGGGGGCTAAAATTATGTTTGAACATCATTTTCCAATTTAACAAAACTTGTTGGTGAAATTTTGACAGTTTTATGAGCAGTTTGGATATTTCAAAGTCACATACTAATAGAAACTCAATACCTCCAACTTTGTTGAGAACACGAGAAGGTATCAAGAACCAAATCTCATCATCATTCCTTAAGAAGGATCGGAGCCATTTGATCTTTAATATTCCATTCATAATTTCAAAGTCAATCGCTTTCATACCACCATCCTCATAGTCTTTTATCATGTCTCTATTTCTGATGTTGTGATGTATATTTTTCCATATGAAATTTGTTCTCTCAATTTATTTTATAATTCTTGGTGGGATGGCTAGGGAATATGCTGGGTAGATTAATCTGGATAATGATTCAACGTTGGTTAACGTCATCCTACCGAACAGCGTTAAATCCCTTTGCAGCCAATTGTTTAAAGTTTTTGTACATTTGTCAATAGTATTTTGAATATTCTTTTTTTCACTATCATCTGCACATTTAGTAATCCAAATTCCTAGATATTTGATCTCATTTTTGACAGGTATATACAATGCGCATGCACAATTCATTTGACTCAAACTAAAAATATTACCTGCAAAAAATTGTTTTGGATCCTTTGATGTATAGTTCAGTATAAATCAAACTTGATGTCTCTAAATGCAAAAATAATGAGTTTCACAATCAATTCAATAATTTCATCTTGTTTCAAATGGCAATAATTAGTTTGAATGAACAACTGCATGTTACACTTTTTTCAGTTTACTGAAGAAACAGAACAACTCTGGACACTCATGAGTTCACATTTGCCCAGATTCAGTTGCAGACCGGAGGCTTGAGAAAAAGGCTTAATTGTATCTAGGTCCAGCGGAATTTGTTTTTTATTTTTAAGAAAGATTGTTGTATCATCAGCAAGCTGACTTATAATTAATTTATGGTTGTTTATGTCTAATCCTTTAACTTGTGAATTTATAACAGTTATAGCTAGTAATTCAGTGGGTGCAATGAATAAGAGGTGAAATGCTGCAACCCTGCCTGATGCCTCTTGCATCACTCCTTCTGATGATCGGACTCAAACGGGTATTTATAAAACAAAACAAAACAAACTACAATTACTCATTCACATTTCATTTAGAAAGCTACAATCATTTCACTGTATATTGTATATATCCCAGATTGTCTATTTTATCATTTATGTTATTGTCTACTTTAATATTCTATTCTATTTTATTTTATTTCATTCTATTGTCCATTTAGTATTTTACTTATATATTTTCTCTTGTTTCCATTCATGCTGTATTTCTATTTCTACTTTGCACAGAGCATTGGAACAAAAACAATTTCCCCCTGGGGATTAATAAAGTATTCTGATTCTGATTCTGATTCTGATTCTGAATCCTGAACCTGGAACATGTGCCTTCTGAGAGGGAAACACAACTATTAATATCAGTGCGTAACAGGGGTGGATTGGCCATGGGGAGTACCGGGACTTTTCCCGGTGGGCCGGTCACTAATGGGCCGATGGACGAGATGGCAGAATACATGGAGGGGAAAGCGGCCGCGGCAGTCGGCACAAGGTGGGCAGCAGTGGAAACCACCACCGCAGCAGCAGCAGAAACGGAGGCAGTGCCGGTCCAAAAGAGCTGCAAACGGAACAAAACGTCAGACACTTGAAATGCCACAAGCCTGCGTGTGGTAACTGCGAGGAGAGCAGATCTCTGGAGACTGTGACCAGTGATCACAACAGCTCTTTGTTTTTGTTTTATATCAGCTCGTATTATCATTTATTTTATCATATATTAAGTGTTAAAATAAAATGTTCCATAATCAAATAAGTTACTTTTAAAGGTCCCATATTATAGGCTACTGTTTTTCATCAATTTCACACACACTCTAAAAACTAATTCAGGGGACCTTTAGTCATTACTTAAATATAGCCTATGTATTGTTGTGAAATAAAAAATCAAGTTCTGAGATACTGTTAGACTTCTTACTTGTAATTGTTATTTTATTTAGCTTGGGTGACACACAAATTATGCCTATTGATTCAATATACTATCATGACTTGTCGGAGTGTAAAATTTTCAGTTAATCAAAAAATAATACAATTTTAGGTTCTGTTAATTTAAAGTACAATTTGATGACGTGTAAACGGCCCAGAGTTTCCCTCTACTGCATAGGCGGGCATGTTCAAGGCCAGACAAGTGACCACAAGGACACATATTTGCATTCGCTCAGGATTCTGTTGGTGATAGCCTACTGTAAACTGAATATCGAAATCTGGAAATCCTTACTCTGAAATTTGAGCATTGTTGAACAGTCTGTGTGCCGAGGTATCCAGAGAAAACGTCTTGGCAAGCTAACTTAATATGGGATTGCCACGTTTATAAACTACAAGTAGCTACATCATTTACTTTCGCTAGCTGACTAACAAACTAGCGCACAAATAGGTTGTGTGTTAGCGAGTTATCTTTAGTATTTCTTCTCATCTGAATCATAGTCTAATCATGTCTAGCTAACGTTAGCCTGTTAGCATAATGCTAACTCACTCCGGTAATAGCCACTGCTTGCTAAGAGTGTAGGCCTTCATTTTGGCTTGTTGATTTGGCCCGTTGCTGACTACACTATTTGTTCAGATACTTATACTAGATACGGATACTGCTCAAAAGTCGGAGTTATGTAGGACCCTATGAATTCCGTTTTATTTTTTCCTAAATTTCGTTTTATTTTTTTTCAAAATTCCATTTTTTCCGTTTAAATTTTTTGGAATACCATGTTTTGCCTTTTACTCGTATTTTACCACAAAACAGTGTTTGTAATGTTTATGAATACATTGTAACGTTACACAAATTAAATAAAAATGACCAGCGTCTGTCTCCTGTTCTCTGCTGTTAACGAGCAGCTGCTCTCTCCCCAGGTCTCAGTGCTTGTTTTCAACAGAAACACTCTGACAGCCTGCTCTCATTGTTTGTTGAGAATTTATTTTGAAGAACCATAGTTCATTTGTACAGGTTAATTAGACAATATTCATGTTAATACAGTTAATGTTATAAATAATTAGTTAAAAACATGGATTACAGTTTTCCATCGCTACGACGGATTTCCGTCATTCAAACTTCACAGAGGCGATTTTGTAGATCGGAGGAGAATAAGTGTTGGCTGATCTTTATTGACAGATTGTCACAGTCTACAGCCAATGGTATCGTTAGCAGCATGTGCTGCCTGACCAATGACAGTGTAGTGACCCACACAGGGCGGGATGTAAACACGGAGCGGCGCTAACGTTTAGCTGCTTAGCTAGCAAGCACTCGTCGCGCTGCTACGTTATCAATTCAATCAATATCAAGTTTCTGAGTTTAGTCAGCACGTGAGAGCTCGTCTAACATGGAGAGTCTCCTGTTGTGTGCTACATGTGTGAAATAACAACTATAGTCTGGACTTAGTCTGAAGAGTATCCGTGTAAACGGCTTCATTCAGCGTTTCTCCCTCCCCTCTGACACCTTGAGTTACCATGGTTACAGGAACGCCCTGAAACTTTATAATGATGATCAATAAGAAGTTTTTGGTTAGTTTGACTGTACAAAATCATGAATGTAACCTGATTGTAGCTCAATGCTGAAATCTTGTATTATAACATATAGAACAAATGTAAAGCCTCAGAGCTTCTTTGATTATTAACAGTATTTTAGTGATGACAGAAAGGTGATAACTCGCCATCAGACTAGAACAGCTGTTCAGATCTATCTCCTGTAAAACACTGTTGGTCAAATATTTAAACTTGATGTCTGCATTAGAGAACACGGTGTGGGGTGAGGCTGGAAATCTTATCTTATTTTTTTTAGCAAGTGTCAAGGAACGTGTCCTGTAACATGTTTCACAAATTATAAATTGGGAATATGACTTGGCTACAGCTCGAAAAAACATTTCAGTCAAAAGGTTTTATTTTTTTTGCTTTACTCCATGTAAAAATTGAATGTTTGATTTGAAGTGATAAGTACACAGGTTAATTTCTAAGAAAAATGATGCTTTACGTTGTATTAGAAAGGACCTTCATGGTAATACAGTTCATTTAAATGTTTTGAAAGGGAAATATATTAAAAGATGAATGTTACATGTTTGTTTAAAAGAGAATTATATTACAATTTAAAAAGGGTGCTGGAAAGATAAATACTGATTGGAAATCTGTTTAAAAATATACATAATTACTTATAAAAGTCAGTAATTTAATTTGTGTTATTTAAAATACAGATTGTGAATTCATGATGAATAATTGTTTTGTTTGCACTAAAATATCCATCCTCCATGAGCAACCCTTAAAATGTCCCTGAAATGTTCTTGTTATAATTTATCTTACTTACCAGTATAACAAGGCTTGCTTTAAGATTGGCCCCCGTCACAAAAAACACACTTGGCCACTGGTGGGCCACCCTGCCACCGGGCATTACAAGTTTCAAATAATTTTACTTAATTTATCTCCCTACTCAGGTCTTCAGTCATTTTGCAGTGTGCCTTGTGAGGACAACAAACTCCAGCCTTCATCTTCTCCTGGTATCTTGGTGTCATGGACCAAGGCGTTCAAGTTGAGTCGTGATCAGTGTGAAGAAGTACGGAGTGAGACAGAAACATCAAATATGGATTGGCCTTGCAAAATCTGTAAAATTGCGACCCCTACTAAAGACGAGTTGTTGAAATATTATAGGTTATGTCATATCCGCGGTGGGCAACCTCTGCCATGTCCTTACCTGTATTGTTTTTGTTCATTTAAATCATAGGGTAGCCTGAAATCACATATATCAAAGAAACACTCCACTCACTCAACAAGAGTAAGAACCTCTGAAATACTCAGTTTCTGTTGCCAGTTCTGTAATGTAGGCACATTCTCCACCGAAAAAGAGTATTTTGAACACCTTCGTCAACATTTGAAAAAGCAAGAAACTGTCACCTGTGTTTTAAAAAATTGCAATTTCAAAACTAATATCTATGGAACCTTTGCTTCGCATAGAAATCGCAAGCATACTCCCCACTCATTAGATGAGTTCAAAGACGAGGTGATAAAGCGGTATGAAAACCCTTCACAAGCAGATCAGTGCAGTGATGGAGTTAATCAGGAGGGTGAGCAGTCTGATATTGATGAGATTAGAGATGATGATGTAAGAGTACTGCCAAAATTGATTGAAAGAAGCTTGGCTCATTTAATGTTGAAATTAGAGAGTTCCTTTCATGTACCCAACCAATGCATTGATGAGCTTGTAGAGGAGTTGCATTTTATTTCTCATTCAGCCTCTGCTCCCATCATGAAAGACATTTTACAGTCTTGCTTGAAGAGGCACAACTGTGAAATTGATGAAGCCATTGTGTCTGAAATGGTAAACGACATTTGTGGTGCTAACCCTATTAGCTCTGCCCTCTGTGACGATGGTCCTCTTTCCTCTGCCTTCAAAAGAAGAAAGTATTTTAACGAACACTTTTCTGTCATTGAACCGATTGAGTATGTTCTTAGTAGAGAAAGCAGCTTCCAGTATGTCCCCATTCTAAAGTCATTAAGTCAGGTTTTAAGCAAGAAAGACATACAGGACCTGTTCTTGAGTGAGGCAGAAGCTCAGAGAACTGTGTACAAGTCATTTCATGACGGCACCTTTTACAAAACCAATGAGCTGTTCTCAGGAAGTGACCTTACCATTGCTCTCAATCTCTAAGTGGATGACTTTGAGATATGCAATCCTCTTGGTACATCCAGGAAAAAACACAAAATCACAGCTGTGTATTGGGTGTTAGCTGATGTCCCCTCATTGCTCAGATCTGAACTAAACTCAATCTTCTTAGCAATTCTGTGCAAGGCTGAGGATGTGAAGAGATTTGGTTACAGTGCTGTGTTGGAGCCACTGCTCAAAGATCTAGTGTACTTAGAGGGGGAAGGACTGTATGTTCCAGCATTGGACAGAATAGTCAAAGGCACAGTGTTTAGTGTGGTTGCAGACAATGTCGGTGCCCATTCTATGGGGGGATTTGTTGAGAGCTTTTCTAGTTCACACGTCTGCAGATTTTGTCTAGGTGAAAAGTCACAGTTTCAAGATGGAGAAGTGAGAACAGGGGCATTCCCACCCAGAACGAAAGAACAACACGCACTGCATATTCAGGCTGTACAGGAGAATGATAGTTTGATACATGTGTATGGAGTGAAGAGACAGTGTGTACTGACAGCAAAACTGAAATATTTTGATGTTTTGTCTGGGTATCCACCTGATGTGTTGCATCATCTCTTTGAAGGTATAGTGCCCCTAGAAATAGCACTGTGCCTCAGAGTGTTCATTCAGGATAAATACTTCACTCTTGAAGAGCTGAACAAATGTATCAAAGAGTTCCCCCATTTATACAAAACCAATGCACCACAGCCCGTCTCTGTGAACTTTGCCACACGGAAAAGTGTGGGCGGCAATGCCCATGAGAACTGGACTTTGCTGTGACTCCTGCCACTCATGGTTGGATCGAAAATCCCTGAAGGTGACCCAGCATGGGAAGTGCTTCTTGTGCTCAGAGACTTTGTTGAACTTGTTGTAAACCAAGTCCACACAGAGGAGACCATTTGCTTCCTGGATACTAAGATATCTGAGCATAAACACAGGTTTCTCATGGTTTTCCGTATGAAATGTGATAATAAAATTTACAGTCATGTACTCTCAGTTTAGGCCAATCAGAAGAAATAGGCACGTTCAAGGAGGATTGATGAGACAGGACAATGGTTTGGAAAAAAGTACTTACAAAATGGCTTTATTGGCAACTGTGCCCTTTAAGTGCAAAACATAAAATATTTCAGATGTACCTGAAATCCCTTCTTTTATCAGAAGTTATCAATAACACTTAATAAAACAACAAAGCACTTCACAATGTGAGTTTGAGACAGGTGCCCCAAAATAATAAACAAAACAAAGAAACAAAATTTAGTAGAGTCCAAAAAAGAAAAAAAATCCAAGTGAAGTCAAGTCTGGGTTTCAGTCAATGTTCAGAGTCTGTTCATCTACCCGGGTAGTGTGATTTTATGCTCTATGTCTTATCTGTATGAAGAATTGATCCTTTCAGTGCACAGTGAAGCTCCCGCTGACGTCACACCCTCCACGCGTGTAGGCCTGCATCCGCTCCACGACTCACCGGTCCAGGCTCTGGCTCGGCATCAGAATCCACTCATACAAAAAACCAACCTGCATAGGGCAGTAGTAGCAACATCTCCTTTAAATACAATCTTATTTATCTCATTAATCTCTCTTCTTCATGAATGTATCTTAACTGTACAGTATTAATTCTCTTTTCTTTTATCTTAAATCAATGAACATGAATTATTCAGTGACAAAGTATCATATACAGCTGCACAATAACTTTTTAACAGCCAGCCACACAATTTATGTAACTTCTGTAACTCAAATGCACACAGCTGCGTGTGTTTTAGCTCAACAACAGGCTCAAACCAGTTTCCTTAGCTGCATAGCATGTGCTAGCGCAGTTAACACATATCATCCCTTCTCCACAGAAACACACAATAAAATACAATTCAACTTCAACATACGGTGTTTATCGGTCTCCGGTTGGCTTTTTAAACACTATCACAGAACATTACTATTCACAGTGGAGACATATTCAATAAAATTAGCACGTAATTAGCCGCGGTCGGCATCGCTAGCATGCTACGCTAATTGTACATAGCGCTTACTCACCGGAGTTTTCACTCGACAAAAATCAACATCCACACGGTCAGGTTCAGCAAGAAAAAACCCTCTTCCTTCTACTGAAGTCCTCCGATCTGATAACTCGAACAAAATTGCAGCCTTAACAACTTCACAGACTGTTATCAACCTTCTCAAAGTAGCGTGTGTCTCCTGTAGTAACGTTACTCTCGTCTGCATCGGTGCATGGAAAAAAGACCGAGAACAGAGGAAAAAAACAGTAACCTAAAGGCGCTGCCAGTGTTGGACTGGGATGCATGCGCACCCCTGCTGGTGAAACTAAGCAATTACATTCAACCTACAAGGCTGTTCAGCTCTATACACTGTTCAACTGTAAACATTTGGGGATAACACTGTGTGTGTAACTAATGGGCGTTACATCCTCCTCCCCTGAATCAGCGTGCGTCCCTGCATGCTTAACTTTACAGATGTAACATCTGACCAGCCTCAGGTGTAGAAGTAAAGTCAAGAGCTTGCGTAACAACTTGGTCTAAACTGTTCAAAATAGTGTGCATAACAAAGGCTAAGGGGTTCCCTAGTGATTTATATGTCAGTCTTTCAGGCTCAGCCCTCTGTCTTGTTGACCTTCTGACCTCTGACTCCTTCATTTCTTCCTGAGTAATTGATTCAGGAGCATCTTCACTCATTTCATCTTTCAACTCATCTCCTCCTTTCTCCTCCACTCTGGATTCCTCTTCCATGATCAGGTGAGTTTTATCAGCACCTCTTTCCTCCTCCACATTACTTGCAATAGTTTCAGTTGTGTTTCCTTCCACAGGTTCATCTTGGACTGATTCACTTTCCACTCCTGGATCATCCTCAACAGGTAAGTCTTTTTCAACAGGTGAATTTCTCTCAACAGGTGAGTCTCTTTCATTTTTCCCAAGAGAGCTGTCTCTCAGGTCTCTCATGGGATGAAACACGTCAGCCTCTGGGTTGAGACTTGACCCTTCAGCACTCAGCTCATCTTTGTCATTTCCTCTAGACAAGTCAACTCTTGAATGAGGGATTTCATGGACAATGGTTATTGCTGGGAATGTGGCATCCTCTTTAGCAGTTTGTGGGTAGTAGTAATCTACTTCCTCTTCACTTTCCCATTGCTGCTCTGATTCAACAGCCTCTTGAGGCATTTCACTTGCCTGGGGAGTTGGAACTTTCCCCCTCTCTTCTGTTTCTTGCCCCAACTCATCTTGAATAGAGCAAGCTAGAAATCCACAGGGTAATAACAAGTCCCTATGAAGTGTCCTCTCTGGACCCTCAGAGTTCATTGGAGCAACAACATAAACTGGTGAATCGTCAATGTGCTTGACAACTTTGTAGACTGTGCTACTCCATCGGTCTGCTATCTTGTGTCTACCTCTGAAAGAGACATTTTTGACAAGGACATGGTCTCCTTTCTCGAGGACGGACTCTCTGACTTTGAGATCATATCTCTGCTTGTTACGCTGAGCAGTTTTTTCACTGTGTTCAATAGCAAGCTTGTAGTTCTCTTGCAGATTTTCCTTCAGTTTTCTCACATAATCTTCATGTGTGACTTTCTTGCGTCCTTCTGGATTAAGTCCGAATGCCACGTCGATGGGGAGGTTTGGCTGTCTTCCAAACATCAACTGGTAAGGAGAGAACCCAGTAGTGTCATTTTTGGTTACGTTGTATGCATGAACCAGAGGCTGTACATGATCACGCCAATTGACTTTGTCCTCTTCTTGGAGAGTTCCCAACATCTCCAGGAGTGTCCTATTGAACCTCTCCACGGGATTACCACGAGGGTGGTAAGGGGTTGTTCTGGTCTTTCTTATTCCCAAGAGTTGACAAAGGTCTTTGATAAGGGCAGACTCAAAATCCCGACCTTGGTCGCTGTGAAGACGTTCGGGTAGACCATAGTGGACAAAGAAACTGTTCCACAAGGTCTTGGCTACTGTCTTGGCTCGTTGATCAGCAGTGGGTACGGCAACAGCGTATTTGGTGAAGTGGTCGGTTATGACCAAGATGTTCTTTGTCCCACGTCCGTCAGGTTCCAAAGACAAGTAGTCCATGCATACAAGTTCAAGTGGTCGACTTGTTTGGATGTTTACAAGGCGGGCGGTTTTCTCAGCCTTGGCCTTGCGGCGGACACACCTTTCACAGGTTCTGACTTTCCTGTCAACATCCATAGACATTCTTGGCCAGTAGAAACGTGTGCGGACAAGGTCCAATGTCCTGTCCATTCCCATATGACCAACTGAGTCATGGAGGCCTTCGAGTGCTACTTCTCTGAATTTTGCTGGCAGAACCAGCTGAAAGAATGGCTCACCTTGGTTCATGCGTTTCCTGTACAGGACACCATCGTCTAGTACAAGTTGGTCAAAAACTCGAAGCATGAGTTGAACTTCTCGATGTTCTTGTTGACGAACACGATAAGTGAGACGTTTCCCCTCACTGACAATGTCTATGACTCTGCTGATTAGAGGATCGTTTCTTTGTTCTGCAGCCCAATCCTGCTGCGACATCCGAGGTAGGGTGGTGGAACCAGGCAGCAGATCAGCCTGAGAGAATTCGGCTGGGATAGCACTCACATCAATGGCAAGACACTCTACTGTGACAGATGAGTGGCTGCCCTCTTCATCATCTGGGAGACTGTGTAGCTCGTGTCTCTGACAAATAGCTTTGAAAGCTTCTTCGGGGAAACTGAGCTCATCCCCTTCGTGCACACACTTGGAAATGAACCGTCTAACTCTGTCGTCCTCGACTTGAGCACTTTGATCAGTTTCAGCTGGATCATGTGGCCGTCTGGATAATCCGTCGGCGTCAGCATTATGTTTGCCAGCTCTGTACTGTATACTGAAGTTGAAATTGGACAAGGCAGCGAGCCACCTGTGTCCTGCAGCGTCGAGCTTGGCTGATGTCAAAACATAAGTCAGAGGATTGTTATCTGTCATGACTCTGAACTCTGCACCATAAAGGTAATCGAAAAATTTGTCAGTGACAGCCCATTTTAGAGCTAAAAATTCAAGTTTGTGAGTGGGGTAACGCCGCTCACAGTTAGACAATCCTCGACTTGCATAGGCAATTACTCTCATCTCACCGTCTTGTTCCTGATAAAGAGCTGCCCCGAGCCAATGCAGGCTGGCATCAGTGTGCAAGACATATGGCTTACTAGGATTGGCGAAGCCAAGCACCGGGGCAGTTGTCAACTTTTCGATGAGTGCTCTGAATGCATCCTCACAATCTGAGGTCCATCGCTCATTGAAGGGACGTTTTAGGTCAGAGTTCGAGGAGCACTTTGAACTTGTAGACTTCTTCCGGGGTGGAAGGTAACCAGCGGTCAAGGCATTGAGCGGTTTGGCAATTTTTGAGTAATCCTTGACAAACCTCCTGTAATATCCAGTGAAACCTAAGAAGGATTTCAGCTCACTGATGTTGGTTGGACGGGGCCAGGTCGTCAGAGGGGAAATTTTTCCTGGGTCTGTCTCTACTCCATTTTCTGAGACAACATGACCCAAATATTTCACTGACTTCTTAAAGAAATGGCATTTCTCAGGCGATAACTTGAGGCCAAACTCCTTCAATCTGTTTAAGACATGCATGAGGCGACGTTCGTGTTCCTCAAGTGTATCAGCGAACACGATGAGGTCATCAAGAAACACTAAGACTTCTTTGAGATTGAGAGAGCCCATGCATTTCTCCATAACTCGTTGGAAAGTTGAGGGGGCGTTGGTGACCCCCTGGGGCATTCTGTTAAATTCCCAGAAGCCCATAGGTGTGACAAAAGCCGTCTTGTGCTTGTCCTCTTCGTCTACCTCCACCTGATAGTAGCCCGATTTCAAATCCATAACGGAAAACCATTTGGACCCTGTGAGAGCGGCAAAGGTTTCCTCTATGTTGGGCAAAGCGTACGCATCCTTTATGGTCTGATTGTTCAACTTTCTGTAGTCGACACATAAGCGGATGGCGCCGTTCTTCTTCTTCACAACAACTATCGGTGAGGCAAAAGGGCTTTCTGATTCTCTTATGATGCCTGCATCCAACAGTTCTTTGAGATGAATTCTCACAGCTTCATAATCCGATGGGTGAATGGGCCTCGCTCTCTGCTTAAAGGGTGTTGGATCTGAGAGGCGGATCTTATGTTTGACTGCAGTGGTATGACCATGGTCGAGGTTGCCTCTTGCAAAAACTTCAGGGATGGAATTAAGTGTTTTCGTGATCCGCTCTTTCCATTCCTCTGAAAGTGGACAATCAGTGAAGTCAAAGGTTACTTGGTTGGTGTGGTCTGTGGAACCCATTGTTGTACTCTCAGCTGTACTGATAGGGGTTTGTGACACCTGAGTCTCTTCAGCTTTGTCTGATGAGGTGGACAGGGGAGAGAGAGAGTGAGGGATGGAAAGCTCTGCTATGCTGTGACTTGGGGGAACTGTGATGTTGTGTGCTGTCTCATTCTTAAGCAGAATGGGGACTTTGAAGCATGTTTGCTGAGGGCTTGACATGACATAGCTACAAAAAGACAGGCCACTGGGTAGACTAGATTGAGTGGATGGCTCTACTAAGAGCGGGTCCCCCTTGTTTGTGGGTACCTTTCTTACATAACCACTCAACACCCTCTTCTCACCAGCGGGGATCACAATGGCTTTCTTACATTGTAGATTCACTCTCCTCACCATGTCATTGTTTTGTTTGGTCTGGAATGTATTGTAAAGGTCGCGAATCAGGGGAATGTTGGTGCCTAAAAGAGCAGGAAACTCTGCATTGGACCTACAGTCTGGGACAACTAGAGCTAGCGTGCTAACAAGCTCAGATTTCCCCGTGATGTTTTCTGGGAACTGTATGCTTATCGCAATGTAGCCCAAGTAAGGCACCTCTTGACCTCCTGCGCCCTCAACTTCGAGGATGTCTTTAAGGGGCAGAATCGGTAGGGGAGACAAGTAGGTATCATGGAATGACTTAGAAATGGTGGTAACTTGTGAGCCAGAATCCATGATTGCTTGACACTGTACTGTTTCAATGGTTACGATTGCAACAGATCGTGGGCCTACTAAACCATTAAGGAGCTCATCCTCAAAGGTTTGTATATGTTCACATTTAACTTTCTTTTCTTTGTGTTCTTTCATGGGACTCTCACCTCTCTTTGTGGCTCCAGTAGGTCCCTTTACTGGGAGCCTGTCCAGTTTAAAGGTAGGTCTTGTTTAGCTCGCCATTCGTCTTGCTTTGCTTTTAATTCTTTATATTTTCTGTCCACGGCATCTTTGTTGATGGGGTTCTCACACATCTTGGCTATGTGGCCGTCTTCGCCACATCTGAAACAGAACCAGGCTCTGGGCTGAGGTTTGTGTGTTACCTGATGAGCTTGAGTCTCAGCTCTAGGTGTGGGTAGGTTTGGTTTGTCTGTTGATATTGCATCATTTTTCCTCTGTTGTTTAGGTTTCTTGGTGCTGAGCTGCAGTTTCAGTTCAGCGAGCTGCTTCTTTAAACTTTCTGTCTCTGCCACATATGCCTGAAGAACACTTTCATTGGGATCACCGTAAGGAGGTAGGTCAGGCACAGAATGCACATTTGCAGTGACCTTCGGCTTTGAGGCCCCAAAGTGACAGTGCATTCGATCCAACTTTGTTGCCCTTCTATCCTCTTCTGTTCGTAGCTGTAAGAGTAGCTCTGCAAAGTCAAGATGTTTTTCAGATTTCAGTTCTAATTGCATGATGAGATTGTGATCCCAACAGCCACGTTTGAATTGTTTCAGCAGGTGATGACTTGCGGATGACTGACTCACTCCATCTCTCTTCACAGCAGTGCTGAGCAGCACCTGAAGCCTCTGCAGGTACTCTGAAGCTTTTTCACCAGAGTTTTGGTGTGTGTTCAAAAACCTGGCGAAGATTTCGTCTCCATCTTCCACCAGACCATAAGCAGAGTCCAACAGCTTTACATATTCTCTAGGATGAGCAGAGGAGCCTAGTTGTCTGACAACATTTGAGGCTGGAGGAACTAGACTCTCCAATATCTTCCTGCGCTGAACATCCACAAGAGCTCCATCTTGGAACATCAAATCTACATGGAGACACCATGTTTCAAAGTCAACTTCACCAGGAGGCTTTGGCACTTTGCCTGAAAAAGGACGTAGCCACTTGGATGGGCTCTGAGATGTTGAAGCTTCGTTTTTAATCACATGCTCAACCACAATGCGCTGCACATCAGTTGGGTTTAGCTCATCATTTCCTAGTTCCAAAGATTAAATTTTTTTCGTCTTCCTGCGTATTACAGGTTGAGCCCCTTCCTTATCTGGTTTGGTGTTGAGTGGAGAGAAGGTGAGCTTTGACAGGTCAGGCTTCTTGGTCTTGGATCTACGTATAAGGGGTGTGGTGCTATGTTTAGAGTGAACGCTCTCGTCAGAAGATTCACTGCTACTGCTGGAAGCAGTCTGGGTAGTGGTATGTGCGAGTGCATTAACACTGTCTGCCTGCCATGTCACTGCAGGGTTATTCACATTTGGTATCTCAAGGGGAAGATTTAACTCAAACATTGCCATTGGAATATCTGTATCGAACTCTACAATAGCTGCATTTGGTTTAACTGCAGCTGGAAGCTGCACTACTTTAGCCACAGTTCCATAACTTGCCAGAGAAGCAATGATATCAGTATCAGTGTCTGTTTTGGTAAGCCCAATTACACAAATAGACTGCTCTGCGTTAATACCATACACTTCAAGATCCATGTTTGTTTAGTTTTATCTCTATACTCACAGCAATGATATGCAATGAACTTCAAAAAACAGATTTTATGAAAAAAATTAAAATGTCAGTTCAAAAATGAGCAAAACCGTGTCTGTCTCTTATTAATCCTCCTAGGCTAGCTCGCCACTAATTGCAGATGTAACACTGTCAAATGTACATATAATAAAATTTACAGTCATGTACTCTCAGTTTAGGCCAATCAGAAGAAATAGGTACGTTCAAGGAGGATTGATGAGACAGGACAACGGTTTGGAAAAAAAGTACTTACAAAATGGCTTTATTGGCAACTGTGCCCTTTAAGTGCAAAACATGAAATATTTCAGATGTACCTGAAATTCCTTCTTTTATCAGAAGTTATCAATAACACTTAATAAAACAACAAAGCACTTCACAATGTGAGTTTGAGATAGGTGCCCCAAAATAATAAACAAAAAAGAACAAAATTTAGTAGAGTCCAAAAAAAAGAAAAAATCCAAGTGAAGTCAAGTCTGGGTTTCAGTCAATGTTCACAGTCTGTTCATCTACCCGGGTAGTGTGATTTTATGCTCTATGTCTTATCTGTATGAAGAATTGATCCTTTCAGTGCACAGTGAAGCTCCCGCTGACGTCACACCCTCCGCGCGTGTAGGCCTGCTTCCGCTCCACGACTCACCGGTCCAGGCTCTGGCTCGGCATCAGAATCCACTCATACAAAAAAACCAACCTGCATAGGGCAGTAGTAGCAACATCTCCTTTAAATACAATCTTATTTATCTCATTAATCTCTCTTCTTCATGAATGTATCTTAACTTTACAGTATTAATTCTCTTTTCATTTATCTTAAATCAATGAACATGAATTATTCAGTGACAAAGTATCATATACAGCTGCACAATAACTTTTTAACAGCCAGCCACACAATTTATGTAACTTCTGTAACTCAAATGCACACAGCTTCGTGTGTTTTAGCTCAACAACAGGCTCAAACCAGTTTCCTTAGCTGCATAGCATGTGCTAGCGCAGTTAACACATATCATCCCTTCTCCACAGAAACACACAATAAAATACAATTCAACTTCAACATACGGTGTTTATCGGTCTCCGGTTGGCTTTTTAAACACTATCACAGAACATTACTATTCACAGTAGAGACATATTCAATAAAATTAGCACGTAATTAGCTGCGGTCGGCATCGCTAGCATGCTACGCTAATTGTACATAGCGCTTACTCACCGGAGTTTTCACTCGACAAAAATCAACATCCACACGGTCAGGTTCAGCAAGAAAAAACCCTCTTCCTTCTACTGAAGTCCTCCGATCTGATAACTCGAACAAAATTGCAGTCTTAACAACTTCACAGGCTGTTATCAACCTTCTCAAACTAGCGTGTGTCTCCTGTAGTACTCTCGTCTGCATCGGTGCATGGAAAAAAGACCGAGAACAGAGGAAAAAAACAGTAAACTAAAGGCGCTGCCAGTGTTGGACTGGGATGCATGCGCACCCCTGCTGGTGAAACTAAGCAACTACATTCAACCTACAAGGCTGTTCAGCTCTATACACTGTTCAACTGTAAACATTTGGGGATAACACTGTGTGTGTAACTAAACTGTGTTCCAAATTATAATGCAAATTATATTTTTCTCAGATTTTCCTAAATAGTCGATGCAAACGACAGTCAACATAATTTTCAAGTCATCAACTGTTATTTAATAAATTCAAATGTTATTGAACAAACCTCCCAATGATAACAGTATTTTTTCAAAAATAAAAAACTTAAAACGCACTGTTCCAAATTATTACGCACAACAGAGTTTTATAACATTTAAAGGTTGTTGATAACTGAAAAAGCTCATTTTTTGAATTTGCAGCATTAGGAGGTCATAGTTAGTGAAATCAAAAGCTATTTCAATCAAAAATGTCTTAACAGGTCAAGTTACATTTTAACATAGGACCCCTTATTTGATAGCAGCTTCACAATTCTTGCATCCATTGACCTTGTGAGTTTTTGGACAGTTTCTGCTTGAATTTCTTTGCAGGATGTCAGAATAGCCTCCCAGAGCTGCTGTTTGGATGTGAACTGCCTCCCACCCTCATAGATCTTTTGCTTGAGGATGCTCCAAAGGTTCTCAATAGGGTTGAGGTCAGGGGAGGATGGGGGCCACACCATGAGGTTCTCTCCTTTTATGCCCATAGCAGCCAATGATGCAGAGGTATTCCTTGCAGCATGAGATGGTGCATTGTCATGCATGAAGATGATTTTGTTACTGAAAGCACGGTTCTTCCTTTTGTACCATGGAAGAAAGTGGTCAGTCAGAAACTCCACATACTTTACAGAGGTCATTTTCACACCTTCAGGGACCTTAAAGGGGCCAACCAGCTCTCTTCCCATGATTCCTGCCCAAAACATGACTCCACCACCTCCTTGCTGACGTCGTAGCCTTGTTGGAACATGGTGGCCGTCCACCACCCATCCACTACTCCATCCATCTGGACCATCCAGGGTTGCACGGCACTCATCAGTGAACAAGACTGTTTGAAAATTAGTCTTCATGTATTTCTGGGCCCACTGCAGCCGTTTCTGCTTGTGACCATTGTTTAGGGGTGGCCGAATAGAAGGTTTACGCATAACTGCAAGCGTCTGGAGGATCCTACACCTTGATGTTCGTGGGACTCCAGAGGCACCAGCAGCTTCAAATATCTGTTTGCTACTTTGTAATGGCATTTTAGCAGCTGCTCTCTTAATCCGATGTTTTTGTCTGGCAGAAACCTTCCTCGTTGTGCCTTTATCTGCACGAACCCGTGTGTGCTCTGAATCAGCCACAAATCTCTTAACAGTACGATGATCACGCTTAAGTTTTCGTGAAATATCTAAGGTTTTCATACCTTGTCCAAGGCATTGAACTATTTCACGCTTTTCGGCAGCAGAGAGATCTTTTTTCTTTCCCATATTGCTTGGAAATGGTCATCTGCTTAATAATGTGGAACGCCCTTCATAAGTAGTTTTTCCTTAATTGGGCTCACCTGGCAAACTAATTGGTCACAGGTGTCTGAGATTGATTTCAGTGATCTAAAGAGCCCTGTGACACAATACGATCCATGAGTTTAATTGAAAAACAAAATATGTAATCTGTATAACACTTAATTAAAATTTGCGTAATAATTTGGAACACGGTGTAATGGGCGTTACATTTAGCAATATTCTGCTGTCACTCGCCATGAAGCATCAGTTGTTGCTTGCTTATAACAGACATGATTCTAGAGCTGTCAGACCTCTACTACAGGCTACAACACTGTCTACAGTGGATGTTAGTGTGCTGAGAGAGGATATCCAAGAAGCACTGCAGGCTAAGTTTCCTGGTGAGACATGTGTCCAGATAGCCAAAAGTCTGTGTTACAGGGGCACCAAGTACACCAGTGGAATGATCTTGGCTAATGGTTCCACTGGTGGTGAAGGGCAGCGTTGGATTCATTGTGAAAGGTCTGACTGCTTGGTCAGTTGAGCATCTGAGGAGCTATGTGCTTCAGAAAAACGGTCCTGTGAAAGTCATAGAGCCAGCTGAGCTATCAGACATGTTCCCCTTAATATCTTACAACTTTGGTGGAACAAGCATTATGACTCTTAAGCGCAGCATTTATGTTCCATAGATGGTGCCCATACTTTGTGGACATTTTAAGATGAAATGATACAAACTCGCATATTTGTCTTCCTACTGTGTTCAGACTTGGCATATACAGTAACTATGTTCCTGATTTCCATACCTAGAGGTCAAATATGATATACTCTTAACATTATTCACCATTTAGCTGTTACTAAAAATTACTAAAACGTGTCAAACATTTTGTGTACAGGATCCATAATGTCACAACCGGCTCAACTCCGAGTGATCCTTGCTGATCATGATGTCCATAAAGTTGTACTACCATCTGGAATCCCTGAGACAGTGGACAACCTTCACTCAGTCATTCGTGATACATTTTCCATTGCCAGAGACTTCAGTCTTCACTATAAAGATGTTGATTTTGGTGAGTTTTTCACCCTTTTTTCTACAACTGACCTCAAAGATAAGGACACAATCAAGGTTGTGTTTCTCCAGGACTCGGAGCCTACAATAACTTTAACCTTTACTGATGTGACCAACCCTGATGTGACCAACATGACTGATCAGGCTTGTGAGGAGCACTATGTTGACGACACCGCGTCTGTGTCAACCGATGACACACTGATTCTCTCATCTGAAGATAGTCCAGGCCACCGTTCCCAGCGCTGGCCCGCTCAGTTTTCAATTCCCAGCTTTTCTGGCCTCACAGAGATCCAAATTCAGTCAGCCAATGAGCGCTTAAAAAAATATGGCACTCTAAACACTACAAAAGATTTAATTCCACTACTCCCAGACATCCTTGGAAAACTAGCGGAGGCTATTTATGAGTACACTGCTTATCCATCTAGTCTGAGGTTGCAGAGGCCCTCACTCAAAAGCATCCCTGCCTTTAAAGAACCAGGTTCCTTTAATGGGTCCTATGGATGGGTGCAGCGCCTAAAATATAAGATGAACAATTTTAGAAGCAAACTTCGAGGTCTCGGCTGCCCTGAAGTAAAGGTGAACTCACTCAAGAGAAAACAAACACATGACCAGTATCCGGCAAAGAATCTGAAAAAACCAAAGAGGGCTGAGGTGAACTACCTACCCCCTCATGCTCAAGGTGAAACTACTGCAAGTTTGGAAAAAGAGAGAGTGGAGCTCCTAAGTGAAATGATGAAAAGGGACAACACCAAGGTGGTAGCTCAGAAAATGGCCAAGACGTTCAGCCTTCGTCGGGAGGAAATAGTGAAAGAGGTCCCTGCTATCAGTGACTGCATGAAGCGCTGGCCTGCGCTTTTTACTGAAGCACAGGTTAGATTATAAAATGTTTATTAAACCATTATTTTTGTACTGTGGATTGATACAATGTGGATACATGTCCACAAATTGAAATAAAATAGATAAATAAATACATGTAAAAATACAGAAATAGCCTTTTTTCATTTCCAAAATTTACTTGTTTTTTCACATTTAAATATTTATTTCTTGCTTTTATTTATTTGTTTATTTATACTTATGTTACATTTGGTCCTTAATACTGGTGTGCCCTGTAGATAAATGAAGAATTCAAGAGGATAACAACAATTAGCCTTGAATCGACCTTTCTGGCCAAGCTTGACCAATGCACCCCGAAATTGATGGCCTTGACCCAATCAAAAGGAGGAGCTGCAGGCCTGAAGATAAGGCACATTAAGGACATGCTTCTTGAGGTATAATGATTAACTTTATTATGAATAGACCTTTATTTTAAATGTATATTTCTGCCTCACTGTTTCATTTCAATTGTCAAAATGGCTGCTATGAACAAGGTCAATTGCATATTTGCAGAATTTGCACAATTACCGGCAGATTCAGGATTGAATGGGAGAGGAATAGGGTGCACATGTGGGTGCGCAGATCAAAAAGTATCAAACATAGCCCGACCAAATTACACAAATCTATAGATGAAACTTGTGGCTACATGTTGACGTCTGAATGGAGTCTGTAGTTAAAAGTATGCAGGAATAATGTATATATTTTGAAAAGCCTGAAAAATCGTCGAAAATCATACATATAAAGGCAAATTGTGCACTTCCTGTCAGATTTAGGTCAGTGGTGTCAGCGCATGATTTGTAGGTGTTGATTAGACAAACAATTGAGTTTTGGTTTGATCTCTCTACGACATTCCTATCGGTGGACCAAAATAGGCGATAATCCTACATTTAAAGGCAAGTTGTGCACTTCCTGTTGGATTTAGGTCAGTGGTGTCAGCATGTGATTTGTATGTCTTGATAAGACAAACAATTGAGTTTTGGTTTGATCGTTCTACGACATTCCTATCAGGCGCAGTGGCCGTTTTAGTGTTTCTAGGTGGTACTAGAATTTTTCGCAAGACCTGATGTGCCTGCCAAATTTGATGCGTTTTTGAGCAGGTTTAGGGGGTGAAATTGAGGCTCAAAGAAGCGGTAGAATAATAATAAAAAGAAACGATACAATAACAATAGGGTCCTTGCCTCCAGGCAAGGGCTGGAGTCCTCGCCCTCTTGCCTTTCGGCTCGTTCCCTAACTAACACTCACTTTTTTCAAATTGTCATGATTTGGGTTACACTTGCATCTAATTTTTATTGAACACCTGATCTATTTTTTCCATGAATCAGGACAACACAGTTGAAAGACGGAGAGAAATTGCCATTCGCTGCCTCATAGTCTATCTTGGAGAGAAGGAGGACCTTTTCAAACAGCACCACTTAAGTAATTGAGTATGCTTTTAATTTTTAATTTTGTTTGAACGGCATGTCTCTGTAGCCTTCCCACGTGGAGATATGGCCGTTTCAATCCCGTGCACCAGCCTCCTGTGGGCTAGGCATTGAAGTACATGGTCACCCTTCATTCCCTTATGTACGTCACCCTGAAGAGCTTGAGCCATGTATTTTATACATCCTAACACCTTTTAATTTCTTCTGCAAGGACGTGGAGGAGCTCGACGCAGACCTTGCGATACAAGTCATGAAGATTGCCATCATCGGTGCAACCTACCCATCGATTGCAACCATCGTAGTCGAGGGAACCAAGATCCTGCAGGGGATTGATGTCGCCAGATCCTGTGCTTTGCTGATGGGAGTAGTCTATGCTCTTAACCTTAGCTATCCCAAGCAGTTGAAATTTACCTTTGAGGCATTCCAGAAGCTATGCCTTGAGCTCGATGGACAAAAAGCCAGCTCTAAAGTAATGAATCTCAAGTATGGTATTTTCTAGAGCGGACTTGATCATCCTTGCGTGAGGGAGAAGCTCACATCTCTCTCACACACACACACACACACACGCTTGTTCTTTTGTTTCTGTGACAGTATGAATACCTACTGAGTGAAATCCAAATCAGTGGAAGTTATTAGCATAGAAAAGGATGACCTCTGTTCTCTGAGGGTGTTAGTGTATTTTGAACTTTATATGCAGTGCCTTCTTTTGCTTGATATTTTTGCTAGAGTTAGTCAGGAGTGTGAGCAGTCTGATATTGATGAGAGAAGAGATGATGATGTGAGTACTTCCAAAGTTGATTGAAAGAAGCCTTGCTCATTTGATGTTGAAATCAGTGCCTTGAATGTACAGCCATCTGTCTTTTGTTTTGGATCATTTTCATGTGTACAAGTCAAAGGATGGTGAATCATGCACAGGGTTTTACTTCATTTTATAACACTGTTCCTCCTCCTAAAGCTTCTGAGTGCATGTTATTTTGTGTCTTAGGAGAATGTAGCCTACAAATGCTGCTGTTTGCACTTTTAAGGATTTAGTGCCACTGGTAATTTCAATAAATGGTTCTGATTAATTTGAATATTACTGTCTGAATTTCTGTTCTAAAATGTTCTTATTATAGGACAGGGCTCAACTTAACTCTTGCAGAAATCAACGTAATAATTAAGTTCATGTTACTTAGAAATGTGTTTTTATTGTGGCCAAAAAGGTTCTTCACCTTACTTAAAACATTATGTTGGATCAACTTAAATACTTGCATTCATGTTGACAATTATTAAGTTTGTGTTGGTTAGAAATGTGTTTTATTGTGGCCAAAAAGGTTCTTCACCTTACTTAAAACATTATGTTGGATCAACTTAAATACTTGCATTCATGTTGACAATTATTAAGTTTGTGTTGGTTAGAAATGTGTTTTTATTGTGGCCAAAAAGCTTCTTCACCTTACTTAAAACATTATGTTGGATCAACTTAAATATTTGCATTCGTGTTGACAATTATTAAGTTCATGTTACTTAGAAATGCATTTTATTGTGGCCTAAAAGGTAATTCACCATACTCAAAACATTGCTTTGAATTAATGTAATTTTGCCAGCAGTTAGCTTAACTAAAAAATTCTAGTGGAAAACGTTAACATATTTTTTTTTGTTGACCCAATGTTTTATTTTTTAGAGTGCAGCTGTCAGAGGTCCAACAACTCTGTATTTGATATGTATTGCCCCAAAGACAATCATGGTCCTGCATTCCAGCTGTCTAAAAGTCACTCTGCTGAGCTCTATTCAGAGCACTCTGTTTCTGTGCCTGCTCCTTTAAATGCTATTGAGCTCCGTCTGTCAATGCCTACTTTGGGAGCCCTTCCTGCTACATCACTCTCAGGGAGAGGAAGCCCCTTATGCTAACGGTAGCATGCGCTAATGTTTACGGTGGGTGTAACGCTATAGCTTGCAGGGATTTTTTCGTTCAACCGAACCAGTTTGACCCAGAATCGGACCCAGAAGGAGAGGCTCCGGAAGGAGCACAGACTCTGCGGCTGCAGCAGGACGATTCAGAATGGCTGGTGTGGCTGAATAATGTTAGTTTGTTTGCATGTGTTGTTACAGTTACTACCATGTAGCTGATGGCTAACAGCTAGCGAAAGCTGTGTTTATCTCCAACACAGTCTCCAAACTATTATACACTGTTCGTCTCTGTCTCCAGTCTGCACATTTTTTCAGACTTTTTACTGTGACAACCAAGCTCCATCGTCATAGTATTAACGTTAAACTTGCTTCAAACGCCACTGCATTGCGGACCGAAGCAGAGCTAACTAGTGAGCCAGTTAGCCAGGCAAAGCCAGCTTTGCGCAGAGGAGGTCGGCCTATGATAATGTCTCCTTTCGTTACGTAACGAAAGGAGCTGAATCTGAACAGCCTGTAGGAGCGTGTGTTACCAGTGGGTGGGCTGCAGAGACTCTGCAGGAATCGCTTGTTTTTCTCATTCTGGGAGTTGGCAGGCTCAGGGAGGACCAACTTATATATGTAAAAAGCAGAGAAAATATGTTTTTTATGATATGGGACCTTTAATTGTTAATTTTCTTGTTCTGAGATTTCTCTATTAAAATCTTGTGTAAATATGCAATAATTAATGTTTACTATGTGCAATGATATGAATATTGGTAATTGTATAATTAAACTTGTTAACAAGTACATTTTGGTATTATTTCGTTTTTGAAAAAAATATCATGACACATGAATGATTTCATCACTCAGCTGGGTATTTACATGAGAGATTGTAGAGTTTAAAATCTAGCGGTCAAAATTACCATTTACGGACGTTCTAGTAGTGTTGGAATTCCATCTCTTCTAGTGTTAAGGACTTTATCTAGCTCAACTAAGTAGTAACACAAGATACAACAATATACAGGCTGGACCTACTTGCTGCTGCCCACATTGAAGACCTTGGGCCCTATTTTGACGATCTGAAACGCAAGTCTCAAGCGCAAAGCGCAAGTAGCTTTGTGGGCGGATCTCAGGCGCTGTTGCTATTATGCCGGCGGGATAAATGACTCTTGCGCCCGGCGCAAATCTAAAATGGGTTGGTCTGAAGTAGCTGCAATAGTCATAGGTGTGGTTTCGGCGTAACGTGCAATAAACCAATCAGAGCATCATCTCACATTCCCTTTAAGAGCAGGCGCGCTTGTTCCATGGCGGATTGCTATTATAATGGCGCATTTGCCAGGCGCATTTGCCAGGCGCACACCAGGAGCGCTTCACAGCCGAGGAGACCGGCGTTCTCGTCGGGGCTGCAGCATTGTCAGACCGGACCGCACTGCCCGTGATTGCGGCAAGGTATTAATGCCCGTCTTGACCGGCTGGCGATGTTGCTGCTGCCTCTCAGGCGCATCGCCTCAAGTATCCAAACGCACCACCTGCTCCTGTTGTGCCCCTTCCTCCTTCCTCCTCCTCCTCCAACTCCATCTCCGTCCACCTGCTCCACTAGGAGCACATCGCGCATTGCCACTCCCGGACCTTCACGGCTATGGCGGGCGCGTCGCATATCAGAGGGAAAAAGAATTAGTTCTTCTGTTTAAATCTTTTCAACTTTTTTTTGTATGGTTTGCAAAAACGGGAACTGCTTCCTTGTAGATGAGAGAAGCCAAGTGTATGCACGTTGAGCACACGCTACATTATGGCCAAGCATGCGCCCTTAAAATAGCATCTGAATAAGCGCCACTGACTTTAGACCAGGTTTTTCCTGGTCTGTTGCGCAAGTGTTTTCTGAAACGGCAAAATAGCACCAGTGAACGTTTGCGCTGGAACACGCCTCTTCTTTTCGCTGAACCGCCCCCGGAGCGCAAAGTCATTCCCTAATTTAAGGACGCGCGTCTGTGGAGGGAAAACTCCAATGTGCGCCGAGTGCAAAATAGGAATTACACAAGCGTCAGTGTACAAAGTCACTTGCGCCGAGTGCAAGATAGAGCCCCTTATGTTGAGGTGAGAATGAAACTTTTGTCAGTGCAGTACAAGAACGTGGAGGGCCCCAATTACTGGGTTAGCCTTGGGTCCCCAAATGACTAAATACGCCCCTGATTGTAACTCTCCCGGCCCGGTAAGAGGGACTTCAGCAGCGGGTCCTTCACGTGAGTCTGACAGCGAGTCTGAAGGGAGTGAGGCTCCCATTACCACTGACTGCCCTTATGGTGCAGGAGGAGGCTGAAAACATAAGTGTTGAGGAAGACTCTCCACCATGTGAAGGAGGAGTGACACCGTGGTAAGTAGGTATGTGCCTTCTAGAATGGTGTGGATAAACATTCATTAAAATAAATGGTTCAGAAAGGTTGCTTAACTGTCTATGAACTTTACTTGACATAATAAATAGCAAACTCTGGATGGTGGGGTGTGTTACAACTAAATCTAGTTATCTAAAGTATTGGAAAACAATAACCGTATTCATACACTATCCTGATTAATTGATTAGTTGCTTTTATTGACCACTTAAGCCCTATTTCATACTTTCATCAAAGGATGCCACACAAAATTGCAGATCTACAAGGTTACAACTCACATGTTGCAATGTGATGTGTTTTGAGCATGTAGATCTGCTATTTTCACAGTTTTTGATCCTTTCTACCTATAATGACATCCCCCAAATCAGGTCACCAGAGTTAAAGTGTTTAAAGAGCCAACATGCACCTTTCTTCGTGCCCAAACTCCAATTTGGTCATGAAGGACATCAAGCTAACAACTTAAAAAAATGTCAGTCAGTGTTTATGGTTTATTGTCCTTTCAAAAGTTTAACATTATACAGTTAACATTAATACAACACTGACTAACTACTGTTACAATAAAACATCTGCATACATATTACTCATGATGCAGTACACAAATTACAAGTATTTCCTCTTATGTCAGAAAGTGACGGGCCTTTGTCAGATTGTATGACAGTTGCAACAAGTAAAGCCATCTGTTCATAAGGACATTCAGCAGCTGGAGGACATTGGAGGGAAAACCAGAACAAATTTACAGTCTCCATAAAATGTGATCCAGTTTCACCCAGTCATCAGTGAGGCCCGCCCGCAGAGACACAGAGATACTGAACTCTGAGCTCTGTGCCGCTCGCTCAGCACTTAAAGGTGAAAACTGATTGATGGTGGATGACATGATGTTATGGGTTGTAAGTGTAGGTTAAAGCTTATGTAAACACACGTGACATTTTGTTTTACCTGAAGAAGGTATGACTGGATTCTGATATAAAGATACAAAGACACAGATTTTAATTGATGCTCTGTGTCTTTTTTAATACCGGTTTGATTGTGACTTGAAACCACTAACTTGGATCCTGTTCAGTAACACTGAGGGCTCTAACTACAAAGATGTCACTGTTTGTGAGAAAAGGACTGAAGAAAGCCGATAACAAGAGTGAGATTGCGTCATGGGTTTCACTGTTGTGCACAGAATCATGTTTTTTTCCAGTTTGTGGACCTGCAGTATATTTTTATTAGTAGTGTCTTGCATTTAGCGACATTCTGATGTTTGTCATTGTAAGGATGTAAATCATGACATCATTGATGACAGTATGAGCTGACGAGGTCTGTCATCATGATGACTCAGCAACAGCCACGTGAGTCTCTTCTTCTCTAACAAGCACTTCAGTACTCAGTCTGTACTGCAGCTGTATGTTCATATTACAAGACAACATACAGTTAATACGTTTTTACTGTGTTTGGTTCATTTTTACTGTAACAGCCTTTTTAAAGTGATAAGATTCCAAACAACTAGTCAGTGCTGATACTGTCCACTAACAGAGGTCATGCTTTGACTTCCTGAGAAATAGCTCTGCAGTGTTCCAATGGAAACCTGATAGCACACAGCAGAAGACAGAACTAACTTTGACTCAGAGGGCTTGAGACTTGTTCTTCATTGTGTTTGTCAGCGTGAGCGCTGCACACAGCAGAGACCTTCATTTTTGTAGAATGACGTGTGCTCACAGTTGAAAGCCGCACAGAAGGTGAGCTGGAAGTATCGATTATATTTCATTACATTTATTACAGTAAGTGACTTGCTCTTGATTCACAGCTTTGCATTGTCATTAATGGCTTCATGGAATAATCCTGTGGTTATTTCACATCAGGCCAGGTACTATAAGCTTGAGCTATATCTAAAAATAACTTACTGAAAAGAGTCCTAATTGTACCTGTGTAGAGTGTACACAGCTTGACATGTTGCTGATAGCTGGTGCTGCTGTGGCTGCCGCTGGTTGACTTTATGCATTACCTTAATTGTTCGCAATAACAAGATTTTATTTTTCTTTTGATTTTTGTTCTCATATTTGATCAGCTTGCAGGGGGTTGAGGGCTTTCAACTCGGAGTCGGCCAGTGGTACGATTGAGTGATACATATCCAGGCAGTTTTCGAGTCTTCTCACAAGGATTTTCGTGCTCAACAAGTGCAATTAAATTTGATACATCTAAGCCAAATGGACTTCCGGATGTGCTTTGCCATGTGAGGACACGTGTGCGGAGGCTCCGTGTAAAAGTAGTCAAAAATTATTAATATCGCCATATTTATATCATTTTGGGGGGCCGGACGAATGAGGTTCTATTTTGTTAATGAAAGCGAATGAGTGCGCTTTCAATGCAGGTGGCTACCAACCTAGCCTCCTCAGCTAGCAAGGGCAATGTTGGCCCAACAAATGCCGACAACATGCCTCAGTGGGCTAAGGATGTAATGTCCGAGATTGAAAAATGCAATGCTGAGATTACGAAATACAGAGAGAGGACAAAGACTGAGATAGCGAGGTGTAAAGAAGAAATAGAAAGAGGAAGAAAAGAGACAAAGGCTGAGATGGAAAAATGGACTAAGAGTTTGGAAGAAAATACTAGAGCCCAGTTTGAGTTGCTACATGGGGAAGTGAGACTGGTTGACGAGAAAACTAGCAGTCTGGCTAATCTTCTGGCAGAAGGGGTGGTCAGATGAGGTTTTACCCCTCAGAGAACGGGGTCTGTGTCCCACGTGTGACCAAGAGTGGTTTGTTTTTTTATGTGATGTTACATAAGTATGTTAATGTGCCAAAGTGACACAGCTCCACCTACGTTACTGTGATCGTTGGGGTTTTTTGATGAGGGGTTTGTAGGATTATCAATGACATGCACATTTAGGTTGGACTGGGACACCTTTCAGTCAGTCTCAGTCTTTAGCACACTCCCCCGAGAGTCATAAAACGACTTCAAACACACCAGGGCATCGTCTCCAGGACGTCAAAGAATCCATGACCGGATGGCAAGACGTTTTGTTGCAGGACAAATCGCCATCATCTGATAAACTGTCCAAACAAAACACCTCTCTGGACATGGAAGTGTGATCTGCTCTGTCAGGACCCCAGGGTGCTGTGGCCTGTATAGATGTTAATCTACATGCCTGTCTGCTAACCCAATATACAGGCTCCTCATCCAAGAGACCTCTGTAGACCTGGAGAGCTCAACCTCTGAACAGACTTAGGTAATGATTCAAGATAAATGAAAGGTACACAGGGGAGGACTGAAGTGTCACCTGTGATGACATCACAAAGTCAGGACCGAAGGCACTGAAGAAGGCCTGCACACATTCTATGCAGAGAGAGGCTAGAGGACCGACGCAACGCCTCCTCCTTTTCATCCTCATCACACCCACCTACTCCTCCCCCTCCCCTGCAGCCTTGTCAGGTATAACAAACTCTCCAAGGGTTGAGTGATATGGTTGATGGTTTACAGGTTGGATAAATGTAGGCTATGAAAAGTAGATCTAACTTCGATTTCCTACTCTCTTTTCAGTTGCTGTCAGTACTATCAGCTTTGAACGATGCAAGCGCAGTCTGTTTTAAGGTCCCTTCCATACCTGTTCTATTGTGTCCATTCACATCTGGTCCATCCCCCGAACCTCTCTGTCTTTGTTTAATGTCTTGTTGCCACAGTTTAGTTTGCGTCTTTGTTGCTGTCATGTCTGTGTCTTTAGGGGCCATCCACATGGAAACACTTTTGTGTGTAAACACACATGTTTTGCATTGTTTTGGCCGATCGTCCAAATGAATCCTGTAAACACACTTTTTTGAAACCTGGTCTCAGGGTGGAAACAATTGAAAACGGCATCCTTGCATTCTCGTTTGGACAGCGAATCCGCATACTTTGTGTATCGATGACGCCATCGCCCCACCCCTTGACCTCCAGCCTTCGACCTCCTAACCCCGCGCCGTCCCATAACAACAACAACAATGGCGGACTACATGCTTGTGTACGTGCTGCAGAAAATATTGAGCCTATTAGGGTTACTAGAGCAAAATGCTCCTTTGCCACTACGCTGAGCGGAAAAGGATTATGGACAACCGACTAGCCATTTTTGTCTTCTTCTTGTTTTGTTCGGTTTCTCCTTCTACTGTCTGTTTGTATACAGTGTGCATGCTCCATCTCTTCTTCTCCGTTTTTGGTGAATTTCAAGCGGCACCTATAGGCTGGAATATGAACTACAGCGTGTTGAGTTTTCAATGGATCCGTTTGGACGACGGGGGGGGGGGACCGTTTTGGGACATGTGGACATGTGGACATGGCCTTAGACAAGCAAAAAAATGTTTGACTGTAAAGTCGACTGCAGCTCGCCATCAACAATCTTCATCAAAAATCTTACATCATATTCCAGTGATTCCATAAACTCCTGGGTGGAAAAAAAACCTGACCTGTAAGAGGTCATATAATTAGCAATAAATAATTAGTAATCGAAGTTCAAGATTTATGTTGTGGAACAAATTCTTAACCAAATCTCAGGAAAATGAGCATTTGAGCTTACAGTTAACGCATATGCTAACAATATAATGACTGCATGATTATAACTTTTTATACAAAATACTTAAACCAAATTTATGGAGCCAGAACGGTGACATTAAAATTTGGCATCCAAAAAAAAAATCGGCATTGAAAACAAAACCAGTACTGAAAAAGGAAACATTGGCATTGAAACATTTGTATTGAAAACAGTTGGCTTTGAAACAAGTGCCGAGCACGGACCATTAGCCCCAGTTAGCAACAGTAGAACAGCAGGCTTTTCTCGCTTGTTGTGTCGTTCCGAGCCGGGGCTGCAGCGCCAACAGCAGCGCTCCGGTCTGCTCCCTGAGAGAGAGAGAGAGAGAGAAGACGCTCTCCTCGCCGTCAGCGTGGGGGGTTGTTGTCGCTGTTGCCGCTCTCCTCCGGCTCTCTCCGCTCTCCTCATGGGCTCCCGTAGTTCAGAGTGCAGTTTTCACAATATTGAAAACTCGCCAAATGTGGACAAAACCAGCCCAAATTTTATTCACCCGCCCAATGTATTTTTTTCCCACCTGGCATAAACAAAAGTAGCCCAATTGGGCGGAAAATCGCCCAATCTGGCAACACTGTCTGTGTTGCCCAGAGACGGCCGGCACACGGATCCTAAATGCTATCCACCTGTTTCCTCAGAAGCCTCTGGGTGCTGCCATGACAGATAACTACTTCCGCCGGCGGTTTTCTGTTTCCGGTTGCCTGCAACTGCATGACTGACCGCTGCTGCCAAGCTCGCCCTAAACAACTAGCGTTTGGTCATAAAGGCTGAATTGTTTTTAAAATGAGCTCAGGTACAACATGTGCTGCTGTTGGTTGCCACAACAATTCATAAAAATTGAAGTTTTTTTAAGAAACGTCTCGTGTAGTACATCAGCAACTTAGACAAACATGTCCGTGCCCTACGCCCCACACGTCATGCTGAGGAAGGAGGAACGGAGACTAGCGTCGCTCGCGGCTTTGACACTAAAATAAATATTTGTGTTTATAAATATCTTCCACAGAATAGCTGCTGCATGACTGCATGGCTTCTCTAACCCAACCATGTCCGAGCAGCCGCCTGGCTCCACGACTCCTCTTTCCTTCAGCATTATCCACGCTGTATGTTTAACGTTAGCTTGATTGACGCTGTGGCTGGGCGCTTACGTTACTGCTGCCTTCAGAAATATTGTCACACCGCGGTGAGGTATGTCCTGTCTTGGGTTTTTTGTCTTGTGATCTTCATGTTTTATTTTGAAAAGTAACTTCCCTCTCGTTTCAGGTCACTTGCCCTTCCTCTTGTGTCACCGGTCTGACGTCTCCCCTAATTCCTGATTGTGTCCACCTGTGCTCCCTTCCCTGGTGTATATATTGTCTTTGTCTTCCCCTGTCTCGTTGCGAGAGTATTTCGTCGTGTCATGAATCTCCAGCCTTTTCACAGCCTTGCCACAGTCTTGCTAAGTATTGCCTCGCTTGTTTTTCTGTTCCCTTGTGTGCCTCTGAAGAAGAGTGATTTTGATTTTGATAGTGTTTTTGGTCAGTGTGATCTTTTCTTGTTTTCCAGATAGTTTCTTAGCATTTGTTTCTTTGTTCTTTCCTCCTTGTGGAGCGCTTTAATTTGTATGTTTCTCAGCTCAGTGTAGCATAGATAATTGAATAGCTTTTTTTTGTCCTTTCCTCTTAAGAGTGAATTTCTGTTTTTGTAATATTTCATAGTTTATTCTGTTCACAGATCAGTGTAGTTTTTGCCTTTTGTTTTTCCTCCTTCGGGAGCGAATTTCTGTTTTGTGCTTGTGTGTGTTTCTTGATTGTCCTTGTCTGAGCAGACAGGTTTAAGAGTTCATAGCCCATTGTGTTATCACTCCTTCTGAAGAAGATACAAGGTGTTATCAGAAGTAAAGCCTGTCAAACTCGTTCTCTGACTGCATCTGAGTCCTCATTTTGCCAGGTCTGACAAATATAAACTTGCTGTGTCTTTTCAGCAGTACTTTCCTGATTGTGTTACTGTGCAGGTAGTTGTATGCTTCTGTGCTTTTGTAACTGCATAATTCTCTGCCGTCAACACCTTCAGAAAATATAAGATAATTAACTGTCGATGTAACGTTAGCTTACATCGGGCTAATGCTTCATGTCATCTGCCCACTCCGTGAGAACTGACGGTGAGACACTGTGAGAACTGTCCTCACGACTTATTAAGACATCCGTACTGTGTATCCACCTCCGATTTTTATCCATTCTGTCGCTTTCTTTGTGTTAAAAGCCGGTTTTTAGAGTGAGCATGACAGCTACGTTAACGTAAACACAGAGGTCAGCCAGCTCAACCGGAAGAGCATAACCGACTACCCAGTGGCGAACCGTGGCCCTGGACCCTGGGCCTTCACTAGGACCATCGGGCCACACTTGGCAATAAACAATCAAACAAAGCAATAAAAATAATAGCCAGAGCCCTACATGTGACATGCAAGGTCAGCATATCCCCCTGAGACCGGGAAGAAAAACATTTTTTTGCACATAATTTCATGAATTGTTGTAATAAACATATCACCAAGATGATTTCTCAAAAATGTTATTGATTTATTGTCTATAACCTGTCCCTTGTAGTGGACATCAGGGTCATTCTTTTCCACAAAAAGTACATTACAAGTTTTTTTTACAAAATTCTTTCTCATTTGATGAATATTGGAAACAAATAAAAAACACATTTTAAAATCTGCTCTACTGCCTTGCTCTCTTCCTCCTCATCTCCTGACAGCTCAATGTCTTACTCTCCCTAAATAATATTAAGCAAAATCTTTCCTGCCTGTTTCCTGTAAGTATGGAAAATGGTTGGAAATGAGAAGAAGCAAGTCCCACTGTCCCCCCAAAAAAGTATTTGAAAGGCTTAACATTAACATACACTTCTAATCTTCTATTTTAATATAATATAGTTAAGACTCTCATGAATAAAGAACAACATCCTCAGGATAAACAGAAACATTATTTCTGTATAAATTTGATCACTTAACTCTCTCACTGGCATAAAATGTGTTGGTTGCATTTCCCACCATTTTGAAAAGACAGAAGATGAGCTCTGTTGACCACACTTCCTTGTGTGTTACATCACTAGAAAGCCCAGGATGTGCTTTCCACAGGACAGTAGGACTCAAATAAACATGCATGTTTTTTTAAATAAAGGCCCCAGTGTCATGTTAACCACAGTGGACAAAAATTAATTGCAGAGTCATAAAGGTTTGCCCTAAATGAATTCACAACACACAAAGGCCATTCAGTAAAACAAGGCACACAAAGCTGGCTATATGATATCACTACATCTAATTATGACATGTAAAACAATTACAATTACATTGCAAATCAAACTGACTTATTTTGCATATACAGAACCAGTCAAAAGTTTGGACATACCTTCTCATTCAATGGTTTTTCTTCATTTTTATCATTTTCTACATTGTCCATTAATATTGAAGACATCAAAACTATGATGGAACACTGTGATTATGAAGTAAACAAACAAGTGTTAAACAAACCAGAATATGTTTTATATTTTCGTAGTCACCTGGAATGGTTTTTAAGTAGGGCTGCACCTAACGATTATTTTTTTAATGATTAATCTAACGATTATTTTTTCGATTAGTCAACTAATCTAACGATTATTTTATTGATTATTCTAACAATTATTTTTTCCTACTCAATTCATACAACAACTAATTTACCCAAAATAAATACCAAACACTTCTCTCATTAATATTTCAATGCTTTATTCAATATTTTTTTTATAACAAAATTAAAACAAGATTAAAACACAGTATGCACTGCAGGGCATTAATCCGTAACAAAAAATAGTGCAGTTTTAACTGGTTCAGTTATGCAGTCCAACATAAATAATAATAAATAAAAATAATAAAATTAAAGCAATAATTTGACAAAGTAAATGAAACAATATAAAGTTCAAGTCAAGAGGAAAAGCAAAACATTGTGCAACATGTGCATTTAGCAGCCAAAAAAACATCATTTTACAGAACAAAATGAGTTCAGTTTCTTCTATATAATACGCTGTCAGACAGCTCAGCAGCCATCTGGGGTGTGCATGAGCTTGGATTTTTCTTGTGAAAAAAATCCTCCACACTGCTTTGCTTCTTCCTGAAAGACACACAGAGCACATTAGTATAATGATAATTTAAAAAATCCAGTTTCCACATTGCTGCTGTGTTTGTTATTGAATATGTCACTTAAACTGTACAAAGGTTATGACAGGGACTTATTTTATTTCTGAATTTATATCCAGTTAAGTTAATCACTGGCAAATGTGTTTTTGCATCAGTGGGGCAAGACAAATACATAAATAAATCTATATAAGTTAAGATAAATCAATAAGACAAATAAATGAAACTATTTACAACAGTGCATGACGCTGTTTTCTCACTTTTACATAGCTGTTCAAATAACCCAAAATATGGATGGCCGAAACACAGCGTAAGATGATGCGATGTTTAACGTTACTTTACTATAACGGCAGTGAAGACGGCCGACTTCTGGGTCACTATAACAGAAGTAACTTTAAACGGGACTTACGGTGCTGTTTGGTTGCCGCTTTGAGAGATCACTCCGGGATGCTTCCTCTTTAGATGCTCCTGCATCGCTGTTGTGCTGCCGTGATACGCCATCTCGGCCTTGCACAGCGTGCAAAACACCACATTGCTAGACTTCTGTCTGAAGTGTTACCAAGCTTTAGATGAACGCGGACGGGCTTTTTTCGTGTCCGCTTTACCCGTATTCATCATGTTTTTGGAGGTCGCCATCTTGAAAAATGACAACGCGTCGACGCACGTTATGCACGTCGACGTAAATACGTAGTCGATGACGTCGACGACGTCGACGAATCGCCCCAGCCCTATTTTTAAGTAACAGGTGTGTCTTGCCAAGATTAATTTGTTACTTCTTGCCTTCTTAATGTGTTTGAGACCTTCATTTTTGTTGTGCAGCTGTACTGTTGGTACACAGTTCTATACAGTGAATAGCCCTATTTGACTACCATTCTCATCCATATTATGGCAAGAACCACTCAACTAAGTAAAGAGAAACAACAACTGATGGTCTCAAACACATTAAGAAGGCAAGAAATTCCACAAATTACTCTTGACAAGGCACATTTGTTAATTAAAAACCATTCCAGGCGACTACCTCATAAAGCTGATTGAGAGAATACCAAGAGTGTGCAACGCTGTCATCAAAGCAAAAGGTGGCTACTTTGAAGAATCTAAAATATAAAACATATTCTAGTTTGTTTAACACTTGTTTGTTTACTATATAATTCCATGTGTTCCTTCATAGTTTTGATGTCTTCAATATTAATCTACAATGTTGAACATAATACAAATAAAGAAAACCATTGAATGAGAAGGTGTGTCCAAACTTTTGACTGGTACTGTATGATTAGCTGGAATGAAAGTAAAATGTCTAAAATATTCATCTATTCCCTTGAAATATATTCCATCTGAACAAATCAGCAATAAGGGTAACTCTCAGTTGTTTATCAGTAGTTTTATCCAGTGGAGGTATCGCTGCAGCTTGTACAAGACATTACTGTTTTATTCTGAAAATAAGTACTCTGTGTGTGTGGTGACGAGGTTAAGGGTGCAAATGGGTGGTAGCAGATAGCTGATTGATACCAGTCAAGTGTCTCTCATAAACAACATGGAGGGCCCTGAGGTGACACCGAGTTGCAACAGTAGAGCTCTGTGTTCCAGGCTGTATGTGGTGCAGCATCACTGGGCTTCCTCCCCAGCCTCCTACCCCACCTGTGTCTGCCTCTTGCTTAACATGTGGCGGCGGAGGTTCTGGTTTGGGCTCAGGTAGCTGTGCGATGTGAATCACTAGGCCGATATGAAGATAAAACTTTCTAAGAACAGCCTGGCGCTCAGGGATCAGGTTGAACTGCATGATCTCACAAAGCAGAGGGTAGTATCTGGACACATGAGCTTTGACCTGAAAGTAGAGGTGAGATGAGACAGAGAGAGAGAGAGAGAGAGAAAAAACACTTTTAGGCACTTAAATCTCACTTTTTGATCAGTCATCGTCTGTGGGCAGTTTGTGGTACGTCACAGTGGGACTGGAAGTTAACTGCAATGACGAGTGTCAGAACAATATGAGAAGAGTGTTGCATCTACTTAGAAATCGTATTAGATATCAATGGAGGTAGCTGAATAGGTGCAATTCTCATATCCAATGACTACCAATCCACTACCACTTAAGGGTCAACGGTTGCAGTGATGGTGCAGTGGGATGTGAATGCGTCACGTTTGTTCCTTACTTGAGCAGTCATCTCTGGACCTCCTCCCAGGCATTCAGGCGAGTCTTGTTTGTGTACATACGAGACAGGATGCGCAGGCCACATGTCAGACTGCTGGTCTCCTGCTTCGACAGGTTGGGCTTCGACTTTCCTTTAAAACCTTGACCACACAGACATACAGATGCACACAGTTACAGTCACAGCCATTTTAATTTTTCTATTATGATATATTATCTCCAAACCGCTTCAAGAAGCAACACAGCCTGAAGAGCTAATCACAGTCTAACTAAGAGTCCATTTCCTTTGACCTGGCAAGTAAGAGGCAGATGTGTATTGAACATTTTGAATATCTATTTTTTTTGCTGCTTCAACAAACCAATAATATTCATGGTCTATCTAATTTGATGCACAGTTGTGGCACCTTTACAGTAAGAAATAAATGTATAGGCTATATAAAGCAGGGCCTATTATTATGGTTAACGTTATTGGAAAAAAAGGTAACGTTACTCACCAAATGAAGATCACTTAAAAATTAAGTCCATCCTGTGATCCTTTTTAACAAAGTGTGCAATGACTGGGTCATACAGCCCAGCTGGGATGTTTTTGAGCTGCTTTGGTCAAGCAACTGAAATTATTGAATCCCGCGCCGCACCGGGCTCCTTATCGGGACTGAAAAGCAGGCAGTCCCAGCAGTACAGCTTGTTGGTGCGCGGCTGCCCGTTAGCCACGGGTAGCGGCTGTAACGTTAGCTGCTAGCTTAAAAATGCCTCTGGTAGCTCTTGCTAGATTGCACCAATCCTGGCAAGGCGGGTGATGGTCGACCTTTCCGGACAATTTCAAGTTTATCCTGAAAAGTCAATCTTGAAAATGGAGTTTCAATAAATCCAGTAATCACACAGTTTTCTTCACTACTAACCGCCGCCATTTCATACGCTCTATTTGTCTCCCGTTCGTTCTTCTCCTCACTCCCTCGCTGAAAACTTTCGCGGGTCGTCCTGCTTATATACGTTCATGCTAGGTATTCGCGAATGCCCGGAAGATGCCGTGAAATGATCCCGCCCCCACGTCAGCGAAATATGATTGGCTAAGACACCTGTCAATGTCAAATTCATGCCACATTCACTTGAATTACACGGGTCTTCGTTGCTGCTACCGAAGGCCCTGCGAGGGGAGTAATTTACCCAGATACCAACAGAAGAAAAATTGTAATTGGTCCATTTCTCGTTCCGTTATATTAACCCACTGTGTGCCAAGACAAGTGAGTCCAAGTTTAAAATAGCCTAATCTACACATTATTCATATTATTTTAGTGAATAAAAACAAATAAATAAGTAAATAATATATAATTCAATACATTTATTTGGAGTACACAAAATGATTTCAATATTTTTTCTTAGGCCTTCACTGAATACCTAGAAGGCCCAGAGGGTTCCCCTCTGCGACTACCGCTATGAACCATGGGTAAACTCACGAAGTCAGGAATAAGGTGGATAGGCTCGTTGCGCAAGTAGAATGTTGACGACCTCGGTTTGCTTCCGGTCAGCCTCTTTATTTCCGGCGAGCGAATTTCTGGCGGTGAAGCAATGGCACTAGTCTACACTCGGTGGCTGTGTCCAAATTCAGGGGCAGCATCCTTCAAGGACCTATCCTTCGCCGCCAGCAAAGGCAGGGTCCTTCAGAGAGACCTGCAGGCAGCGTCAGCCTGTTGTGAAATTGGACAGTCTACCCTTTGCAGCATTTCCTGGTTACGAGATGATCCCGCCCCTACCCGTACGTCACTATTTATGCATCCCAGGTCCGCAAAAATGACAAGAAGAGTAAAGTTTGACTGTCAGATCAGTTTGAGCTTCAGAAATTCCTGATTTCCTTTTTTATCCTCCTGCTTGTGGAGGAAGAGGAGAAGCGGCTCTGGTTTATCTCCGGCTGAGAGGACCGTGGAGAGGTAAACCTGTTATTGAACCCACAATAATGATATCAATATTATCATTATTAGCTAGCTAACAGTTTGGGGTCATTAACATACCGACACATTACGTTAATGCTGACATGTAAACTGCTGATCGCCACATAGGCTATCTATGGTTTTATTATGATTTTAAAGGCGTTGTATTTAAAATGTTGGTAGATAGTTTTGTTTGTTGTAATTTATTATGATTATTATTATTATAATTAGAGTATGAAATTATAATTCTTGCCTCTTTCTTAAAACATTCTTAGTGACATTGCAGCCCTGGACCGAGTCAGACCTGCAGACCCAGTTGATGGAGGATGTGGTGGACAGAGGAGACTGGACCCCCAAACACCCTGAGTACCGACCCAGATGATGTCCCACTGACCCCATCCAGCCCAGCAGCACTGCAGGGACTCCTGCTCAGCCTGTTACTGTCCATCAGCTGCAACTGTTTTAATATTGTTTTTAATAATAATTGTTTTTGTTAATGGTTAATAATATGTTTTATGCTATCATTTTGTAAATAGTTGTAAATGTTTAGACCTTAATAATAAAATAAAACATTCAATCCCTTGTTGTCCCTGAAAAGAAGCACTTGATGCTGTTTGCTGTTATAAATTGTACTTAAGCTGTAAATACTGAATGGAATAAACAACGTGCAACAATACAACAATATTTTATTTCATGAATTATATAAAATGAACAATTATGAACAAATAATATAAAAAAAAATGCATTAAGTAAATAACAGCTATAATGTCAGGAGCAGGAGCAGAGAAGAGCCTCTCCATCCTCTCTGCAGCCTCATGTCCTCCTTCATCCTCCAAACCAAGAGAAAAGGGCAACACAAGATCACATTAACACAGGGATGCAAAGATTTACCAAAAGTGACATCAGGGTTGACAGATCGGCTTTTTATTATTTATTATCATATATTATAGCCTTACTTCCATCCAGGTGGCGGAATGTTTCGCCCTGTGAACTAATTCTGACCTCGGACAGTGATGAAGCTTTCTGTTTGCTACCTAAAACACAATTAAATGTAAAAGATGTTTGTGTTACGTCAGCAGACAAAAGAGTTCTAATACAGCCAAAAAATATAATCATCGTAAGGATAATCATAAACTTAGCTCTTTATTCCAACTAGACTTTACACGGATCACAGCCTGAAATAAATCTGTTCATCTTGGTCCATTTATGTACATGAAGTAAAACGAGTCTATAGCATCTCCACAGTCACAATACGATATAAGATAAGTCAACCTCTGAACGTCTAATGGCTGAAAGTAAAATGCATTAAGTTGAGCATTACCAACGTATTTTAACTGATATTTTGAGGTCACTTGAAGTTTAACATATCTGGCGTTTGACGATAAAATGAGTAAAAACTGAGTATAGACTCAATACTTACATTTAAATGAGAGATCTGCGCCACTTGAGGTCGCCATTATTTATTTATTTATTTATTCTCTTTGGGCGCGCAATGAATCTTGGGCAATTTGTAGCCGCGAAGGATAGTAGCGGTGTGTCCTCCAGAAACAGGCAAAAGAAGGAGGCATTTGTGGGGAGCGTTTGGAGCACACTTTGAATTTGGACAGGCTTCGCGCGGCGCAGTGACGTAATTGCACTTCAAATACGCACTCCGAAGGATGCTGCCCCTGAATTTGGACACAGCCGGTGTTTGAAAGATCTCCCTACCATCACAATTAGTGACGTACATCGTCTGGTTCAAAGAGTAAGCGCGAAAAGGGCTTCAAGATCTATCTGTCCAGTTTTATCGACAACTATGAAGATAAGATATAATCGCAAAAACAGTGACGCTAGCTAGCTAGCTATTCTAGCTCACATGAGCTGTACTTGCTTGCCGCCTTTGACAACTTGACAGGAAATCTAATCGGCTGTAAAATGTTCAATTGATGTACAATTACGTTTTACATAATTTAATTTAATGTCCAATCCCACAGTTTCAAACAAAGATCCAGCAGGGAGAGTGAGCGTCAGGGCTACCTGCTACAGGTCGATGAGGAAACATGAAAAGCCTCATGACCTCAGAGTAGGGAGGAAAAAGAGTTTAACGTTAAACTATCGGTTCAAGTCAGGTAGTTCCTGGGGGTTTTATGTGGCAAGAGTTGGAAACGAGTTGGAAACGTGAATTCAGAATTTATAAGAGCTAAAGGGATACTCGTTAAGACAACCTGCAGTTGCTTGACAAATAACGTTAACCTACACTTAGCTTTCATGGAAATCCCAGAAACTGTTCCTGACTGCTTTTGTTCTTTAGAGCATAAGGTTGGACATGGTACATTGGTCAGTGGTAGGTAAGTGCTGATTTTGTACCTTGAATCTGTGTTAATATATGACCTGTTCATATCGTTCACTGTTCACTGTTTTTTGTTGTTACCATAAACGATTATTATAATTAAGTGAAAAACAATAATGAAGAGAGTAGAGACAGGCTTCAAAGGTGTGTCAATTACAAAACCTTAAACAGAGCAGAACTAGATTTTATTTCTCTCTGCAGTTGATTACCTGACGGCCATTTTCATACCTACTGTTTGCCTGATTAGCCTGCTTTCATCTTTCTCATTTTCATTGTTGTTGTAGTGACTTAAATAAGAAATTAAAGTTATTATTTTTATGTGTAGATTGCCTTTGAGAATTGCTCACCTGTGGAGATAGCGGAGGCAGTGTGTTCCTGTGTGGCTGGAACAGCGCTATGCAACCACAACGTTGCTTTGCTTTTCCAGTCCGCACACTACTCCACTCTCAAGCTAGCCGCGGTGCCCCCTGTCCTTAGCTGCACAGAGACAGAGCAGCGCTGGCACAAGCCAAGAACCATGGTAAGTATTTGTTTGGATCCGAAACACAAGCTAATGCTATTTCCATTGCTGGTAATCCATCAATGACATTTTAATTCATTTAATGGTTCTTTTGTGTACTTAATAGGGTGTGAAACAAGGCAGAGTGGGTGATATGGTGTTCCTCTCCACAAAGCCTGAAGCCAGACAATACACCGTAGCTGACGGTGTAAGGTAATATCTATTGTCCTATGAAATTGTATAGCCTCGCATAATATAAAACTGTTCAGTGTTTTCTCTATGTAAAATTATTTTAAAATTATATTGAAATTTAAAATCTTTCAATTGTGAAATAATAATTCCAAAGGAGTAACTGTTACAAGGCAGTCCGGGGGGGACCTGCCGAATCCGGATGTCCTGAAGGTGGCGGAGGTCTACAAGGACTTTATGGCAGATGTTGCTCCACTCATCACGACCATGGCAATAAGTAGGGATGTGCCACTTGTGGACTCCTCTCTTGGAGTGGTACAAGAAGGGAGTCCCATCTCGTACCAGCATGCATTGCCAGTGAGTGAGGTTCTATTGCACCACCCTGATGCCCCCCCACCACATCTGCCGTTAGATGGCTACAGGCTGGATCCATCCTCCTGCCAGTTTGTGTGTAGCCATCAGCAACAACTGCATCTGCAATCAATTTCAACATCATTTGATATGGCGTGGAAAATAGAGGCTGCCACCAGAAAGCAGAGCGACAGTGTGGAGTGGCACAGGGTCCGGAGCCTAAGGATCACTTCTTCCCGGTTCAGGGAAATATGCCACGTGAGGGGGCAGAGCTCAGCAGAAAACCTGGCTCTAAGAATGAAGAAGGGAGTTTCTCAGACGGCACTGATGAAGAGGGGATTGGCACTGGAACCAGTTGCCATTCAGGAGTACTGCAGGATGAAAAATGTCAACTGCTGGCCCTGTGGGTTCGTGATCCACCCGGATGCCCCCTGGTTGGGGTCATCTCCTGATGGCATCATTTTTGACCCAACTGAGAGTCCACCATTTGGACTCATTGAAGTTAAATGTCCCAACACCAAAAGCTATGTAGACTGTAGCTATCTAAAAATGCAGAGTGGCACATTAAAGTTAAAAATTAGCCATAGCTACTATTGGCAGGTGCAGGGTCAGCTGTTGGTCACTGGGATGGAGTGGTGCGATTTTGTCGTCTTTGCAAATGACATTCTTGTGCAGCGCATTTACAGGGATGCTGAGGTGGCTGCAATTATTAGGGAGAAGGGAGATTTTTTAATTTTTTATTTTTTCATGGGCTAATACCTCAGTAATCTTACTCTCAATCAGTTCAGTTTCTTAAATAGTTCTCAAATCAGTTCTTGAATCAGTTGTCGTTCTTGTTGTGTTGTTCATTTTTACAAATCTATACAAAACATGTTAATGTATTTCTCATCTCGATCTCTACAAGTTTAGAAGTTTTGTTCATTTCTACAAATCTATACAAAATGTAGATGTACATGTGACGCAACTGAGAACTCACCTTGTCATTCTTTTTGTATTGTTCATTTTTACAAATCTATACAAAACATGTGAATGCATTTCTCAGTAAAGGGAGAATGAGAAAGTCAGCAGTGCACCGTTGTTCTTTGACGTTTGACATCACGGAGATAAGCTTTCATTAATTTCATTTCTAATATTTATTACACATCTAGATGTACATTTGACACAACTGAGAGCCCAGCTTTTGGACTGATTGAAATGTGGAGTGCCTTATTTAAGAGCATAAAATGTGTGCCAGCTGTGTTACTTCAGTTCTCTGTCAGGCTACCATAGATGTAAAAGATTATTCCTTTTGGCTTGTTAATCATTTTTGCAACACTGGAAAATATGTAATTCGATGATATTGTAAATACATGATATATTATATACTTATTAAATTGTATATTTTCATGTTCTTTCTTTGGTATGTTTTTCTCAATAACAAAATGATGGTATTGTGTAAATCAGTGGTCATCAACAGGGGGTCTGCGACCCCTATAGGGGGTCCGCGGAGGTACTGCAGGGGGGTCATGAATATTTCAGTTTAGACATTTTTAAAAAAATTTAATTTAAATGTCTTTAAATACACATAAACATGAACAAGTGCAAATATTGAAGCTGCACCTGCAGCTGATGTGGCAGCTGATAAGGGTAGGATCTGATACAGATAATTATCAGAGGTTTGGATTTGCATTGAATTAATAAAAATAAAACATGAATCCATTATTTTAACAGCTCAGTACTGTCTGTAAGATAACAGGTATGGTCATGTTTGGCAGTGGCTCAGTTTCATTTCCACATTTATGTTTAAAATAGTAATGTCAATATGAGTAGCATGTATGCATGCTTATCATGCAAATGACAGACAATGCTGATACTGGCATTGGTTATGTTATGGCTTGCAATCATGAATAAATGAACCTGTGTATTATTTGAACAGCTTAGTACTGAATGCACAATAACAAGGTACGTTTATGCAGTTTAATATAAAACATAATTTTATACTGTATATATAGTAAGGGGTCCTGGCTCCATCTTTCCATCAGTTTGGGGGTCCTTGGCCTGAAAAACATTGAAGACCCCTGGTGTAAATGATGTTTGTAATGAACAAGACAACACAGAATGATTTTGAAAAAGGAAAAATATTTAATTCATCAAGCCTGTGCCTTGTGTACCAGTGGTTCGATCTGTTAGTTGACCAGGAGGCAGGCCACACTGAACAATTGCTTTACACATCCATACACAGAAAGCTATATGTAAGTTCTGTATAGATTTGTAAAAATAAACAATATCTCTACATTTAGAGGTGTTTGCATCAGTGCAAGTGTTGTATAGATTTGTAAAAATGAACAATAATATCTCTACATGTAGAGGTGTTTGCATCAGTGCAAGTGTTGTATAGATTTGTAAAAATAAACAATAATATCTCTACATGTAGGGGTGTTTGCATCAGTGCAAGTGTTGTATAGATTTGTAAACATGAACAATAACATCATAAATGAACAATTAATAACAATTCAAACTTTGTACAGATTGTATGAACAACAACACATGAACCAAACATTCAAGAACTGATTGTAAACCGATTTAAAACTCCAGACCATGTCATTTTTGTGTTGCCCATGCCTTCACCAGAGGTCCATTCTGGTAATTCACCAAGAGGCATGCAACTGTGAACAGCTGGTCAATACTTCCACATATGGACAGAGGTATAACCTTCTCGAACAGTTTGTTTTCCTTCACCCTTCTGATACACCTCTCGACATGGACTCTTAGGCAGGCAATGGACTGTGTGTGGTAGACATCCTCTTTGGCCATCTGGGTGTTCTTCACAAGGAAGGTAGGTCAGTAAACCTTCCCCGGAAAGAGGCTGTCGACAAGGAAGCCCTTGTCCACCATAACTGCCATCTGTGGTGTGAGGAGTTTGGTGATTCCTGATCTCTTAAAAATCTCATTGTCACTCATTGACCCAGCGTGAAATGACGAGACAAAAGTGATGGGACCGTGGGGTGCAATGCCAATCATGGCTTTGAAGGTGGTGTGAGACTTGTATGTCGAGAAGACTTCGCTCTGCAGAAGGAGAGAGGAAGGTGTCTCACAAAAAAGCTCTGTGCAGTCAAGCACCACTTGTGAGGCGAATTCTGGTGGTAGGGTTGGCTTTCACAACTTCTGGTGGTATCCACAGGCGGATGGAACCCAGCAGATGGTACAAGAAGTGTGTCCATGATGTAATTATTCTGCTGACTGTGGTGCGATCACAAGAAACCAGTTGGCCAGGTCCCTCATAGGTAGACCCACAGAGAGGTACATCAAGAACAGCAACAACTCATCTATGGGCGCAAGTGTTGTTGCTTTCAAAGAAGTTGTGCTACTAGATGCAGCATTGGTAGAGGTGATCCGTACCATCTTTGTTGTCACAGCAGGCTCCACCTGTTGCCAAAAGGCCAGAAAGTGTGCATATGATGAGAATCTGAAATGATACAATAGGACATTCAGTAGTAGTTCAAGTAGTAGATTATACATTGCTGACACGCAGTCACATAGGCTATGTCTGCAAGCTGGGCCCCCCCAAAGCTGGTTCATTGGAGTTGGGCCTATTCTCATTACTAGGCTATTGCTATTTAATCTTATGAGGTTACATGCTTTATTATTATTATCATCATCATCATTGTCATCATCACCAGTAGGCCTGTTATCATCATTAGGCTATTGCAATAATTGGGAATTTGCACCAGACCTCTGATATGAATGTATGCTTTATTATTGTTATTATTACTAGGTTTAATAGTAGCCATATCATCTGCATTTTTTACAGAAGCTTGCAGGTAAGCGATGTTAATGTGAGACCTGAGCCTGCTTTGCCTTGCAAACTCCTCAATTCTTGGCTCTATGTCTTATAAACATACATATTGTTTGGCGCAAAGACTCGTGGGTATTCTGTTGTTGTTGTTGTAATTATGGTTCGTGAATGTGTTTGTCAATAAGATGATGCATGAGACGGTTGCGGATTAATTCACATCCTTTGTTCTGTGGTTAAATTGTGTCGAGTTAACAAAGATGATGAAAATGTTGGCCCCGTGAGTGAAGGGATGTTTGCCGGGAGAAGTATTTACAGTATGCTAAAAGTCAATGGCAAATCTCATATAACTGACTGTCCGCTCTCCTGCATTTGCCAAGGCGAGAGAGGATATTAACACGATTATACACTAACCTCGTGTAAAATTGAAAGTCCTCGTCGGAACCAGCCAGTCACTGAAGACCAAACCCGGACTGCAGTTGCAAGGCTTCCAGCTGATGTTGTAGCTCCTCTATCTTTCTCTTCAGCTCCACATTTTCAGTCGCGAGCTCATGAGCCACAACTGCCGTTTGGGGTGTCACACAGTAATCGTGATCAACTTGCATGTGGAGCACACAGTCCTCCTGATCAGACGCCGCCGGCGACAGCTCAGGGGATGGGGGCTTCGGGCAATGCTGCCAGGCGGCAACTCTGGGTGCCGGCACTGTGAATTTGTTCCAGGCGAACAAGCACGGGACAGCATCCTTGTTTAGACGTCTCCTCCCTTCATTGGGTACGCAAATAAAATTGCTAGGGAGAAAATGAAGACTGCATCGTACGGCTACTAGCAGGCTAGCTACGACAATAACGATAACCGGAAATGATCGAGCTGACCAGAGACGACCCGGAAGTACTATACCCATTGTTGTGCACGTAGCCTATTGTGGCTGGACCGTCCAGCTCCGCCTTCCCGCAGGCTGCCATTACCTTCTCTAATGATATGCAAACCACGCTCTACTTGCCCCTCCCCTCAGGCCCCTCCCTCTCGACGCCAAAACAGTGACAGAAAGTTGAAACTGAAAATCAGTGACACTGAAAAAAAACTGACACTGTAAAAAAAAACTGACATTGCAAAAAAAAATCTGTCACTGAAAAAAAAGTGACATGAAGAAAAAATCTAAAGATTGTCATTGAAAAATACAAAAAAATCCCAATAAAATAAAATAATAAGATTTTCAGATTTTAATTATTTTAATTAGTTTCTTTTTTCAGTGCCAAAACTTGTTTCAAAGCCAATACAAATGTTTCAATGCCAATGTTTCCTTTTTCAGTACTGGTTTTGTTTTCAATGCCAATTTTTTTTTTGGATGCCAAATCTTAATGTCATCGTTCTGGCTCCATACAAATTGCACACAGGGCCATAACAAAAACCTTCAATGTTTAAAGTCTTTTAACACAACAAACGAGTTCAAATAAAAGGCTTACACTGCAGCCATCTTAAATCGGCAGTTTCCCTATGGGAGATCTGTATGGGAAAACCGACAAAATACAACCAAACAAGAGAAATACTAGAGGACTGCTGCTGAACTATGGACAGTATATTCTGAAGCAGCTGAACACCTGGGCGTCATCTGGATGTTGCAATTTTTCTAAATGGAATACTATCATCAAAATAAATTATGAGATTACCTAAATGCTGTACTTAAATTGTCGGTTGATCCAAATTACAAAAACAATACATCATTTTCTCCCTTAATACAAGAGGTGTCTGGCCAGGTAGTGAAATATGTAAATCCAACCTCTGTATTAACTCCACGGGGACTAAAACTGTCTTTGAAAATGACATCTCTGAGAAAACAGTGTTGCTGTTGCTCTGGATAATCTGAAGGACACAGAGTGACCAGTGTTCTACTGACAACTTGAAAGGGGACTCAGTTCCAGGAAACACGTGTTTCTGTTGAGTTCAGTGTACTGAAGTGGAGGCAGAGACAATCTAAAACCCTCGGTAAATACAGCATGAGCTATCTTATCCTTTTTCCTTTTTTTTTTTTTTTTTTTTGGTTATTCATATATAACTCTAATAATAACATCCACGTGGATGAAAAGAAGCCAGTTATTGAGTCTGGACATGGTGTCATCTCTGAGCAGTGTGCTACAAAAATACAACAGCAAAGAGTGCTCCATGCTGTAGACGGAGACGCACTTTGACCGTGGGCTCTGAAAAGACTGATCACCATGTAACAACAAGTCAAGTTTCAACCCTCTCTGCTTTGTGACGATTCAAAAAATTGAATCCAAAGACACACTAGGCCATCGTCACGAGGATGCCACATCTACTCATCAACACTCACCCTGCTCTTGTGGGAAATTACGAGGCCGACACACAATGGACTCATGTTTGTCTTTGGGTTTGTGTGTGCTCATGCCAATAAAAAAGATCCTGATTGTCCTGAAAGCTGCTTATCTGCTCCTACAGTAATTCACTTAGATCCCAGATACTTCAGATAAACTCCTCTGCTGGGAACGCAACAACAAGACAGACATGACAGAAGGGAAACACCGTATTCCCAACTCAATATCCTCCCGCACAAACCTGTGTCCCCAGCCCCCCCCCTCTCCTTCTCTTCTTCTTCTCGTCTATCGTCTCCATCTAAGTCGCTCTTTGTACCGCCTCTCCAAAAAATACTGCCCACTGTCCCGCGGATGAACTCCTGCACTCGCTCTTCTTTCCCCTCCTCCTCCTCCTCCTCCTCTTTTTTCTACATCTGCAAGTTTCCAACTCTCGTTTGTTTTGGCACAATGAACCAAGCGGACCACATCCTGCAGCAAAGGCATTATCTAAAAAAAAAATCCATAAAAGTCATCAGTGTTTTTGTTGTTTTTCATTTCTGAACCCGCTGCTTCAGCGAGCTGTACCCCCCGATGCAGTCGGAGAGAGAGAGAGAGGAAGGGGGTCAGTTGATCAGTAAACCATCAGAGCAATGCCAATGCTACGTCCTCACACGCACACACACACACACACACACACACACACACAGACGGCTGGCAGTCAGCTCTTGGATCTGACTACAGTCAGTGGCTCAGGTCTCTCGCAGCTTGTTTTTCATTCTGTCCTTCCAAAAAAAAAAAACAGGCTATTAACAGCAGTTTGGGTATGCTGCTCAGCACACAATTCATTCATTGCATTTGTGAGGACTTCCGGGGTGAAGGGAGTGTTCAAAGACTTTATTAAGTATAAGTGCCAGTACTGCACTGTGAAAATACTACGCTGTAAGTAAAAGTCCTTTATTTCAAAGTCCAACTGAAGTAAAATATACATGTAGCAGCCTTATTCTGAATGAAGAATGGATATACAGCTACTACCTAAAGGTTCTGAGCAGTGCAGTTGACAAGACTCACAAGGAAACTTTGTTTTTAAAATAGAACAGCTGGCAGGTTTATTGCACAATTTCCATAACACAACATTCAACACAAATGTTTGCGAGTGGAAATACCCCTCAATAAAATAGAGCTCTTTCATTTAGACACAATATAAAGTTGAATTCATTGAAATCAGTCAAACTACCCGTGTGGTACTACAGAAGTGTTATGTCCAGATCCCTGAAGCGAATCAGTTCAGTCACTCCGCAGGAACCAAAAGCAGCTGGCCACACTGCATCCAAACAGTCTTGCTGTGGAATGTGGCTCACTGGGACACGCTCTCCATCGAGGTCAGCATGGAGTAACCAAACTAACGTCCAGGATCTAAACCATCTGCACATAGCAGTGCAGAATAAATCTAACCAATCACAATCATTTCCGCTCCTTCTTCTGTATACCGTACCTTCTTCGCCTCTCCTCTCTCAGTAAACAGATGCATCTTTAAACCCATTAACCATGGCTGTGAAGAAACTGTTACAAACACGGCAGTGCTCCAAACAAATCTTTGACCAGGGCAACAGCTGACATTGTAAAAATGACTGTAAAGCTCAAACAACAGCATTCTTTTCTATTTTTAACATAAATGACGCTCCAAGGATTAATACATTTTTCTTAAAACATACGATGAACTGTAAGCTACTCTTTTCAAACAACATGAAATAAGTCCTTTATCATCATTATTTTATGATCAATTTTCTATTTGTGAATCAACAAAACACATTCTGAACACAGTCACCGAGCTAAATGCCTGTTTGGCAAACCATCAATGACACACAATGAGCCAATAATAAACATTTTACACGTTTCTCACATCACTCCGATTGGTTTTGTAATAGTTTGTAAAGTAACTGAGAGGCTTGCACTGTTATTTGCCTTAATAACAGTGCAAACGTGCCCATGCTCCGGTGAGCTGGTGGAGCTGCATTACAGCGGTGAGGCAGCAGGTATTTCCAAAGTTTCTAAAACATCAAAATCCTGTGACCCGTTCACCTGTTTGCCCAGTTTCCCTGTTACACCGCTGATAACGCCCCAACAATGCACTGTGTTGTACCACCAGTGATGACAGTATTTATTTGCCTCTGCCTTTTCTGGTGTCTTCTCCGGTAATGGAAAGAATCCATATTATTGCTAACCACAGAGCGCTTTACATGCATAACTGACACTAGAGGGGGAGGTGGAGCGTCGCAGTTTGAAGCTTAAGGCCACTGACTGAGCTGCTGGATTTGACGAGTTGAGGCTGAAGACGCGTTCAAACTGCTGATGCTGGGATAGTCACCATGAGAGCAGTGAGAATGAACCAAAACAGTCAAGCTGTCGGCCGGACATTACTACTAACCCTATTCAAATTGTCATACCATACATTACTATTCTAAAATACGATTGTAAACGCCTCAAGTACAGTGCTAGAGTAAATGTACGTAGCCTGAACCCTGCCTGGCACAAATTCTTTCGTTAGATGATAATAGAATACACTGGAGACTCCTCTTACACATGACAAACAGTTACACACAAACATATAAAGTAACTTGTACAGGTCCATGTCTTTTTTTTAGCAGCAGAGTATCGAATCACTCGCATCACTAACACCAATCACCTGAGGAGCTACAAGCTGCACAGAGGCGTCCCCACTGGGGCTGTTTTGTCACAGTGTTTCCACTCTCTGCAGGCCCTTCAAGGCCACACCAATGTGCTCAGGCTCTTCATAAAATCAAAAGACACTCACCTCCTTCCTCTGTGCAGAAAAAAATATCTGCTGTGACTGCTAATGAAAAAGGGGCTTAGCTGTGAAAAATGCCGAACTGCACCGAGAGGCAACTATCGGGGTGTGAAAGCACTATTTAAAACCTGTGTCTATATCTGCTTCACTTTACATAAACAGCGTGACAGTCTGCTAGTAAAGTGTGTTTTCATATGTCTCCTCACTTTTAAAAGCTTAATGGAGTATTTTGAAAGTAAGTAAGACTTGAGGAATATTAGCACCATTTGAGTGCAATAAACTTGTTGACATGGAAATACTGTAGAAGCTTTAGCAGGCAGGGACGGCTTCCTGAAAGAGGCTGTTGTGCTGCACGTCGGAAGCTGTCGGATGTCAGGGTCAGGGCTTTTGAGACTTTTTGGAGCTTGACACATACCGGGGGACTACAGTACTGCAGAGGCCTACAACTGGGGCCCAACACCTGCAGTTATATTTTTGCTTTCATCCGTTACCAAACATGCAACATGACCTCATGAGTTGGTGTACAACTCACATGCCACTTTTAAAGACGTTTTGCATGACAGCTTTTTTTGTGTCATTTAATAGCATCCACATTTTACGAGTTTGGGACATGCAGGAAAGGCCGTCCAGTCCCTAGGATCAAATCTGACCAGCGAGCATTTCTGCAAACCACAGATTTATTTCAAATTTCGACCTGTCATTAGCTGCGTACCATACTGACATGTCCAGTTAGAGGTGACATGGCTGGCAGTCTAACCTGGGTCGAGTCTGTTTCAACATTTGTAAGTGTGACACCACTGGAGAACGATGTCTTTTTACCAGGTCACCTGACACTTTTTGCTTCATGCAAACAACTTTTCATCACAATTAAATTGTGTTTTGATAAGATGCAAAATGATTTCATACATTTGCATGTTATCCATGCATCATTTGGTGGCTGGACCTTTAACTCGCAAAGACAACCCTGAAATGATGTGAAGGTACACGTACACATTCCTGTCTTTCTACCCAGAGAAGGGTGTTAGAGTATGGCTCCGACCAATGTATGATACATCCAACAATACATCATGCAGACATGCGTCAGGCACACTCATTGATGAAACTAGGGTGTCCTCAAAATGCGTACAAATTAAACAGCCAAGCAAACATCACAAAAAATTCTTGTGCACATTCGCAGTGAGGAGGAGCGTGTTCAAGCCGACACACTGTCAACCTGCCCAGCAGTGCTTATCTAATGGCAACCCATGATATGCAGAGAAAGAAAGAGAAAGATGAGTCTGAATGAACTGCATTGGAAAAAGAAACCCTGAACTCAATTCAAAACCTGATATTTCCAGGTAGCACAATTAAACTAGCGAGGAAAAGTGAGGATGTCTCAGCCTCCACTGCATTCTCATCACTCAATTCAAGATTCAAGATTCAAAGTGCTTAATGTCATATGCACAGTAAGGAAACATGCTGCTCTGTACGATGAAATCCTTCCTTTGCTGTCCACATAATGCCAACAATGTAAAAAGAAATATATACAACAAAGCAGCAATTTTAAAAGGCAGCATGTGAAAAATACATTAAAATCTGTTCTGTTTGAAAATGACATCTATTCAAGGTCCACGCACTAGTGTTTCTGAAGAACTATTCATGGTCATGGACTTAGAGCAGTATATGGCCCTCCATATACTGCTCTAAATCCATGACCATAAATAGGATATGGGCTGCTTGCTAAAGTCACAGATATTAATACAAAACATGTCATAGTGATGTCATCAGGGTGATCTTGGAGCGTGATGGACTTTTTACAACACATGAACATTTTTTACCAGTCAGGGATGCTTCTTTTGCATCATCAGTTAACCTGGCTTTTGCATGTCCATCAACTTTATGGATGTACAAGTACCTAATCACTGGAGAACTCCTCTGTAAAGCCTTCATCTTTTCAGTTTGCATTGTGATTTAACACTGCATACTCTGCCACAAAGTTTCCATTACATTTTTCAAATATGATGATTCTCACAATGAGAGTTTTGGCTTCCAGAGTGCTGGCAAAACGACACAGCACAACACATGGCCCTGTTGATAATCCAATGTTCGTATTTACAGAACAGAAGTTGCCCCACTACAAAGTTGTGCGCTGGCTGGACACACCACAGTGTGCAGCAGCGTCGAAGGACCATGTTAGTGCTTTTCCATATTTTGTGCCCATAAACCATGGGCGTAACCACGCATTCTTTGGGGGGGTCGTGTCCCCCCCAATATTGAGAAAATGGCAATCTGTCCCCCCCAATATACAGTAGAAAATATGTTAATTATGCACTCTTTTATAAACCCTGTCAACAGATCTGTATCGTTATTTCTTATTTATTTTCAATGTATTTCCGTTTTTAAGGAAAACATAAGTGTGTGAACCCCCCTCCCAGTTGTAAACTTGGTTGCGCCCATCCTAAGGTATTAAACCGTTTGCCCGCCCTCGCGGTGTAACATCATACTGAAATGGAACGCACCTCAGTAGGCTGAGTAGCTCCCTCATACATGAAAACTCATTGGTCAAGTTAGAGTGATTGACAGCCATCAAGCCATTCACAGCCATTTGACCAAACCACTGCCCGGGAATGTAAACAGTTACATGCTAACGAGTCACTCGCCTCCCAGACAGCGAACAGAGTGGAGCTATGAAATGGTTGTTTAACTATTTAATAATGTAGAATTTTGTCTGTAAATAACTCTGTCTTGCTTTATGGCATGTTGGCTAATATTAAGCAAGCCAGGTGGCAAACAATTAGGCCAAGCCAGGTAAGCCAGGTAAAGTTAATGGTAACTGACTTTTGGTTTTTGATATTATTCAACATGATCATGAATGCCAAAAAGAAAGAGGCAGCAGAAGATTGACTTCTTTTTCAAGTCAAGTTGTCATGTAAGTGGAGTTATGTGACAGGAGTACATTCATATTCTTGCATTAATACCATGTAGGTGTTCATTTACGTAATTTAAAGCTATTTGTTGGAGCTTAAAACCTTGTTTTCAATGAAGAAAATCTCCTACATCAACTCATCCCTGTTACTGCTCTCATTTGTTACACATACAGCTCCTCCAGGTAATGTCCAGATAAGTTCAGAATAGCAGTGCATGTGTGAAAGGGGCTACACTACTGTACATTGTACACTGTTATTTATGCACTTACTATATAGCTAAAGCAAATAAACTAGTAACACAAGCAGAAAAATCAATGTATCAAATTAAAATGATCATCAAGGTCAGCCATTGTTCTTCTGGTAAAATAATGGTATCTGGTCACAATGTAGGCAGCACAGAGACACAGCGAGAGGGAGAGGCACGGTGACAGCAGTGGCCAGGCAGGGACATGCTCTGGGATACAGATAATCAGGTGAGAAATTTGAATGAGAACTTAAACAGCTTAATAACATTAGTTTTAACCTAGGCCTACATGTCAGCAGTAAATAAAACTAGTAACATTGGGCCTGATACTGGCATATAGGTGAGATATAGAGCAAAACCTTTGAGATAAAAACATTGATTTTCACTTAATGGGAATTTAAAGAGAAGCTTTATCTTGATTCTGTAGGAATCCATGCAATTTCACAGAATATTCCTTTACATGTGAATTCAAATGGTCAATGTTGTCCTCAAAACTTCTAAATGTGCGAATTTTCATATATAAAATATCATAGAATTGTGGGAAATGTACTTTAAAAAAAGAAATTCAGGGAAAGGGCTCTCATTTGGACCCCCCCAATATCTATGCCATGGTTACGCCCTTGCCATAAACTATAAATGGCCTATTTACTGCCAAGCTTCCTCCAAACCATACCATATGTTTGTAGATTGATTTCCTTCCTTCTAGGCAGCCAGTGAACTGTGCTGAGTTTCAGAACATCAACAGCGAGCTGAGAGGAAATTCTGAGATCTGGAGGCTCTGCTGGGTGCTAAAACACAACCATTATACTTGATTGTTTTTGAAATTCTTCTCATATCGAGCGGGATCTTGGATGGGCGCCCACGGCTTTCCCTATTACTTTGCACATATCCATCTAGTTTTTTATTGCATGCTTTTTGCTGCAATGTTTTAATTGTGCAAACAATTAAACATGTGTAATCAAGAAGTTTGTGTTGAAGGGATCTTTTGCAATTTTTGAAAATTTAAGTACTTTAACGAATGCCATTTATCTCTGTTGTTCCTCTTTCCTCTGTCTGTCTGCTGGCTCTGATTTGGACCATTCTTGTTAAATAATAATGATAATTTTAACTACACTTGCCTAACCCTAAACCCAAATCTTAATGCTAAACTAATTTCAGTTTTATCCCCTAATCCTAACTCTAAATCCGAGGCCTAATCCAGAACTAAACCCTTTAAGCAGCGAGGAGTGTTTTCAGACTGGTTCTCACAAGGACGGAAAGAGAAGAAGAAGAACACACAACATACACAAACTGTCGAGCACAGACGGTTGGTACTGAATAAAACATTTGAGACATGAGTAAACTGACTTTTTTACCAGCTGAAGCCGGGCTGCAGGAGCGGTGTGAGCCTTGATGTGCAGATGTGACGGGGAGTTGAATGAACAGTGGAAGACCTTCCTCTCTCAGTGCAGACGCACAGATAGCACCGACTGTCTCACCACACATGTTCACTGCGAGACAGCAGCCGCAGACAGACAGCCCAGCTCATCTGTGTGTGTGTGTGTGTGTTTGTGTTTGTGTGTGTGTGTGTGTGTGTGTGAGTGTTAAAAATATAGATTCATTCGTTAATTTTGGAAAAAACAGCATTATCATACTATACGGGCAACGTGACAGATAACTGCCACGCACCATACTCTTTCTCGTGGCTATGTTTGGCTGCAGAAAGTTGCTGATAGCAAAAAGCTCAATTAGCCATGGAGCTAAGTGGCCTTACTAGTTGAATGGAGTCTGCCTGGAGCATGACCTTGGATAACGGGGGGGGGGGGATCAATGCGGTCAGTGGGGCTCAGTTCGACTGGTCTCAGCAGCCTCCCAGTAAGCCTGTCTGGACTGCAGACTGGGACTAAACATAGCCTCTGAGAGCAGCAGAGGTCAGTCTGAAGACAGGGGATAAGGTATGGAGGTGATTTCCAGCGGCTCTGACAAGGACTGAAGAAATATTTACTTTATTGATATTTTGTGAGTTTATTTTGTTTATTCATTAGCAATGGTGCAGTTTTGTTTATTTAAGTGCTCTGCCTCTATATTTGCCCTTATTTTCCGTATTTTTTTTTATTTTATTTGTACTGAATTTACCTGCTGCTATGATGACCGAATCTATCTATCTATCTATCTATCTATCTATCTATCTATCTATCTATCTATCTATCTATCTATCTATCTATCTATCTATCTATCTATCTATCTATCTATCTATACCATGGACTGACCACACATAGAGGTCCAGTTTTAGCATTTCAGTTGAAACTTTTGCATTAAAATTGTGTGTTTTCCATTTACTTGCTTTACATTTAAAATCATTATTTCATATTTAGTTATATTACACTTCATTATTCTATGGAAGTGTATTGCTGCCACACAAGACTAAATTAACGATAACACCATCACATTATTATCACATTTGGATTAAAAGCAGTGGACTTGACTTGACTTTGACTTTGTCATCAATGCATGGTGCTCACAAACAGTTAAGGTTGACGGACAGTGTTTGCCAGATGTTCAACTGTTGACATTGTTGCTGCTGTTTACATTCACGATGACGCAATTCAAAAAATTGAACTATGTGTTTGTTTGTGTAAATACCAATTCAAATGTCAATAGTGAACATCCTGTTTTTACATGTACATTTTCTATGTAAGTTCAATAGGCTACTTAAATGGTAGGCGAGCAGTTTCCCCTTGCTCGCGGTCTCTGTGCTAAGCTAGGCTAAACTTTCCCGGGCACATGCGGATGAAACTGATATTCATCTCCTCCAACAGTGGGCCATACAGATAATGAGAGGGTTTCGTAGCGTGTTCTTTCAAGAGCCTCTTCACAGTGTAGTGATACTAAAGGTTGAGTGATGGCTCTCTCTCTCTCGCTTACTCAGATCCAGCTTCTATCAGAGGAGCAGGAATTTGTGTGTGTGTGTGTGTGTGTGTGTGTGTGTGTGTGTGTGTGTGTGTGTGTGTGTGTGTGTGTGTGTGTGTGCAGCAGGAGTGTGTCGAAAGCCAGGCCACACACACACACACAGGCGGAGAGGACAGAGACGGCTTGTAAGTGAAACAAATAGCACAGCAATAAAATCAAAGTCAGCGGTATGACAGCGTTTTTCTTTCCCTATAAGCCACAGTATAATGCAGAATTTTGCCATCTGAAAATAATGTTTGTGTCGCTGACAAAGCAGCGGTCCTCCACCCATGCCAGACATCTGCACTTTATCCTGCGACGGGCAGCACAACACACGTGGCAGCACATAGAGAGAAAAATTGTCCCGTTTGTGGTGAGAAGAGACGTCCTTAACCCTTCACACGTCTGCTGTTTGCACTCTCCATAGCACCCTGTAATGTTTATTTCAGTTTGTGGTTAACAGCGTATGATACTCTGGTGACTTGACCACGGTCCTGTGCAGTGACACAAGTTAAACTTAATCAGGCTTTCTTTGGTTGAAGTAGAACCTACTGGGGGTCTCACAAAGGACCAAAAGGTTTTTTTGTCTATATATCAGCACTGTAGGACACTTTAACCTTCTCAGTGACAGTGAGCAGCTGATGGCATGTTTCACCTGTTTAAAATGAACTGCGACAGGGCTGCATGGTGAGGGAAGGTCAGTGTTTTATAGACACAAGACAGACCACATGTGCAGTGAATAAAGTCCACCCTGATCCCAGTGTGTGCCACAATGCTGGACTGAGTCACCCATGATGCCAAGAATCACAATTCACACGAATCACAAGTTCCGTTTATTTATTCCCTTCATCACAGCGTCTGGAAGACTGTTTCATCAGTAGCCGTGGTGTTCAGTCTTATGCTTCACCTGCTTCCTGCTAGCCAACATTTTCACGTAAAGCAATACAACTGAAGTGAAGCGTGTCGCAAAACAAAAAAGAAAACACATCACGACAGGTCGAAGTATCCTTGAGCAAGATCCTGAACCCCAAAAATTGCTCCTGATGTGCAGTTGGCACCTTGTGTGGCAGCCACTGCCATCAGTAAGGGTCCTTCGATGAGCTGGTGACTCATCCAGGGTGTACCCTGGCCTTCGCCCATCGAGTAAACTGGATTTAGCCCCAGCAAGCCTTGCAACCCCTTAGGGGGAAAAAGCGGCAACATCCCCGCGACCCTCACGGATAAGAGGAAAGAAAACGGAAAGGGACATCATGACAGGAAGTCCCGTTATTCATACAAACAAAAATTAAAAATGTACAGTTCTTAATCACATGCAACATCAACTTCCTGAAGAGCAGCTGGTCACTGCAACAACTTTGATACACAGTTATTATTTTTACAAAGCGAGTAACCAAAACGGCAAAGTGATAGGTGACCGTGATTTCTGTTTTTATTGTAGAAGGTAGAAAGTATGATGAACAAATACAGACCAGCATGCATTCATCATGTGAGCTGTACAGTGATGTTGCTGCCTCGACTGTTGAGGAAGAGGAAACCACAGACTGCTTACAATTATAAATTAACTAGACACCATCTGGCAATGGGATCACACCTGCCACGATGTCCATCCACATGTTCACATCCCGACCCGAGAGTACTCACTGGTCATTACTAAATTATAACATGAGTACTAGCTGGTCATTACTACATCATTACATCAGTACTAAGTAGTCATTACTACATCATTACATCAATACTCAGTTTCTCAGACAAAAATGCAAGCAGCCACTACATTGTAAGCTGGTAATGTTTTCACCCTGTGAGTGTTTTGTCATAATGGTGAACTGATACTGTTTGGAACAGAAACTCACAGCAGCAGTTTGAGCACTTGTCCGGTGGCCACACGCACATTTTGCCCTGGCCCACAATGATGCAGTCATGAAGTGTGTATTTGACATTAGAATAAGGGGCAGTTCAACGATGGATGTGGTCCGAGCCATGAGCACTGAGCACTCAATACTTGTAGTCGTGGGTCACAACAACACGTTGATGAGTGTGGAGGCTGTTGTGCTCCCAGTACCAGATGGTCTCTCGTTGTATCTCTGTGCGGTTTACAGCCAGTTAGCAAGAAGCTGTTTGTAGACACATTTAGTGTATCTCATAGCTTGTCTGATTATTTATAAGGCAAGGCTGCATGTCCTTTAGTTCTGTTTTCTACAAAGAGAAAACATTTAAACACTGAATTTTCTAAATAATAATAATAATAATAATGGATTGGATTTGTATGGCGCTTTTCTGGGTACTCAAAGCGCCTCACAGGGTTCCAGGTTCCATTCATTCACACACAGTCATACCGGTGGTGGTCTTTGGAGAATCAGTGGGTTCTTGAAAAAGAAGATAATAGGAACGTGGAACAGAATTACATTTTTGAGCCTTGGTTGAAATTGATACTAAGTCACTAATATCAAATAAAGATACAAAACATTTTGTATTTTCTTTTGTGATGGGAATAGACATGTTTCGTCTTCCAGTTTCTGTAGATGTACTGGGATGTACCCCTGTGACCTTGTGTAATAATAACAATAATAATAATAATAATAACAATAATAATAATAATAATAATAATAATCATAATCATAATCATAATCATAATAGCAGTGAAAAAATTGTTGAGGTAAATTTTTCACATGAAGAGTGCATTATTGCAAAGACCAGTGAGACTGTTGTTCTTCAACACTGATTCTGTGGAAGCTGTTGTTCAATTTGCTTACAACAAACACCCAGTTTTCCATTCTGGAAATCGATATTACAAGACGTGTTTTATCTGTGCATCTTGTGTGTTTGTAGCAGTCTCTCAACAGTTTCCCCCGCTGCAGGAAAAAAAGAGGTGAACTAACACTGACACCTTGTGGATGACAATATCCATCACATGTGACGGTGTAAGGCTGCATTCATTATAATGGACTGTCAGTGGAAAATGTGTTTTCTCTGTGTGGAGCTGTAAACCCCTTACTATGGGAGAAGGCACCAGGCTAGATTCAGTCTTGATCTGTTTGTGCATCATATGATTGAAGGTGTTACACAAACTACATAGGTCTGAACCAAGGCTTCAAAGAATATTCTCAAATAACGATCACTTATGTGAATGTTGTAGCAGCAACACTGACACGTTTTGGAGCTGTCCTAGATAGTTGAACTATTGCGGAGGTAATTTTTATACCTTATCTCAAAAATGTGTGTTTTGGTATCATAGATCCTAAAAGGGGGAACCTTTGCTATTCTGCTGGCATGTAGATTAATTATAGTCAACTGGAAGCAGGTGACGCCTTTTACTCACATATTGGATATTGGATCAGTTGGATAAGAGAAGTGATGGCACATTTAGATTGTAGTGGTTAGGGTTAGGGTTGGGGGGGGGGGGGGGGGGGGGGGGGGTAGGTGAAGTGGTAAAGTACTCAGAGTCCCTCCCTATGCTGACCAACGACAACATAGTTTGGGTAGAGAGACAGAGGCAAGGCACGGGCCGCCGCAAGTGAGTCCCCATCCCACCACCCACTTGCTAGCATGAACCAGGATAGAGGAGAGGAGAACAGATGGAGGAAGAGTATGTTGAGAGGGGGAACGCATTATGCTAATTTTATGCACAGAGGCATTACAAATCCAAAAGCACACCAGAGTGTCCAGCGGCTGATAAGTAGTTTAAAGAATGCAACGCAAAACCCTAGCTCTGGCATGTTCAGCGTCAGGCAGAAAAAGACGAAGAGGTTGGGGTTAGGCGTGCAGAAGGGGAGAGGTTGGGTTCCATGTGTCAAAAAGTTTCAAATGTTACACAGGCACAATAAAAAAGTCTCAAATACGAGTATGAGCAAAGAAGCACAGACTCACTCAGTGATTTGCTGCTGTCACTGCTCAGTAGGGTTGGGCACCGAACGGAACCGTTACGAAGATGTTTGAATTTCGATTCTTTTTTTCGGTTCCTAAATGCCCACACTCGTTTGTTTCCGGGGTTTGTATTACTCCGCCTGGCTTGCTCATTTGTTTACGGGGTTTGTATAACTCGCTCCGCTAGTAAGAAGAACATCACTCGTCTGAACATGGACTGCAAAAAACGTCGCTCAAAAGTCTGGCATCATTTTAATTTGAAAAAGGACGGATTGACACAGTGCAACACCTGAGAAAAACGTATTACTGCCAAAGGAGGATGCACAACAAACATGACAAAACACCTTCGCCTGCAGCATTGATAATTATTAAAGAGTGTAAAGTGTTTAACTCATCGTGCCGCTCTCCTGCTCCCGTCGCTTCCTCCCCTTCGGACAGTCAACCATCAGCCAACAACTCCAAACGGTGTTGCAAACGCAATCAGGTACATGAAAATTATGATTGTCTTATTCTTAACAGACTAGCTAAAGTTATAGACTACCAATTGCTAAAACTGTGTCAAATCTGTTCATAGTTGTTCGCACCTCGCAGAGTGATGCTAACGTTAGCCAGTCTGAGCCTGCTGCTGCTGCTGCTGCAAGGGGAAAGCTGTCAGCGGAGCAAGTCGAAGAGTGCCACAGAAAAGTAACAGCTTATGTGGTGAAAAGACTGCATCCCTTTTCAGATGTCGAATCACCCACATTTAGGTACCGTAAAGCAAATAAGAATAACGTTAAGCAGACACGATAATCTTCCTCAACAAGAACTGTTGATTGATTTGTCACATGACTGCTCCAGGGTTTGAGTTTGTTTTATTTTGTGTCATATACATCCACCTGGGCTGCAGCTCTTTGTTTTTTAGACTGAAGCCAACTTCTAGTGTTATTTCAGCAAGTTTCAGTTTTGTGTTACAGTTGGGGACCCTTGTAATTGAATACCCTAGTTAGCAGTGTAGCCTCATCCCCACAGTCAACAGTTCAATGTCCGGGGTACAGAGACGTTCATTGACGTGAACATGTCACGTCAATTTACACCAACTCTCACTCACATACAGTACAATCCCTCCTCCTTTCTTCTTTCCGCTGCTTATCACATCCCTGTCCGCCCAAACAGTGCTGAAGCCGGGAATCGCCACGCTGTGGTCCAGGATGTTTGAGTGAAGCCATGTCTCCGTGAAACACAACACACTGCACTCACGATATTCCCTTTGAGCCTTTATCAGCGCGGCGAGCTCGTCCGTCTTGTTCCCCAGAGACCTCAAGTTTCCCATGACGATCGCCGGTACAGCCGGTCTGTGTCTCCTCTTCTTCCCCCTCCATTTCACTCCGGCTCTGCAGCCATGGCGTCTCCTCCGCAGCTCCTTCAGGACCTCAGGTCTGGCTCCGGGTAGCAGTGCAGGTTCACACAGCAGTGCAGGTTTACACAGCGCAATCAGCTGGTCGCGTGTGTAATAAATGCGCTCAATGATGCGCTCCTGTCCCTCCGTTGCTAGGGTTAGCATAATAAACATAAAACCAGGGGCGGTTCTAGGGGGGGGGGGGGGGGGCAACAGGGGCCAGTGCCCCCGTAACTCTGAGTCTGGACCCCCCTGTGGCCCCCCTGACAGGGAGTCTGCATCAGTAACACAAGAACAGATTTCTTGCAGTTATTTTGTTCTGAAGGTAAAAAGCAGAGATAAATTGTCTCAACAGTTTACTTCCCAATCAAAATTGCTGAAATTGTAAACACTGCTTTGTCTGAATGAGGGATTTATCCTTTTTTCTGGGTTGTATGTGCCCCCTTACAAAAAAGCCAGCCCCAACCTGGCCCCAGGCATGGACTGGCCACCTGGCGTACCGGGCAATGCCCGGTGGGCCGACGCGCATTTTTGGGCCGATCTGTCATAATTCAATCAAAAAAGTTTATTATAAATCATTTTTATCGACCGCGACGGTCCATTGGTTGATTTTCTAGAAGGACATTGGGCTAAGCCAATGAAATCTCTTAGCCCTCCTCTTTTTTTCTAAGTGCACAATTTAGAGGGGGCGGCCCATTGGTCCATCTTCAATTTAGACAGTGGACTGAACCAATCAGGATATAGTACGACAGCGGCCCCACCCCCTCCCTGCGCTGTCTCCTGTAACTTCTGCTAGTTTCAAAGTGTTAAGCGCGGGGAGTGACAACATGGAGCAATTAAAGAGAAATAAAAGTTGCTGCTAAGAGAAGAATCTCACTGTAGATGCTGCAAAGTGTGCTAAAATCACAGACTTGTTCGCTGGAGGGGCTGCTGTAGCCTCCACGTCCTCTGAGACAGCAGCAGCGGGCAGGAGAGGAGCAGCAGAGATGCTGCTGACTGACAGGGACAGTGTAGTACAGCCGGTAAGCAGGTAGTAACGTACAGGGACTGTGAGGTGATGGAGGCAACGCTAGCTCTATTAGCCTACATGTAGAGTTATCAGCGGGTCGGGCCGTCCCGACAAACCCGACCGGACCTGCGGGCTCAGGTCCGGTCGGGTTAACGTGGGGGCGCGGCGGACAATTCATGCCGGTGTGTCGCGCTGCGCCCGCGGGCCGGGTCGGGTTGTAAGTCAGGCCCGTTGAGAACTCTAATTACATGAGAATGATGAGCAATGGCGATTGATTAGTATCAATATTAATTGGTGTTGCATCCCAAAATCTGGCAGCCACGGCACCTTATTCTGATAAAATAGCAAACGGTCAAGGCTGAGAAGTGTTGGATGAGCAGCAAGTGTCCATTTTAGGCTCCATCATAGCATTTTAGATATTTAGGTTAAAGGTGTGTTGAAGGCTGCATAGTAGTTTAAAATTGTAGCAACCCTCTATGCTGTGGTTAAACATGTTTTAAAAAACTGTTTTTAAAACTGCTAAATGTTAAATGAAAGCTTTGCAATTTAAGCACTAAAGTAAGTGTAAAGAAAATATAAAAGTATTATTAGCAAAAGGTATGCCCACAATGAACAAGATGAGTAAGACGGTGTTAAATGCTTTTAAGACATAGGCTAGTTGTTTTGCATAAGTTCATAAAGCAGCCCTGTCTTTAGCCTGATATAACAATGTTTCAGCTTTTTAAAGGAGGGAGCACCTTTTAACCTGATGAATTAGAATTGAGCTGCTATATCAGAGGAATACAGAAAATACATATTAGAGATGATTTCAATAAAAAGGATAAAATAATCAATTGAACTACACAGAGCAGACAAAAGTGGTGGACATAACAAAAGACACTAAACCTCTGAGATTAAGGATGTTAATGATACATTATGCTTGAAATAGAGAAGGAGGTAGAACTATGTGTTGAGTAAATGTACTTATTTGCTTTCCACAATGGTTTTTTGATAGACTTCTAAAGTAATGGTAAACTGTAAATTTGAACAAAAAAGTTAAAGAAAAATGAAATCTTGTAATAGTGAATGATTCAGGTAAGGGTTAAAGCCAGCAGCAGCAGCAGCTCTTGTCAAGCTGTGTGCACTCTACACAGGTACAATTATGACTCTATTCAGTGAGCAAAAATACCTCACAGTACCTGGCCTGAGGTGAAATAACCGCAGGATTATTCATGCAGCTATTAACTACAATACAAAGCTGTGAGAGCAAGTCACTTACTGTAATTAATGTAATGAAATAAAATCAATACTTCCAGCTCACCTTCTGTGTGGCTTTCAACTGTGAGCACACGTCATTCCACAAAAATGAAGGTCTCTGCTGTGTGCAGCGCTCACACTGACAAACACGATGAAGTACAAGTCTCAAGCCCTCTGAGTCAAAGTTAGTTCTGTCTTCTGCCTCATGCTATCAGGTTTCCATTGGAACACTGCAGAGCTATTTCTCAGGAAGTCAAAGCATGACCTCTGTTAGTGGACAGTATCAGCACTGACTAGTTGTTTGGAATCTGATCACTTTAAAAAGGCTGTTACAGTAAAAATGGACTAAACACAGTGAAAACGTATTAACTGTATGTTGTCTTGTAACAGGCACGTGCACACATAAGGCCCAAGGGGTGCTTGAGCCCCTGCCCTTTTTGCCTCGTATTAAAAAATGCCCTTTTTTGTGTGTGTGGTTTTGTTTAACTCTGTGAATAAATAAATTCCTGTTGTGCAAAGAGATGTCAAACAACGGCGGTATAATAACGCCACGGTTATCTACCGTACGCATCTCCTGGTAATATGGTGTCGTGTGTGTGTGTGTGTGTGTGTGTGTGTGTGTGTGTGTGTGTGTGTGTGTGTGTGTGTGTGTGTGTGTGTGTTGAGCCACAAGCCGCTTCTCTGTCCGCTGCGGCTCCGCTCTGTCTCTCGCTACGAACGGTCGCTACTTTCAAATTAAAAGCCCCCCGCTAAGAAACCAGTTCTAAACTCCAATGGGGTGCAATGTAAAGCTCTTATTTTGAAGACAAAGAGAGAAAGAAGCCGCTGCCTCATCAGAACTCCACCACGCACATAGATGAGACGCGACAGTGGAGCGACTTGAACCTTTCTGAGTTATAAACCATTAACATAACTTCCTTGTGGAGGCTAACAAGTCGCCTTCCACTTATTCAATGTGCTTAAATATAAGTAATATTTCAGAGGAGCTTCCATTTGTGCTTATTAAGCTAACTGCTTGTTAACCAGAGTTAATAATAATATGACAGCTGTTTGTGTCGCTGTTTATCTGCCACAAATCTCAAACTTCTTCCAGATATTGAGTTTACTGTGACTTTGCTGTTGTAAACATTTTGTTGTTCCTATTAACAGGCCCAAACATTTTTTCGTGCGCGCTATGCGTGCGCACATACTGCCCTTTTCTGACTTTGAGCCCCTGCCCCTCTATAATCACGTGCACGTCCCTGTCTTGTAATATGAACATACAGCTGCAGTACAGACCGAGTACTGAAGTGCTCGTTAGAGAAGAAGAGACTCATGTGGCTGTTGCTGAGTCATCGTGATGACAGACCTCGTCAGCTCATACTGTCATCAATGATGTCATGATTTACATCCTTCCAATGACAAACATCAGAATGTTGCTAAATGCAAGAAACTAGTGACGCAAACCTCTGACGCAATCCCACTCTTGTTATCGGCTTTCTTCAGTGTTACTTAACAGGATCCAAGTTAGTGATGTACGTGAAGGTCAACTAACTTTTATCCTTACCTGTGCTTACATAAGCTTTAACCTACACTTTCAACCAATAATATCATGTCGTCCACCATCAATTAGTCTTCACCTTTAAAGGTGCAGTTGGTAACTTTTGTAAAAGTGACTTTTTATCACATTTGTCAAAACTGTCACTACGTAAAGACAGCATTACATGAAACTAGTAATCTGCAAAAAAAACAGGCTCATTAAGTCCCGCCTACTGCTCCTACTGCAAATTGTTAGAATCCACCGCGACCAGGCAATAAGAACCAATCAGAGCCAGGATGGTGTTTGATGGACTGTCTGACAGCTGTCGATCATTGCGCACGCACTCACGCTGCGGACAGCTCCCGCCCCCTTCCTCCTCAGCTCCACTCGGTCAAGCTCATATCTACCAGAGCGGCTTCTGGAGTCCAGAGAAAGTAACAGCGGAGCAACAACCATCAACGAGGACACAACTACCGATACCTCCGTTACCAACAACAGCATACACGAGTAAAAACAAGAAGCCAGAAGAAAAAAGCACAAAAGAAAGAATTAGACAGAGCCCGGGATAAAACCAGAGTAAACATCGGAGTGGCTTTTCAGAGGTGGAGGGAGCTCCGTGATCTGGAAGGATTCAAAACCGATGCAGAGTTGGCGACTTTTCTGCCTGACAGGTAATTATCCCTGCTTGACTTACACAATGTTTGATTTGATTTTAGGCCGGGCTAAAATGCTAATTCTAATTGTTACCGTAGTGCATGTGATGTTACTGTGATGTTGCAGTCGGGCTAACGTTAGCTTGTTTCCGAAGCTAATGCTAACGTTAGCTTGTTTCCGATGCTAATGCTAACGTTAGCTTGTTTCCGATGCTAATGCTATTGTTACTGGTTGCCGTTGTTTTATTAGAGAGTAGCAGAAAATATCTCTATGAAGTGACCTGGCAGTCTTACCGGTTTTGTTTTGTCCTCATGATTATGTGTAACGTTTCTGAGCGCTCACAGCTGAACTAGGTGTACAAGTAAAGCCAACTCAGAGAAATAAACTAGCCTGCATTTCTAAGTTCAAACTCTATGTTCCTGTTGTTGTTCTGCTTTAGGACATGTAGATTGGCCTTCTGCACCATGTCACTGGATGGCTGAAGGAGGTTCACAAGTTCTTGCATCCCAGGTATGATTATGCAGTTTAATTTCCCTTGTGTGTCGCTTCTCAAAGATTAGTCAGTGTTTTTATTTGTACATTTACACTTAGAGTACAGTTCAGAAAGAAATTATAATCAGATATTTCCCACTGAATTTGTAGGTCAACTACATCCTGATGTATGCCAGCAAGGGTTCAGTTTCAGCCCTCCAGTCTGTGAAGCCTGAATCTGGACTACAACCACCATGTCCACAGGCCTGCCAAGAGAAGTCCTGACGGCTCCATAGAGTATGTTGTGAGCATAATAAATGTTATTAAGTTTATCTTAATTTCTCACCATCTCAGCCACTATGTTCTGTACCAACAAAGAATGTTCAGAAACCTGGATCAGGTTTTTACATGCAACAGTATTCTGGTTTCTCAAAACTAGGATAACATGTTTACATGCGCAAACCAGGATCCTCCAAAAACACGATCATAATCAGGATGCTAGTTAGCTGTTATTATTCAGACTGTGCCCAGTTGTGTTCAAGCTGTCACAGCTAGATTCTGCCTCCCTGATGGTTACTGAAAAATGTAAAAGGCACAATAATGTATTTAAAAACAAGTCAGGCCTCATCTGGCAAGACCAAACTCAAAATTTCACACTAGAACCACCAAGGCATCATTTTGACAGTTTCAAATTTTCAATGTAATAACTTTGTTGAAATAAAACCCATGTAACTATAGACTGTTCTCTCTTCTGACTCTTCCTAAATGTGTGTGTATATTACATCCAGTTCTTTATTCTCTTTCTACAGGTCAGAGATTGCCACAGACATCGAGGCATGCTGTTGCACTTTGAAGAATAAAGACTCTTCCAGCAAAAATAAAAGTTTATGTTCACCTTGCAACTGCATTGTTGCTCTGCATACAACCTACATTGTTATATTACTTTGAAAAATAAAGCCTGACAATATTTATAGAGTTATTATGTGTTTTTGATAAGCATATTTGCTTTTGAGACATGCATGCCTAGACCCAGACACAGCGATTCCAATTTCTTATATGAAGGTTAGTTTTTTAAACAAGTCCAAAGGGTATTTCAATAAAATAAGGTCAAGTGCTATGTGTGTTTTTACATTTATGCAGTTAGAAACAAATCCTTTTAGAAAGAAACTTTATTAGATAAATAATGAAATCACAAATATTTTGATTTGTGAATTTTGACCAATATAACAAAAAGAGAAATCTATGTACAGTATTGCACAACACTCAAAAATGCAAATGCACATCTCAGGCTGTTGGTTACAGCATTTCCTCTACAACAGTGGGCCTTTCCCTGCATCTCTGGGCTGGAGCTGGACAGGAGGTGCTGTTGGAGCAGCAGCAGGGGCTGAGTGGCTGAGGACATCACAGGTGACGCTGGGGTCCTGTGTCAAAGTTTGCTCGATATGTGGCGTTCCTGATGTACATCCAGAAAATAAAGTATATGTTAGTAAAACAACTATTACCTGAGATACAATGACAGTTGTTTGTGTTTAGAAACAGACTATTACTGCTTACACGTTCAAATGCAATCCTCTGCAATCTCAAATGTCCGACTGGAGCAGTGTCATCTGCACGGAGGTCATCGGGTGTTTGTCCCACGCGACCCCCTCTGCCCCGGCGTCCACGGTCCGGGCCTCGGCCTGATCCAACTCGGCCACAGCTCCCTCGTCTACCCGTGCTCGTAGAAGCAGCTGCTGGGGTGTAGTCTTCATCTGAGCCCAGTGTCTCAGTCTCAAAACTAACAATATCAAATAAAAATGTCACATTTTGCAAAGCGACAAATGTAAATGAGCTGCTAATTTACCGGTGTGACTGATGTGCTAAGCTAACTACTACACTTTCCGAACGTTATTTTTATCACAAAATTAAACTTTATTGCAAAATAAACATGTAAATAATTGAGGAACAAGTTTCTAGGTAAGGTAAAGCGTTTTTATATCTCGCTGTGTGGAGTGTAGCTCATGTTATTACCGATTCATGTGCCTGTTGTTTACCTGGCCTCTTCAGTTGCGTGCACAGGTCGCGTGCGTCGCGTGCACGGCTGCCTCCTCTCGGGGAGGGACTTTGGAGGCAGGGCAGGAGAGCAGCGGAGAGGGAGGGGGAGGGATCTGAAAGTTATACTTGTTCAAATTTAATGCCAAGTCCTCTCCTCCAAGTTACCAACTGCACCTTTAAGTGCTGAGCGAGTGGCACAGAGTTCAGTGTCTCAGTGTTTTTGTGTTTCTGTGGGCGGGCCTGATAGCCTACTACCGCCACATACTGCCGGTGGGACCCGCTGTCAGCGGGGCGGAGAGGGTCGGCTGCGGCAGCGCGGCCACATTATGCCGGTGGGACCCGCCATCAGCAGGACGGAGAGGGTCGGCTGCGGCGGCCACATAATGCAGGTGGGAGGAGAGAATGCAAGCCGGGACGGAGAGGATCGGTTCGGCCCCAGTGACCAGCATCAACGGACTCTGCAGAAATCCAGACTTTACCTGGTAACAGTTGCTGAAACGATCAGGGAGAAAAGTGGACACTGCAGAGACGGGTGTTGGTGGTGATGTTTAACTCCTCACAGTAACGTTAGCTCCTCTTGACAAAATCGATCCACCGTTTCCTTACGTTGTCATCCGAAGGAAACTTAAATAAGCTAACAGCGCCATCACCCTGCACACTGTGGCATCCAGAAAAGATGCAGAGCGATGTGGAGGGGACATGATGGTTTAGCTGACTGGTTGGCTGGTTAGCTAGCAATGCTATCCAAGACTGGAGAGCGAGTGGGAGTACCGCTGAAGCTGACGCTGAACGTATTTATACCACTTCCGCAGCAGGGCGGGGTTTATGCAAATCATGGCCGCGTTACGTAACGCGGCCATGATATTAGACCCGCCCATTAAATCCTGATCACAGAAATGTTGAAAAACAGTTTGTGAGCCTAACTCCAAAATTAAATTCTAAATGGTGGAATGGCTTTTACATGTTTTAAGTAAACACATTTATGACCTGTTTAATGTGTTTAGAAGAAAATGGCTGATTTTGCTTTACACGGACTTTAAATGCTTTTAAGACAAGTTGCTTTGCATGAGTTCGTAAAGCAGCCCTGTTTTTAGCCTGATACACATGCATGTTATAGCTTTTTAAAGAAGGGAGCACCTTTTAACCTGGAGAATTACAATTGAGCTGCTATATCAGGGAAATTCAGAAAATACTTATTCGAGATGATTTCAATAAAAAGGATAAAATAATCAATTGAACTACACAGAGCAGACAAAAGTGGTGGAGTTAACAATAGACGCTAAACGTCTGAGATTTAGGATGCTGGTGATACATTATGCTTGAAGCAATATACCTAAGGAGGTAGAACTGTGTTGAGTAAATGTACTTATTTGCTTTCCACAATGGTTATTTGACAGACTTCTAAAGACATAGTTATAGGATTGAAACGGTTTGTGAGCGTTTTTCCAGTCAAGTCAGTAAACATATGCACACCTCACAATAATTAGAGTTGGGTTTGGGATAATAGTAAAATACATTCCTCCGGGGAACACATGCATAAATGACTAGTCGGATGTGCTCCGCTAATTATGAGGGGCCGGTCTGAGCCCAAAATGCCAGGGCCGATTTTTTGTCCCAGTCCAGCCCTGCCTGGCCCCCCTACTAAAACTGGTCTAGAACCGCCACTGCATAAAACTACAAAGTGCCACAAGCTCGTCCGTCTTGTTCAAAAAAGACAAAAAAGTTTAAAAAAGGAAGTGTCCATCTTCTCACTGTCTCTTGAGAAGAGTTGCCAAAAATCACATGGAAAATCAAAACAGAAATACAAAAAAACTTGGAAGCCCACGGGAGCTGCTGCAACAGGCTGCCACCTAGTACGGCGCCATAGCAACTGGATTGATTAAATAATCTTGTCTTGGTAGAGACGGACATGAAAGTCAGGACTGAGCGACGTACAGGAGAAGAGGAAGGTGGCGGAGGAGCCACAATCACCTGCTCAAACTCCTTTCTCTGACTACATGTAGAAAGGTAACAAGAGGAATGTTTGACCATGACTCATCTGCAGTAATGGGATTAATGGCGTTAATATAAACAGCGTTACTTTTTTCAGTAACAGGTAATCTAACTAACTACTATTTCCATCGTTACAATGTTGTTACTGTTAAACTCGGTTTACTCATTTGATTGTTAAACGCCAGATATGTTAAACTTCAAGGGACCTTAAAACCTCAAAATATTAGTTAAATACGTTGGTAATGCTATACTTGATGCCTTTTACTTTCAACCATTAGACGTTCAGAGGTTGACTTATATCTTATATCTTATTGTGACTGTGGAGATGTTATGAATATGAACATGAATGGACCAAGATGAACAGATTTAGATCAGGCTGTGATGAGTTTATGATTATCCTTATGATTATATATATTTTTTTGCTGCATTAGAACTCTTTTGTCTGTTTTACATTTCATTGTGTTTTAGGGGGCAAACAGAGAGCTTCATCACTGTCCTAGGTCAGAACAACATTTGCTCACAAGGCGAAACATTCCGCCAGCTGGATGGGAGTAAGGAAATAATATATAATTAAAAAATAATAAATAGCCGATTTGTCAGTCCTGATCTCACTTTTTGTATATCTTTGCGTCACTGTGTTAATGTGATCTTGTGTTGACCTTTCTCTTGCTTCGAGGAGGATGAAGGAGGACATGAGGCTGCAGAGAGGATGGAGAGGCTCTTCTTTGCTCCAGACAACAATCCTTACATTATAGCTGTTGTTATTTAGTTAATGTATGGGTTCTTTTTATATTATTTGTTCATAATTGTTCATTTTATATAATTCATGAAATAAAAAATTGTTGTATTGTTACACTGTGTCTATTCCATTCAGTATTTACAGCTTAAGTACAATTTATAACAGCAAAGTGCTGTCAAGTGCTACTTTTCAGGGACAACAAGGGATTGAAATTTTCCTTTATTATTAAGGTCTTAACATTTACAACTATTTACAAAATTACAGCATAAATAACTATTTACAGATTATTATTCACTATAACAAAAATAATTATTAAAAGCAATATTGCAGCAGTTACAGATGATGGACAGTAACAGGCTGAGCAGGAGTCCCTGCAGTGCTGCTGGGCTGGATGGTGTCAGTGGGACATCATCTGGGTCGGTACTCAGGGTGTTTGGGGGTCCAGTCTCCTCTGTCCACAACATCCTCCATCAACTGTGTCTCGGTTCTGACTCCACAGCTGCCAGGTCACTGAGAATGTTTTAAGAAAGAGGCAAGAATTATAATTTCATAACATCATAACAACATACAAATTATTATTATTATTATTATTACTATTATTATTATTATTATTATTATTATACATCATTACAACAAACAAAAATATCTACCAAACACTTTAAATAGGAATAACGCCTTTAAAATCATAATTAAACCACATGTGGCGATCAGCAGTTTATATGTCAGCAGTAACGTAATATATCGGTATGTTAATGACCCCAAACTGTTAGCTAGCTAATAATAATAATATTGATAACATTACTGTGGGTTCAATAACAGGTTTACCTCTCCACGGTCCTCTCAGCCGGAGATAAACCAGAGCCGCTTCTCCTCTTCCTCCACAACCAGGAGGATAAAAAGGAAATCAGGAATTCCTGCAGCTCAAACAGATCTGACAGTCAAACTTTACTGTTCTTGTCTGTTTCACGCAGAAATAGTGACGTACAGGTAGGGGCGGGAACATCTGGTGGAAATGCTCCAAAGGGTAGACCGTCCCATTTCTCAACAGGCTGACGCGGCCTGCAGGGCGCACCTAAGTACACTCACTCGGTGAGACCGCAAAGGGCGGGTCCTTGAGTGTGCAGACCCTGAATTGAGACACAGCCAGTGTTTCGTGCGGACGCAACATTTTGACGTCAATCCTACCCACAGTTTATAAATGAGGCCCCTGGTCTGAGAGGCTCCGAGTGGGTTGAAGATGGGCCAAGACAGCGCGAGCACCGGCCGACCATAAGGAAACCCAGAGCATTACGAGACGTACTCGCAGCGGCAGAGCAGAGCGCTCTGCCTGGCGTGTAAGTATTCCTTTGGGCCATAGCAACGCTCCTGTGTATGTTTGTGCCAGTTGCGCTGTTGTCCGCGAGGTGTGTGGACCCCCGATTGGCCGTGTGTTTTTGATTCGCAGGTGACTTCCGGGACGCTGACTAGGGGAAGCAGCCGAGGCACCCGCAGCACCTGGCGCAGCGGCAGAGCTCCGCCAGCACCCCTGAGCCGCCATTGTACCGGTTTGGCTGTCACAAAAGACTCTTAATTGCGAATGGACTATTTTAACGTGTGCAGCCTTTTTAAGGTTTTATTGTTATGTGGGCCTTTTTTTATGGTAATAAATGATTGTGTAGTGCACCGGCATCAATGTCACCGTCGTCTCCTTCATCTGGTCACTGTCAGTGTGCTCTCCCCCGAGATTTCGCCAGAACCTGTGTCCCTTCTAAAATAACCTGTTCTAACTTCGATTAATCCAACATCTCATTTCCCCTCCCCCTTTACAAAAACACAACATGTCTGTTTAAAAATGAAAGTAATATAGTAGCCTACGTTTTCTGAAGGATGCACTAACAGTGATGTCTGCTCTCAATTACAAATATCATTGGCATGTGGCAAAGTGATGCATGCCAAAGGTATTTGCAAAAAATGACCAGCAAGCGTCGCACTATATGAACCTTTTCATCAATAGGAATAAATAAATAGAAATATTGATACGTTTACAGCCACAACAGAGACAGTGCGCATCATATGGAGCAACTGTTATGCAGTAAAACTTTCCTTGACATCCCATCCAGATACTATCAGTTAGAATCAGACTCCCACTCTACTGTAGACAGCGGTGATCACATAGACCCACTTGATAACAGGCAAAACACACTCACTATAATTCTGCAGACTAGTTAGAAATTTATCCTTCCAGAGTAAAAAGAACCTCCTAGTTTTCAGGTCTACTCAAGCAGACTGATTATATATGTACTTAAAAATGAGTAAGAAAAATTATGATTCAGCACGATTATGCCTGTAGCTGCTGTCCATGATGTTATCCATCATGCTACCTGATGTGATTTTAAAATTCAGAGAGGTAATAATATCAGTTATGTGTATTAAATAAAATTGATTTGAGTCTCTGTATGTTTGCCTGTTAACACACATTTAAATATACAATTGACACAAACATTCAAACAGTATTTTTTTTTTTATTCATTCAAAAGAGAACAATAGAACAGTGACATGGGCTCAAGGGGCGCCTGACAAAACGTTAACTCAAGACAAGACAAGACTTAACACAGAAAATGTCCGTGGACCTCCAGGTGCGAAGAGGCATGACGACGTCACTAAAAAGTCAATGACATAGTTGCTGCCAGCCATGACCGAGTGCCAATAAGAAGACCAGAAGTCAAGCAGGCATTTGCCTAGCACCAGTAGCACTAGAGTTGGTGTTGGAACAGTGACTGTATAATAATTTGACTATGCATGAATACTACTTACTTAATTCTATTTATTTATTAATCTTTTTCTCTTGCATTACTTTATAATCCATGCACCAGCAGAAGATTTAAAAAATGAATGAATGGTCGTTATTATCATTATAGCTTCATTATGCTCTTTCCGAGCTGTGCCGCACATGATTTTGTTTTATGACAATGACAATAAAAGTGTTTTTCATATCAAATGAACAACCTTTCATTCATTTTTGAAATCTTCTGCTGGTGCATGGATTATAAAGTAATGCAAGAGAAAAAGATGTCTTAAATAAAGAAATAAAATAAAGTAATGCAACAGCATATTGTATTGACTGTTAATGTGCAGCTGATAGACAAAAACGCACCATGTCTGTTTTGAAAATGAAAGTACTTTAGTACATGTTCTGAAGGATGCACTGTGAACAGTGATGTCTGCTCTCAATAATTAGAAATATCACTGGCATGTGGCATGTGGCAATAGGAAGTAGTTGCAAGAAATGACCAGCATGTGTCCTACTATGTGAACCTTTTCATCAATAGGTTTTTTCTCTCAAAAAATACATGAAATTAAAACTACAAGCAGTGATGAAGGGCCCTCGCAGACCCACATGATTGGCGTCCCACAATCACGCACACGGCACTCTTAACCCTTGTGCCCTCCTTAAAATGACTACCCTTATCAAACCGCTCTGAAGAGCTGCTGGTAGTGACTGTGGGGCAGACTGCAGTCTCTAGTCCTGTGTCAAAATCCTGACCAGATCACAAGAATAAGGATATTATTATATAACAAAATATATAAGGATTATTATTATAAATTTCATATTTGCACAGTGTTGGAGGAAATACTCTGATCCTTTACTGAACAAAAATGGAGCAATACCACAGTCTAATAATACTTTGTTACAAGTAAATTTCTACATCAAATTTGGACAAAATACTTATTCTTGTTCTCTGTTAAGGATTTTGACACAGGATTACTCCAAAAGTACACAGTAACCTACTTATCCACAGTAGAGGCACACAAATAAAGGAGAAACAATGAAACAAACACAATCTGTCAACAACATCAGTGTGTCAGTCTGATGGTGTTCAATAACTAAACAGATCCTTCACTCATCAAATGCAAGAGAATTTTCCTACACTTCAACCCACAATGACATGTTACAAGACCAAACAACAGTAAAGTGGTAGGCTGTGTCTTCAGCGTCTTACATGAAGAAAGAAATACAACATTTTGGCGTAGAAAAGTGTCTCTCATCCCGGCTGTCCTACCGACTCTTCATCACACTTGTGCCTGAAAAACAGCGTCTGTTCCCGGCAGAGAGCCAGACAGCTCCTGCTGTTGAGAACAATATATAAAATTTAGTCAAGCTATTTTAACTAAGCTAATGGCAAATCCAGGTGCACATTCAGATTAAAACTCAGATTAAAAGGAAATAGCATGGTAATTGAAGAAGAAGCTTTTCCACACACCAAATACACGTTTTAACACAACAAAACATAGTATCCAGCAAAAAAGTCTCCATGTCCCTGTCAGTGTCTCTACCAGCTTTAGTTTTGTCTCTCTAGTTTATCTCTCTCACCACTAAGGGTGTAGGTTTGGTTTGTAAAGTGGTGGGGACATAAATTTGCCATGTGGTCAGTGGATCCAATTTTTTTTTACAATATAGTAAGATCCGTCGCTAGAAAATTGTGAATGAATAATGCATCGTAAATAAATAAATGTTCTTCATTAAAATACAGAAAAATAAGTATGTGAACCTCTATGTTAATGAATGGGTTAAATTCCCATAAAGGAAGGTAGATTTTTATTTTCAAAGGCCATTTATTTCATGGATCCAGGATACTATGCATCCTGATAAGGTCACCTAGGCCTTTGGGATTAAAATAGCCCCACATCATGACATACCCTTCACCATACCCAGAGATTGGCATGGTGTTATTTCAGTTATTCCATTAGCTGGTTTGATTTCCATTGAGAAATCATTAAGCTAACTAGCAAGCTAACTAGCAATTTGACAAGCTGGAATAACACCATGCCAATCTCTATAGGTATGGTGAAGGGTATGTCATGATATGTGGCCATTTCAATTACAAAGGCCTAGGCGACTTTATCTTGGATACATGAAATAAATGACCTTTAAAAATATAAATCGGACTTCCTCTATGGGAATTTAACCCATTCATTGACATAAGGGTTCACATATCTTCCTGTATTCAATGAAGAACATATTTATTTACGATACATTATTCATTCTCAAAGAAAATATTTGTGGCCTAAAAGGTTGGATTTTTCCTCATTTGTTTAATTAAAACATTAATATCAATTTCCAAAACGTGATTTTTTAAATTCCTCTTTTAGTCAGCTTGAGCATGGGGTTAACTTACTTATTCTTGCCACTGTAGTTGAAATCCTTACCTCGTCATCTCTTTCTCCTCTCTCCTGTCCTACGCTAAGGTGCTAAATCTCAGGTGGTTCAACAACTCTGTCTGATGCAGCCTGTAGTATGGACAGCCACTATGTAATCATTGCCAAATTAGCCTATAACATTACAACTCACAGTTGAAGTCCTTACCTGGTCACCTTTTTCTCCCTCTCTCTCATTATGTTTCGCTCTCTCATCGCTATCTGATGCCTGTAGTATGAAAAGCACTTAATATCACAATACAGGCCTACGCAATTTGTAGGTTACATTTTTAGTCTTCATCTTTGTGAATTTGAAAGATATTATTGATGGAAGATGAATCTACAGTGTAATAAGACAAATTACAGCGCTGTGTTGGCTAGCTTACCTGTTCAGTGCTACTACTTTGCTCTCTCCCTGTCTGATCTGTAGTGCTGCTACTTTCCCTCTTGCTCTTCTTGCCCGACGTCTGTGTACAGCAAAACAAACTGAAATCATCTGGAATTCATAGGCTAATGCAATGCAAATTTCGAAAATAACAAGCTCACATTTTCTCCATCACTGCCAACTGTCTAGACTGCCTACTTATATTCAAGAAATAAGACCTTATATCTTTTGTCCCAGTGTCCATGATGCTAGTAGCTAATCCATCTGCTTCTGCTTGCTGAAATAACGTAATATTGCAAGTTGAGCAAGTGATCAGAAATAACGAACACAATTCAGTGTGGCATATAGCATCTCCATTTAGCCTACGTTACAGTTGTTTTTCAGCTAAAATAGATTAGTTCTAGGTCGAGAAAATCCTTAGATCTTTGCAGGAAACATTGGAAACGTTCATATATACCTCTCCTGAACAACGGTCACAGTAGAGCTGTCTCCACTCTCCAACTCATGCGTTCCGTTCCGTATTTCCTTTCAAATTATTGCGCTTTGGCAAACAAACAAACATCCACGACACATAGGCGGGACCAAAGAGGAAAAGCACCAATCACTACCAGAAGCGCTGTTTCCCCTGAGAGGGGATAGGCTATCAAAATACTGTCTGGGAGACTGTTTGTGAAGCGGTGGGGAAAGGCTATAGCCTAGGGTACAGTCAGCTATTTTATGTAAACGCGATTTGTGAAAAAGTGGTGGGGACAATTCTGCATCATTCCAAAAGTGGTATGGACATGTCCATACCGTCCATACCATAAATTACGCCCATGCTCACCACTATGAGGTGCTGTAGCCACACTGATTGGAAAGAGGAGATGGAAGGAGAGAAAGAGGAGGAGATGGAAGGAGAGAAAGAGGAAGACACTGTGCCTCAGAGAAATGAGAGTTTGCTGGGAACGGAAAGCCAGGAGGAGACAGAGGCTGAAGGAAAGGTGTCACAGCTTACTGAGGAGCCCACACAGAATGCTGAGGTAGAGGGAGCATCAAGCCAGGAGGAGACTGAAACCAGAGGGAGGCAAACATTGCTTGTGGCTATAGGCTGTATCCCCCCCAGTTAATGGTCCCTTTTCAGTTTGCGAATGAGCAACATGTTCTGTTTAGTTTAAGCAGTCAGCCTTGGCTGCAGCCTCTCTCAAGCTAGTGTCCTCCAAACTATCAGCAGTATGGCAGGTCAGTCACAGTGAGCCATTTTTCAATGTTAGTTATCTTTGCATCTTGTCATGATCACATAACACATGTTTGATCAGCTACTATCTCTCCCATGCTCTTGTTAGTGTCTACAGTCTCACATCAATACAGCCCACCCCCAGCAATATCATCAGCAGCATCAGCAGCCTCCTCACCAACCTCAACAGAAGCTGTTCAATGTACCCCATCAGGTAAAACAGAGACTAATTTTGCTTTGCACTGGCCTCTAACAAATATATGAGGTGTGGACAATTATATGATATGTTGTGATTCCATGTTACATTCTTTATGAATATGGGTTGCTACCATTCAACCGGTTATATTGCAAGCTATGTTTCTGTATGGTGTTTCAAATTCGTGCTCCATGTGCCCCCTTTTAACTTTGAGCACCTGCCCCACCAAAGGTCTCTGCACGGCCCTGCACCTGATGTCATTAATTTAGGTCACATTAAATCTGGAATTATGTTTAATGTTCAGTTTCTGTTTTGACCTTATTTTCTTTAACATTTCTTTCATTTCTTCAGTAAAAGGCTACGCTAATCGTAGTTACATTGGGGCAAATTAAAAAACTAAAATAGACTAAAGAGAAATACAAAGCTGAATGATGACAAACCAGGATGGATCTTGGGCAAAATAGGCAGGATTTCAGAAAACACGTGGAGCAAACTCAAAGACACCAGGAACGTGACAAAGAGACAAAGAGACGTGTAACTTCTGCACTGAGCTGGAAGTCAGTCGTACTGCTGGGCACGTTGCTCCTCCTCATTTGTATAAAGTAGAAGTTTGGCTACTTTATGCAAATCAGGAGTGTCCAGTGCAACATTTCTCTGAGCTGTTTTCATAACATGAGAGGAAGTTTCCAAACGAGCCACCATGTTGGTCCTAACGAGAGCCGTCAGTCCACCCGGGTGCAGCCAGTGAGCCTGTTTTGGTCGAGCAAAGCTGGAAAGCATTGCGTGGCCTCTTGTGAAATGACGCACCTGTGGACGTGTACCATTAAAGACACAAGTACTAATGAACAAATGAAACACAGGTGTACACAGGAAAAGGGCAGGAACAAGACAAAGGCCGGAAGTGAAAAGTCACACCGCTACACATGTAGATTAATTCTGTGAAATACTTTAAGATTCGGAAAACACCTTAAGTGAAAACCAAATTCATGACACAGACATGTTTATATCCATGTATAAATATGAAATTTGGCTTAGATATATCAAATGTAATTGCACTTGTTGAGCGCTAAAATCCTGGTGAAAAGACTGGAACACTGCCTGGATATGTATCATTCAATTATAACACTGGCTGACAGTGTTGTGCCTGAACGTGTTCAGTGAACGATCGTTCATGAACTCGTTCACATTTTGGGCAAATGTGAACTAAATGTACTGTATTTCTGCCTGATGAACGTTATTGTGAACACGTTCAACTTCACGAACAACTTAATTCAAGAGAGTGCCAGATTTCCATAGAAAACACGTTGGAAATAGACCTTAAACAGACCTTAACATGTAGCGGGAAAAATCTGACCTTTTTCTGTAAACTTTGCCTGCTGGGTTTCAAGAAGCAACTCCGTACATCAACAACGTCAACAGCGAACCTGAAACGGCACATTGAACTAAAGCAGCTGGCTGGCCGTTCAAGGTCTGTGAGAGTGAATAAAAAATCAAAAGACACGGCGAGCCAAAACAGATCCTCTACCACCCAAATCGTAGTAACGGCGTACAGTAGCGGTGCCTCTGTCTTCATCTCCCAGCTGCAGCTGGACGACCTGGTTTAGCAGTATATTGTCGGAGAGCTGCAGTTTTATTGTTAAAACTGAAAACTATGAACTAGTTCATTTTTGGAACTGTGAACTTAGTTCAAAATTTTGAACTATTATGAACTATAAACTGAACTAGTTCATTTTAAAATGTGTGTACTGAACTTTGAACTAGTTCATGTAGAAAGTGAACTTTCCCAACAGGCCGACTCTGAGTTGAGAGGTAAGCATGAACCAATCTGGTGTCCAACAGAAGAGTGCTTTGAAATGTTCAGAACATTCAGTTCTATAGCTTTAAGTTCATAGCTCTAGTTTGGATGCTATAATTTTCTGCTGTGAGGAAAATTACAGCCATCAACCCCCTGCAAGCTGATCAAATATGAGAACAAAAAAGTTAAAGAAAAATGAAATCTTGTAATAGTGAATGATTCAGGTAAGGGATAAAGCCAGCAGCAGCGGCAGCTCTTGTCAAGCTGTGTGCACTCTACACAGGTACAATTAGGACTCTATTCAGTGAGCAAAAATACCTCACGGTACCTGGCCTGAGGTGAAATAACTGCAGGATTATTCATGCAGCTATTAACTACGATACAAAGCTGTGAGAGCAAGTCACTTATTTTAATTAATGTAATTAAATATAATCGATACTTCCAGCTAGGGCTGCACAAAAAATCGTTAAAAAATCGCGATCTCGATTCACACATACACGTGATCTCATCTCTACACACGGCGATTCTGAAGCATTTTATATCTCGAGCTGAATCACAAACAAATGTTCCTATTTCCTCCCGGATTTTTTGAAGCGCCCCCAAACGCAGCACTGCCGCTGCCTCCTCCGTCAACCTGTGGTAAAGCGTCTTTACAGCACGTGATTCAGTGGAGGAAGCCCACCTGCAGTTGAGTGTTTGGAAGGAGTGAGTGAGAAGCCGTTGTTAGACAGGGCAGCAAGTCGCCAATTTGCCCGTCCTTTTGGCGGCTCAGTCCGCAGTTTTAGACAGAGGGCAGCAAACTGGGGGTCTGTTTTGGTCCGCTGATTTGCCGCCTCGGACGGCACACTCATTTCCACCTTGCCTGCTAGATGGTCAACTGGACAGCCGCTGAGATCCGGAAGATGCAGCGTCTCCTGGATCTCTAGCTGTATGGTTGTGTTAGCTTGTTGTTGTAGCCACAAGCTAGGATCGGTCGCTACTTTCAAACTAAAAGCCCCCCGATAAGAACCCAGTTCTAAACTCCAATGGGTGCAATGTAAAGCTCTTATTTTGAAGAAAAATGTGTTGATAACTGTTCACAGCTCAACTTCGAGCTTCATGTCACGTCACATGTGTACGCCTACCTCAGATGCGGCTTTTGGAAAAGGAGGAATATTAGGCCTCCGTTTTAGAAAGCCGATCACAGCAGCTATCACATATCACCTAGCCAAAGATACGGCCCCAATAAACACTGTACAACACGAGGTATTAAAGGATGCCCTCTCATCTTGGAGACTCTTTTTTTTTTTTTTACTCTTGTAAAAATCATCATCAGTTCATCAGTGCAATAAACATTTTGTGAAAAAAATCGTGCCAGAGAATCGTGATCTCAATTCTAAGCAAAAAAATCGTGATTCACATTTTTTCCAGAATCGTGCAGCCCTACTTCCAGCTCACCTTCTGTGCGGCTTTCAACTGTGAGCACACGTCATTCCACAAAAATGAAGGTCTCTGCTGTGTGTAGCGCTCACGCTGACAAACACAATGAAGTACAAGTCTCAAGCCCTCTGAGTCAAAGTTAGTTCTGTCTTCTGCCTCATGCTATCAGGTTTCCATTGGAACACTGCAGAGCTATTTCTCAGGAAGTCAAAGCATGACCTCTGTTAGTGGACAGTATCAGCACTGACTAGTTGTTTGGAATCTCATCACTTTAAAAAGGCTGTTATAATAAAAATGGACCAAACACAGTGAAAACGTATTAACTGTATGTTGTCTTGTAATATGAACATACAGCTGCAGTACAGACCGAGTACTGAAGTGTTCGTTAGAGAAGAAGAGACTCACGTGGCTGTTGCTGAGTCATCGTGCTGACAGACCTCGTCAGCTCATGCTGTCATCAATGATGTCATGATTTACATCCTTACAATGACAAACATCAGAATGTCGCTAAATGCAAGAAACTAGTGAAAAATATACTGCAGGTCCACAAACTGGTAAAAAACATGATTCTGTGCACAAAAGGGAAACCCATGACGCAATCTCACTCGTGTTATTGGCTTTCTTCAGTCCTTTTCTCACAAACAGTGACATCTGTGTAGTTAGAGCCCTCAGTGTTACTTACTTACTTACTACTTACCGCAATAACTTCACTTGCAGAAGGATGCCAGAGAATTCACAGAGAATCTGGCGAAGTTTGTGACATTTTCATCCCAGATTTTTGAGAGGAAGGAATGAAACGGCTGTCCCAAATTGCCGCCCGGTCTGTTAAGTGATTAAAACAAATAAACGCCCCGGCTATTATTTGGTATTATACGGTCTGATAACTCTCCCGGCCCGGGGAGAGAGACATGCATCGGTTCGGCCCACATTGCTCAGCTGCAGACACAACAGAGAGGTGACGAGACGCGACTCATCATGACTGACAGGCATCAAGTCCACTCAGCGTTACCTTACCGACCCGCCCCCAGCTATTTCATTCACAAAAACAGGGGCCTGTGGCAATTCTGGACAGCTGTTTTTTTGTTTTTTTTCTTCCTTCATGGGCCCGTGACAGCATCTGGGCCCCAGTGCAGCTGCACCGGTTGCACCACCGATACTACTACTGGAGACCTTAGGCAGTAGTCCTACCTCCATGTTTGAAACTGCTTCCCCTCTGCCGCCTGCCCCTCACTGAATTGACTGAAGGTGGCGAGTTACCGCGAGGCAGCGTGAAAAGGTCTTAACGTTAGGCCTCGGGTTGCCAGGAAAACGTTTTACCTGACCTCAAATTGGCAGCTGTCGGTCTGGAATGCCGCCTTGTGCTGCTGTTGTTGGCAGCCTTCTCATCACTTAATCTGCTGCTGGGATTAATTCACATTTAGTGCTAACACTGTTAGCTACTATAAATGCCAATCAAAATACTCAGCAGCTGCTCCCTACTCTGCCTTCTGTTTCATGGGAATCTTTAATGAAGAAAGTGAGAAAACATTCCCAGATCTGTCCCTTGATCAAGATCCACACCAAAAGTTAATGGAGTTTATATTAGGCCAAGACTCATCCTCCATCAGTAGCTTCTGTGTAATCCTGCTGACAAACCAACCAACAAACAGACTTGGATGGAAACATAAAACAATTCCAACTGTTAAGCCTGCATGCATTAAGATTGGACTGGTTGTCCTTCTCCTCTTAATGCGCTGGCTATGGCTATTTCAGAAGTCCCCTTGTGGCCAAAGACGTAGAAAGTTTTATGCAACAGAATGGTTGCAGTTCTAAAATTTCCACAAGCTCTTGAAGCTGACTTCACTCTCTGACTGATGAGCACAGGTCTTTTTGTCCTTGAGCTTTCAGGAGATTTTTTAGGCTTTGGGGGGTCCAGGTCAGTCATTGTCTCAGGGCCGGTTCTAGGCAGGCATCTATGAGGGACAGTCAGAAATGTGACGGGGGCATCATGTGTACATATCATGCTCCAGCACTGTTTTTCTGTGCTTACAGTAACAGTGTTTCTTCATTAATTTGGGTTGTTAGCTATGTGTCCAACCGCAAGCTGGAGAAGTGGATTGCACTTTGTCAGGCCTCTACCTTCTCTCTTCTCTTCTTCTCCAATTCTGGTGAATTTGAAGTGCCACCAATAGGCCTGGACAATGAACTACAGCGTTTTCGGTCATTTTCAGTGGATCCGTAGGGACGCAAATATTCTTGAAACGATGCCGTGGAAGACAGAGGAAAAAAAGATTATTTTCGTACGTGTGGACGAGCCCTAAGCTCCTGCTGGTATAGCTCTTAAGGTATCTGAGGCAAGCAAACCCCCTGAGCAGGGGCGCCGCCAGGGGGGGAAAGGTTAGGACGATTCCAAGGGCCCGGCACTGACAGGGGGCCCTCTGAGACATGGGCAACCTATACAAGGGCCCAACTAGATTTTTTTTCATGGGGCCCAAAATCCTTGGCGGCGCCCCTGCCCCTGAGCACAATAAGGTGGCAATCCGTCAGGGGCGGACACTGAAAAATAAAATAAATAAATAAATAAAACAAAACAAAATATCCTTCATTCAGATTTGATCAAGTAACAACATAACATTTATCTTAACTGGATGGCCTAATTCTCAAATACATTTTAACCTAAAGTAGGACTTCACACATTATAGTCAGTATTTACAAAACTGAAAAGTAGTCTTATGAATAACAAAAAATATTCTTCTCAAACCGTTTCATAAAACACAACAGATAATGAGCAGAACATTTGAGCTTTTCTTTCTTTTTTCTTTTCTTTTTCATGGCTTGTTTTTTTTTTCATTTTTTTGTTGGCAACTTCACAGCTCAAAAAAATCTCCTTTCTCTCCTGACCCCTCTTATTTCTCTCTCATTTCTCTCACTCCTCTCTCATTTCTCTCACTCCTCTCCACTCCTTTTTGTGCAGAGGTTTTAAAAAGTGGGCTGCTGTCTCTGATGTACAAGCAGCAGCATCATTGCTACTACTATTACATGCAGGAGCAGCACTACACTTTTTAAAACTTCTGCATTACAAAGCATTAACTTTCTCTTTGTGAGCTGCTGGAAGCTGGAGCAGAAAATAAGTCAGCTGGCTTTTTGTAAAATAATGCTGTGATTATATGAAACAACAGTGCAGAACTACAGCCTGGGGCGGGGCTTTACCTAGGGTCTGTGAGACACAGGACATTTGTCTTCAGTTTGTCATGTACTACGGAAGCGCATTGCATTTGCTGGATAGAAACAAAATAGACACCTTATCTCATAATTACGAGATCAGGATCTCGTAATTATGAGATGAGGAAAGATGCGTTGTTGACTGCGGTCAAACCAGCCGCGGTTCACGTTTGCTTGGTAAAATCAGGCGTCACAAAAATCTATATTTTAACAACTTTACATTGAAATGTCTCCTTCAATATAGTGTAAAAAACATTTATACATTTTTTTTCTTTTTATGAGAAATTGCATTGTTTTTTTTGTTGACACCACCTATTTTCTCATGCCCCTCATGGGCTTCAATGAAAGTATACTCAGAATATACCAAATAAAACTATTTTAAAAAATCCATACATTTTGATATGAACATATATAAACATCTATCTGTGCTTATTTGTTGGTGATATTTTTTTTAATTAATTGATAATTATTCATTAAAATCACTGTCCCTGAGTAACCCCTCAACCCTGTGAGACAAATGATTCTCCCGACATAAAAACAATGGTATGATCCATGTGAGCATGTATACCAGGAAGTGACATCGCTCAAGTCTTTTGGACAATAGGACACCAAAGACAGGCAAGTGGCTCTCTTCTTTTACTTTATGTTGGTCATTTATCTTGTGATATTGTGATCGTCAAACTCAATGACTCAACATCGTCACATGAAGAAAAGAGAGAAAATTAGTACTTATGAAAAAAGTTTTTTTATTTCAAGAATACATGCTAATTCTGAATCTCATGCATGCCATGTGCACTCTCTCTGGTAACAGCAGCGGCCATTTTGTGCAAAAATCACAAACCCTGTCACATTTTGTGACTGTGATTTTCAGACTTCGGTTGTTAAGTTATCCAATTATTTAAATGAATTATTATGATATTTGATAAACATCCTTTTACCACATGCATGTTGAATGTAATCTATGTTCCATGTTTAAGCTGTGAGTAAGATGGCACCAACAGCAGCAGCAGAAAGGCAGAGGAAGTATCGGGCGCACCTTAAAAGTGGTTTCCAGAAAGAAGGGAGAAATATCTGCAGAGTGAACGTGAGATGGAGAAAGAATGTAGAGGAAGGGAAAAAGAAAGCAATTAAAGACCTAAGTGAAAGAGAACAGCGGCAGAAACGAAAAATGTGGAGAGCAGCTTACAGAAGGAGCAAGGAGAGGAGAGTAGCGCTCAAGAACTTGTGCACTCCTCCACACAGTCAAGATCAGGGAGATCACCCAGAGCAGTCTCCGCAGCCAGGATCTTCAAGGTTAGGGCAATGGGCAGTTAACAGTGTTAGAAAATGACAGAATTACACAGCTGATTTTAGAAAGAGGGAGGAGAGGAGGGGGAAAAGGCCTATTTTTCCAGACCAAGACAATGAACAAGGTCAAAGTGCAGAAGAGGTTCCTGATGGATACACTGCAAAATATTCATAGAAGATTTTTAGCAGAAAATCCAGAACAAAAAATATCATATTCCCTTTTCTGTCATATTTGCCCTATTTGAGTTGTCAATCCAACAATCTCTGAACGAGACACATGCATGTGTAAATTGCATGAAAATCTGAGCTTTGTGGCTGTGAAGCTCAGTCAGCTGAAACGTATTGAGACTGCCAATCTGGAACAGTTGGTAGAGATGGTGTGCTGCAACTCATCCAACAAAAGCTGTATGTACGGAGAGTGTGTCCACTGCAAGGACAAGAGTGTCCCCATCGAAAGTGCTTATAACAGTATTTCAAATGTATCTTTTACCCAGTAGGTAACGGAAGAGAAGGAGATGGACATGGCCGCGGGAAGTGGGGGTGCTGGGGGTGCTGCAGCACCCCCTAGTGGCGAGAGGGAGATTTTTAAAAAATGTATTAAAAATATTTTGCACAATTTATAAATTCCTTATGAATATTTTGGGAAATGATTTTGACACACGTAGGCTACAACGTGTATTTTGGACTTTAAATTTAATCATTTTTAGGCCTAATCAGCACAGGTTCACGGAAGTTACGTTGTCAACGTCAGGCAGGCTAGTAGTCGGTCGCCGAGTAAAGAGGTTTCACGCTCGCTCCATGCAGCATACATCCATGGCTGCAGCAGACTAGTAAATTTACATAGTCTAATGACAGAAACGAGGAGGGAAAAGGGCACAGAAACGCATTTCGGATTTTGTTGGAAAACCACCACCAGTGAAGAAGAACACTAGTACCGCAACCACGACAACGGAGAGCAGCCGGAGTGAGGAGACTGTCCGCCCGCCTCAGGCTGCAGGTGCACCCGCAACCCAAACTAGCGTGATTGGACAAAAGTTGACACAGACCGCCTTGAACTCCAGCTCTAAATACTTGGGCTAAGCATCGCATAACTGATCGAGTTATGTCTGTGACTATCCATGTCCGTGGCCTCATCCGAGCGCACCTTCTCCGCCTTGCGTCTTTTGAAGACATGGGTACGCAGCACCACGACCCAGAAAAGACTCACACACCTTTCGCTGATGCATGAGCACACAGACATTCTGAACTCCCTAGACATTCGTCCCCTCATGAGAGACTTTATCTCCACGACCCCAAAGCGCACCTCAACATTTTGATACCTGTAACCAGGGCACCCGGCCTGCAGCTCAAAGTAAGAGCATGGTGCAGCCGCGCACCTTCATATATTCATGCAGTTTAACATCACACTGGAGTATTTTTGCAAGGTGGTTGGGATGGAAATGGAGAGTGTTGTTTTGATCGTGTGTTCTGTGCGTAATGGATGTGGAGAACTGTTAAATAACGTTTAAATAGTCGGATATTATTTCCTTGTGGTGTGCGTAAAAAAGTTGGAGATGGAAAGTGTTAATTTTGTGCGTGTGATCTTTGCGTGTTGGATTTGGAGAACGATTCAATAACTGCTTAAATAGTCAGAGATTATTTCCTTGTGGTGTGCGTAAAAGGATTTGGAGATGATAGAATCGCGTGTGTCATAAACGTAGATGGTGCAGTGACCCAGGTTCATGGCAGCTGACCAAATCTATTGCATTATTATAGCGTTATTGTGAAGTTTAACTAATAGCGCATATTCATCTGAGAACTGATGATGTCTCTGTGTTACAGGCTCTGGCTGTGTGCACTGAAGTGTATGTGACAAGAAAGTAGTGAATCTCAATCTATTTATTTATTTTTAAAATGTATTTTAAATAGGCCTATAGGCTCATTTGTTTTTGTCCGGAAAAAAAATAAAATTTCACAGCACCCCCTGTTCAAAATCACTTCCAGCGGCCCTGGAGATGGATGAAAAAGAAAGAGGGAGAAAAGGCAACTGTCAAGGTGACGTTGAAGAAATCTGTGGAGGGCACACAAGAGGACCTCATGGAGCTCTTCCACAGCTACATAAAGCGATTTAAACAGCATCACTTTAACATTAAGCAGCAATATGCCTTCTGCTGTGAGCTGAAAAAGAACATGTCAGGGGAAGAGGCTTTGATACATGTTGACTTTTCGGCAAATTACAGTTGTAAATACAGCTGGGGGGGCCATAAAAAGAGCAGCTGATATGATGGTAGCAAAGGGCCGTGACAACCCAGATGCAGCAGAGTTGTACAAGGCCTTGACTGAGACAAACACAACAGTGAAACTGTTCTTTGTGAAAAGTCAAGATGTTGAGGAAGCAATGGAGAAAATGCCAAAGCTGATACCAGCAGTTCCTGGCACCATGAGAATTCACCAGGTCATTACTCTGGCTCCAGGAGAACTGCTATCTCGTGATGTAAGCTGCATGTGCAAAACGCGGAAGCAGTTTAACTGCAAGTGCTTCAGCACCCAGTGTTTCAGTTTTGGCCAGAAGAGAACAACTGCTGTGCTACAGCCAGCCAGTGGAGGGAACCCAGAAAATGAAATCCAATGGGAAAGTCCAGAGCTGATTGGGAAATGGTGTATTCTCAGATATGATGATGATTTGTATCCAGGCATCATTCTGAACATACAGGAAACACACGTCCAGGTCAAATGTATGCATCGTGTCGGGTCAAACCGATTCTACTGGCCGCATCAGGATGATATCCTCTGGTACCTGTTTGATGATGTCCTTGAAGTCATTCCATCCCCACAGCCTGTGACAAATCGCCATGTGGAGGTCGTGAAAGAGGTGTGGAACCGACTTACAGGCTGAAGTCCATGAAGCAAGAGGCACATGCATACACACACAGATACAGACACACTCACAGACACTCACACACAGACACACTGAAATCATTAACCGTTTGATTAATATTATCAGTTCATCAGTTCAGTAACAGGCATAAGGTGTCTTTTAGTACACCACTCATGAGTTCTTTAAAAGTATATTTGACCAGATAAGGCTTAGTTCTTATGCTTGAAAACACAGGAAATGTATACTCACACAAATGTGCACACACACACACACACACACAGACTCCACATTATGTTAACATTTGAGCTATTCCGTATACAATGTTTTGATAGATTATATGTTGTTGTAGTTGCCATTGTTTTTACTTTGGGTTAATAAAACTCAGTTCAACTGCAACTTATATCTGTTGTCCTTGTCAAGAGAGTAGGTCTGATTTTGACATTGGTGGGGATATAAAAGTGCTCCAAAGCAGCACTCCTGAATGTTCATGTTTTTTTGCATTTGCAATCATAATTTCATGTAATGTAGAGCTGATCAAACAAACAAGCTAGTAACATATGATGAGGCCTCTTAGAACAACAGTCTTGATATAAAGCTCTGATTTCAAAGCCATATGGGTGAAGCGTTGTTATTCAGATCATCGTCACACTAACATTTGCGACAGTGCTGAATCTCATGACTAACATATCAATCATTATTTAACCTCACCTGTGAATTTTCAGCCTCCCCTCCATCTCCTCCAGCTTCTCCTTCTCTACCTCCTCCTGCCTCTCTGTCTGTCACCTGACAAAAATATGTTGATGCATGACACATGAACATATATTAGGGATATAACAATCATAGAGTTTGATGGTACAGTTATTGTCTGAGGAAAAAATGCATTTACTTTCACACAATTTTTATGTGTAATTTATTCCCAAAAAATCTGTAGTATAAAATCACATGAGCATCTGGAATCTGAGGTTTTATTGTATTTTCCCCAAAATGTTCTTTGTGTTTTCTTAAACAGTTGCCCCCTGTTACGACCCTAGAGGTCATATGTTTCTATTCGTCTTTTAATATCCCTCTTTTACCTGTGTGAGTATGAGTGTGTGTGTGTGTGTGTGTGTATGTGTGAGATTGCTTGCAGGTGTGTTTGAGTGGTTGTAGGTTTCCCCAGGGAGCTGATTGGCTGCTGCCTTGGAACCGGAAGTTTAAAGGCTGGCTCCGCCTAGTTCCTAGGGGACTCTCCTCTGATGTCCCAGACTGCCAGCAATGCATGATTGTGAAAGATGTGTTTGTTTTGAATAAACTATGTTAAAAATGCTCTTTGCTGCTGGTGCTTGGAGGATGGGAAGAGGGGAGTCTCATTTTCATGTTGCACCAGGGTTTCTTCTAGGCCCTGGTCGTAACACTCCCTTCCACACAATTGCCTTGTTTTCTGTTGTTGTCCATCTGTGTATTGTGTTTGAATATCTCTGTGTGCATCTTCCTGGCTGCAAATCTATTTTCCCTGTTTTGGGACATCCTTGACCTACCTTGAATGATAAGTACTAACTAAAAAAGTGTGTCTCTTTGGCATTAAATACTGGCTTTTACTCAATATCTGTATTGTTGAGGCTCTACAGTTAAACCCTTTAAGTAACTTACACTTTGACTTCTAAAAAAGTGGCTTATCTATTTTCCTTTTCTTTGACATCCTTAATAAGGACTAGTTACCAAGCATATGCAGGCACGCACACAAACAGACACAAATGTTAATGTAAATGACACCACTGATATTAAAATCCACCTACCTGACGTGACCCAGGCATAATAAATGCCCAACATGTTGACAACTTGCACTGGCGGTTGCAGACACTGGATGGGCCTCCTGCCCTGGTTAATTGGCAGGTTGAAGGTGGCAATTAAGCAGATGGAGTGACAGCGGGACGGCCAATCACGTACGTTAGCAGGAAACCGGCAGAGCCAATCGGAGAGCGATATTTAGGTTAGAGGCAGGACTTCTCGCAGACACCGACTGTTAACCCTTTGTGTGCCACAATCATTGACTAAAACAGACACACATACAGACAGCGGTTGTATGATATCAGTTGATAGGGACTACACAGTAGTGGCTGGATATTGTTGCTGGACCCAATTCTATGCCCCTAATTCTTATGGTTACACAATGAAATACAATGTTCATAGAAAATCCTGTACAGTGAATTTGAGAGTTAAAAAAACAACTATTTATATGTTAAACTGTATTTGTCAACCCCGTTACTCTAATCTCAACCCCGTCACACCTACATTTTCATACATTATTTTAAAAAATGCATTAAAAAGTAATTTAATGTTTTTTCACATCTGTCTAAAATGTTGTCATAAGCTTATTGATTTTGGTGAAGATTCTTCAGTTAAACTACACTTTTGATGAAAATAGACAAGAGCCCTTTCACAAAAAGGGACATTTCAGGCTTTAGTGAAGCAAAAAAGTGAGAATTTATAAAACTTTTGTATTTACAATTAGTGAATTAGTGTGGGGGGGCATCTAATTAATATGAAAATATTGATTTCTTTAGAAATACATTTTATGATCATATTCAGAGAGCTTCCAATTTGTACATAACGGGGTTGAAGAATAACATTGACCAGATCTTGAAATAATCACCAATAATGATAGAGAGCTAATGCCTGAGATGGGAAAATATGTTTTTCTGATAGTTAAAAATATCCTTTAATGCTGTGAAGAGCTGCTGAGGTAATACTTCATACTAGTTACACAAGTAATCTAGGAAGTACTCAGTTCAGCAGTATATGAATCTTGAACAACTTATGGAAACAATTTTTTTTGTTGTTTTTTTTTTTTTTGGTCTCACGTCGTCCTTTACTTTAAAAATCCGGAAGGATACCTTCGTAATCCCTTCAGTTTATTACCAGGAGTAATTACTGTAAAAGTCTCGTATGTTTCATGGGTCTGTCAAGGCCGGCTCTACGCAGGGGCAGATAAATGTCGTGACGGACAGAGACGCCGACAGCAGAGGCTGAAATTGAACGGAAAGACCTCCGATACGTAATAACAGCTCAGGATGACAGGATGACTATTGTGTCCGAGGAAGGAAAATCACCCCATTTTCAGAAAAAGGAGAGGAATGAACTGCTCGCTCTCTCTCTCTCTCTACCCCCCTTCCGTTCGTCTCTCCCGACCTCTCTCCTTCCCTTCTCGTATCTCTCCCCCCACTCTCTCCCTTTCTTCTCCCCTCCCATTCACACGGCAGCTGAAACGGCGAAGCTTGTTAAAAACAGGAAGCCCACATGACAGGCATTCACAGCTTTTACTTACTGCAGCACCTCCGCCTGCCGCCTCCTGCACCACAAACCAACGGATGAAAGCGGCTCGACGCTGCGTCTGAAAAAAGTTTTCAGGCCCCCGCGTTCAAATGGGTGAAAAGAACGTAAAAATTATTATTAAAAAGTAGGTTTTCAAAAAAAAGCACCTTTGCACTAAGAAGGTGGAGGAGCTCAGCGACGCATGTTGATCTCTCTGTATGGTGTCTATAAAAACAGTGCACTAAGGCATACATACATACTGTCTGATGTTAAGCAGAGTGGGGGCGCTGTTGGACACTGAGCATGTAGGACATGTCTCCCTTTTGCTCCGCGAGTTTGTGTTTATTTTAACATTTTAACACAGTTTCTTTTCATTACTTTGGCCGGTACACAATTGTGACAAGTACTTGGTCAGTTTCGGTGTGTTTTTGGAGAATCTCCCCCGAAGGTGGTCACGGACCCCGAGTGTGCGCCCAATTTGGATCACCACCGGGCTATGTTAGACCAGTTGAAAGGTGACATTTGCAGCAAAATAGACTCGCTGTCTTGCGAGCTTCAAGCGGACATTTCTTCGGTAAGAGAGGAGCTTAGGCACGCAATTGAACGGATGCAACAAAAACTTAGCTCCCATGATCCCATATCACGGAGTTGCAGCACGCGTGCACTGACCGCAGTGACCTGCTAACTTCACTGGATTCAACAGTCTCCACGCAGGTGGCGTGCACAGACTTTTTGAAGGGCAGGGGCGAAAAGAAAAAAAGGGCACATACAGCGCGTTCTCGCCACTGAAGAGGGCACTAAGTTCCGTGTGTTGCCGAAATATGGCACATTATATCATTATATAGCCTTAAAACAGACTAACTAGACAGACTACTCAAGTTAATTTGTAGTTAGGATCAGCATCCACGAGAGCTGTGTAGATTCCACATTGGACTGTGAAGAACACACAGAGACATGGATGTATAAAGGAAATAAAACCCTGGGGGGTCTGGGGGTCCTCCCCCAGAACATTTTCAATTAAGTAGATGCCATTTCCTGTATTCTACTGCATTTTAACACCAAATTAGCACCAGATAATCCAAACTGGTTCTGTGTAATATACTTCTGGCTCAATATAAATCAAAAAGGGGCCCAACATAAAAAGTCATTGCAACAGTAATGTTTCATAGTATGTCTTGATCTTAATAGTCTTCTGGAGTCTAATGTGTTTTCTTCACCCAATAGGGCTCTGTGATAAAAACACAGGGAACAATACACATTTAAATATTGTCAAATATTTGACAACTCAAAAGAAACAAACTATGATGAAGCGTGGACATACAGTGGCTTGCAAAAGTATTCACCCCCCTTGAACTTTCCACATTTTGTCATGTTACAACCACAAATGTAAATGTATTTTAATGGGGTTTTATGTGATAGACCAACACAAAATTGTGCCTAATTGTGAAATGGAAGGAAAATGATACATGGTTTGTAAACATTTTTAAAAATAAAAAACAGAAAAGTGTGGTGTGCAAAAGTATTCACCCCCCTGAGTCAATACTTTGTAAAACCAACTTTCCCTGCAATGACAGCTGCAAGTCTTTGCTCATTCCTTCTTGCAAAATAGCTCAAGTTTAGTCTGATTGGATGGAGAGTGTCTGTGAACAGCAATTTTCAAGTCTTGCCAAAGATTCTCACTTGGATTTAGATCTTGACTGTGACCGGGCCATTCACACATGAATATTCTTTGATCTAAACCATTCCATTGTAGCTCTGGCTGTATGTTTAGGCTCGTTGTCCTGCTGGAAGGTGAACCTCCGCCCCAGTCTCAAGTCTATTACAGACTCTAACAGGTTTTCTTCCAAGATTGTCCTGTATTTGGCTCCATCCATCTTCCCATCCAATGGATTGAACAGTGCTCTGTGAGATGTTCAAAGCTTAGGATACTTTTTCATATTCTAACCGTGCTTTATTAAACTTCTCCTCAACTTCATCCCTGACCTGTCCGGTTGGGCTTGATGATGCTGTTTGTTCAACAATGTTCTCTAGCAAACCTCTGAGGCCTTCACAGATCAGCTGTATTTACACTGAGATTAGATTACAAACAGGTGGACTCCATTTTCTAATTAGGTGACTTCTGAAGGCAATTGGTTGCACTGGATTTTATTTAAGTGTATCAGAGTAAAGTGGGTTATATACTTTTGCACACCACACTTTTCAGTTTTCTATTTTTAAAAATGTTTGAAAAACACTTTGTGTTCGTCTATCACATGAAATCTCATTAATATACAATTGAGTTTGTGGTTGTAACGTGACAAAATGTGGAAAAGTTCAAGGGGGGTGAACACTTTTGCAAGCCTCTGTATATGTTTCCAACTGAGCTGTGCACTTGAAAAAGGCATTTTAAAGAAAAGCATTTTTAAATATTAAAATAGAATAAAAAAATCCCAAATGCTTAGCCTGGCGGGGGGTCAACTTAAACCTGGCAGAAATCCTGATATGCAGCGCTAACCCAATGCTTCATTTTACTGGCTAGCTTTAAAAAGCTATTCCCGCAAGACTTAGCTAGGCTAGCTCCTCAGCCTAGGCTTAAACATGTGATAGGCATCTCTACCTAATAATAGCACTTCCAGGCTACATACACTAGTATTTAGTTATGCAAAATTGCTAACTTAATAGACAGCTTGCTATATTAGCTACCTACTTCACACAACAGTAGGATGCCGGGTTGCACCTCAGTCAGTATTAAGTCCCCACTGACATGTGAGCATTTGAGAGAGAGTGTGTCTAAAATTGAATACTTAAATGGATGGAATGGACTTATTTTAACAACGGGAATGTATTCTTAAAACTTAAGTTACCATCTATCTAGCTGCTGTCAATTTATTCCATAATTTACTAAATACAATGAATCTAAATGACCTAGCCTAAATTGTAAATTGAAAACAAAATCTAGAAAGTTTTTTTAGCCCGTTTGCAAAAAATAAATAAATAAATACATTTAAAAAAAACAGAACATATGGGCTAATGGCCATACAAAGTGTATTAAACATAAACAGGGTTTATAATGACCCTGGGAAAGCTTGCATGCCTTAATTGGAATCAATATCCAGGGCAATTATCTGTGTTACCAGAACCATTTGCAAATCAGTCTTTTAACAGATGGTTAGTACCACACTGTGATTACTTTTTCATTAGTTCTGTGGGTATTTTTCACCAATAGTAGCTGGTATTGGTTCTCATTTCCCTTAGGAGGTGGTTTCTCCTTTTTCTCCACATCCGCCTCTTCGTCAGTACGAGGCAGGTTTCCCCTTCAAACCTGCCTCTGGATCGCCTACAAGGAAGGCTAATAGAAAGGATACCGTTTGGACACCGTCACAAACCGAAGAGAGCAACAGCAGCATCCACTTTTGGGACTCTTACCTTCCATTTGTTTTTGAATTGAGCCACTGTATTTAAAGGATTACTGCATCAGAGCCGAGTGAGCCGATTACTGCATCAGAGCCGAGTGTGTGAGTTCGTGCAGTAAAGCTAGCTAGCAAGAAGCTAGCTACTTGACAGCCATGGCTTCCGACAACACCACCCTCATAAAAGCAAATAAACAAATATCTGACCTCAAAGACGACATCCGTCGACTCTCCCAGGAGTTGCAGAAGAATCAGGCCCTGTTGACCTCCTGTCTGGACATTGCCCATGAACAATCCATGCAAATAGTCTCACTCAAAGCGGCCCTCCAGGATACTGCTCCATGGGATACCTCCACCTGTCCGCGGCCTTCCACTTCCTCAACCCCCAGCCTCCAGTCATCCTGGGCTGAAGTTGTGATCCGTGGCAGAAAGGGAGCCCAGGATACGACTGTCTCTCCTCCTCGTCTGAGCCTCTCCAACCGCTTCGACGCCCTGGCCGACAATCCAGATCTTCGCCCGGTCCCGGGAGGCCCCGCCACCTGCTCTCTACACACGGCTGCTGGCGGTCGTATGGCTCCTGGCTCCGGGGGCTGCCTGCTTCAGGGAGCCGCTGGCCCCTCTCCGCCTGCGACCGCTGGTGCTCCGGACTCGGTCTCGGGCGGCTCCACGTCCAGGATGGCTGGCCCTACATATGCGGTTAGGGAGGTTAGCTCCCCCGAGGCTAGCTCTTCCCCGCCGTTACCCGCCGGCGCCCAGAGCCGCTGTGCTTCGGTCACGGATCGCCAGCTGTCTTCCAGGACAACCATCTCTACTTCTCGCCGCAAATTCCTGAAGGAAGCCGTTCTCCGACGCTCTGGAGGCGTGCGCCACCCGACGTCGCTGGCGGACTCTCTTCCTCCTGGGGCCGGGGCGGCCGACCCACCGCAACACCTGTCCTGCCGGGCACAGCCGCCGATCCTGCCGTCAGCACACGCCCCAGACGCTGGATCACCACCATCCCTCCCGGCTCAACCTCATCCTCGCCCACTCTTTCCACCAACCACCCTGATCATTGGGGACTCCATTACACGAAATATCCGCTTTTTCAACGCCACCACCTGTTGTCTCCCCGGTGCCACAGTCCTGGATATCCTGGAAAAACTTCCTCGGCTGCTGCAGTCTCTCCCGTCCTCCATTACCCGACTAGTTATGCACGTAGGGACCAACGACATGGCTCGGGGTGCCTCTGAACTGACAAAACCTGCTTTTATCTCCCTCCTGGACTTCCTTCGCACTTGTGGAAAATCTGTTTTTATTTCTGGCCCCATTCCCACATTTGGTCGCGGAGACGTGCGCTTCTCCAGATTATTAATGCTCAACACCTGGCTCAAACCTGCCTGCTACATCCGAGGTCTTAACTTTACGGACAACTTTAATCTCTTCTGGAACCGCCCCACCTTTTTTAAATCCGATGGCATCCATCCTAGCACCACAGGTGCTCGCATGCTTGCAGCCAATATCCAATATTCCGTACATCATGCTCCACGTGACTGACTATTTACACCACACACCCCCTCCTTTGACATTCTTCCTCACCCCATGCCAGCAGCAGTACAAAGCACAGTCCAGCTCTCTAGCGCCCCCGTCCCTCCCACTCAGCCCATAAAATCCATCTGGTCCAACTCCCGTCCCCCTTCACGCAACACTGGCCGGGCCGTTGACCACAGTGTCCTAGCCTCCCTGCCCCGGTCGGCTAGTAGCACTGCCAACTGTGAAAGCACCACTGTCAACTTCGGTTTACTCAATGTCCGTTCACTCACGAGCAAGGGCCATCTTATCCAGGATCTCATCACTGACCATAAGTTTGACTTTTTCTGTTTAACTGAAACCTGGCAACAATCCAACGACTTCTCCCAACTCAACGAATCTACTCCTCCGGCATTTACTTACACCTGTCAACCCTGTGGCACCGGCCGGGGAGGGGGTCTCGCAATAATCCAACACGAGAAGTGGAAAGTCTCGCCGGTGCCTACCCCTGCTTTCACCTCCTTCGAATCCACTGTTTGTCAGCTCTCTGGACCGACTCCCACCATCATTGCTACTGTTTACCGGCCCCCAAAACCAAATATTGACTTTCTACATGACTTTGCTGCTCTGCTCACCCACCTATCCACCCTTTCACCAAACAACATAGTACTGGGAGATTTTAACATTCACATGGACAATACCAACAACCCACTTACCAAAGACTTTACATCCTGCCTCGACAGTTTTGGATTTCAACAGCACACCGATACCCCCACTCACTCCAAGGGTCACATTCTGGACTTAATCTGCTGCTCTGGTGTTTCCCCTTCCGATCTAACTGCAGTTGAACTCCCCATAACCGACCACTTCCTCCTCTCATTTAATGTAAAACTCTCTCTCTCCACTACCAAGCTCCCCCGTCTCATTTCTTTTCGCAATATTAAGTATATTAACTTAGATTCCCTCTCCTCCAGCACTGACTCCCTCATGGCCACTCAGAACTCACTCACCCTCGAACAGCTGGTTTCACACTACAACACTGGACTCCAACAGATACTCAACTCCCTTGCTCCGCTAAAAACCAGATCTGTCTCCTTCTCCCTTTCCGCTCCCTGGTTTACCCCCGAACTTCGACTTATGAGAGCTAAAGGACGACAACTCGAGCAGCTATACAGGAAAGCTGGACTTCATATTCACAAAGACATTTACAAAAATCATATGTTACATTACAAGAACTGCATTACCCAAACCAAATCCAATTATTACACTGCTATAATCTGTTCCAACAAAGGTAACACTAAATCACTATTCTCACTGTACAAGAATATCACCCAAGCCCCAGAATCTCTACCATCTCACCTCTGTTCAACTGCTTTCTGTAACTCCATCATGTCATTCCTCAGTCAGAAAATCCAGATGATCCACCAACATCTCAGCTCACAAACCACCCTCAATGTCATATCCGAACTTCCTCCTCCTACCCACTTTTTCTCCTGCTTCCAGCTCCCCACCTCCGCAGAAATTTCAGATTTTATCCGCAAGTCCAAGCCATCCACCTGTCAGCTAGACCCTCTCCCCACGGTTCTGGTCAAAGCCTGCCTCCCTTCCCTGGTCCCTCTCATCTCTGCCATCATCCACTCCTCTCTCTCCACTGGAACTGTTCCTACACCATTCAAGACTGCTGCAATTACCCCAATTTTGAAAAAACCCGGTGCAGATCCCACAAACTTCAATAACCTACGTCCAATCTCTAATCTCCCCTTCATTTCCAAGATTCTTGAAAAAACAGTAGCAACTCAACTCCATTCTCATTTATTCAACAACAACCTGTACGAACAGTTCCAGTCTGGTTTCCGCCCTCTCCATAGCACAGAAACTGCACTCTTAAAAATAACCAACGACCTCCTCATGGCAGCTGATACTGGTTTACTCTCCATTCTCATCCTCCTCGATCTCACTGCAGCCTTCGACACCATCTGTCACACCACCCTCCTCAAGAGACTGTCCTCCCTCGGTATAACTCATACTCCTCTAAACTGGTTCAAATCATATCTCTCCTGCCGTACTCAGTTCATCCAGCTCAAAACCTTCACATCCCAACCTTCCCCTGTCACCTCTGGTGTGCCTCAGGGCTCTGTCCTGGGGCCCCTCCTCTTTATCATTTATCTCCTTCCCCTTGGCAATATCTTCCGCAAACATAACATCACTTTTCACTGTTACGCAGATGACACCCAGCTCTACCTCGCCAGCAAACCCACTTCCAACCTCCCTCCCTCCTCCCTTACCGACTGCTTAACTGAAATAAAATCCTGGTTCACTTCAAATCTACTAAAACTCAACTCTGACAAAACTGAGATTCTTCTCATTGGCACACAGTCAACACTTTCCAAAACCGACAGTTTCCCCCTCATCATTGATAACTGCTCCGTTTCCCCCTCCCCACAGGTTAAGAGTCTGGGTGTCATCCTCGACAGTACACTCTCCTTCCAATCTCACATCAATAACATCACCCGGTCTGCTTACTTCCACCTACGCAACATCAACCGCCTCCGCCCCTCCCTTACTCCCCGTACCACTGCTATCCTCGTCCATAGTCTCATCACTTCCCGTCTGGATTACTGCAACTCCCTCCTCTCCGGTCTCACCCACAAATCCCTGCACAAACTTCAACTGGTCCAGAATTCAGCTGCCCGTGTCATCACCAGAACCCCCTCCATCCACCACATCACTCCCGTCCTACAGCAGCTCCACTGGCTCCCGGTCAAGTCCCGCATTGACTTCAAAATCCTTCTGCTAACATTCAAGGCCATTCACAATCTTGCCCCCCCATATCTTTTCAATCTTCTCCATATCGCCACTCCCTCTCGCACCCTCCGTTCATCCTCCTCCATTCTGCTGACTGTCCCCCCTGCCCGTCTCACCACCATGGGGAGCAGAGCTTTCAGCCGCTCTGCTCCCCGGCTCTGGAACTCTCTGCCACCCGAAATAAGGAACATCACTACACTATCTGATTTCAAGTCCAAACTCAAAACACACCTGTTTAAGATCGCCTTTCTTAGTTAAATGAATTTTCTGTCCATTTTTATTGTTTTCTTCTCTTGTGTACTTTTGTGGCTTAGATTGTCTTTGTTTACTGTAAGATGTCCTTGAGTGACAGAAAGGCGCCTATGAAATAAAATGTATTATTATTATTATTATTATTATATTCTCCATCCAATGGCAGCGCAATGGCAGAGAGAACTTGTGTTTTACCAACCACAAGGGCACTTAAGCATGCGTTCATACCACCCATCACTAGAGGGCAGGTTATCATGTTTTGCCAACCAGGAGTGCGCTTAAACTTGTTTTAACCACCCAAGAGAGCAATCAAGTGTTTTATTTTCACCGAAGAGGACAGTTTAGTGTGTTTTGCCAATGAGGAGGGCACTTAAAGACGCCCTTTTGCCACCCACATAGATAGTTTATATTTTAACCAGCCAAGAGGGCAGTTTAGTGTGTTTTGCCAACCAGGAAGCACGCATTTTTTCCTCCAAGAGGGCACTTTAGCACGCGTTTTTTGCCTCCCAAGAGGGCACTTTAGCACAATTTTCTTGCCTCCCAAGAGGGCACATTAGCACGTGTTTTTGAGAAGGCAGTTGTATTTTGCCAACCAGGTGGGACCTTTAGCACACGTTTTTGCCTCCTAAGAGGGCACTTTAGCACACGTTTTTGCCACCCAAGAGGGCAGTTTATCATGTTTTAACCAGCCAAAGGGGCAGTTTAGTGTGTTTTTTGCCTCCCAAGAGGGCACTTTAGCACACTTTTTTGCCTCCCAAGAGGGCAGTTTATCATGTTTTAACCAGCCAAGGTGGCAGTTTAGTGTGTTTTTTCCACCCAAGAGGGCACTTTAGCGCATGTTTTTCAACAACTGGGCCACAAGGGGGGGCGACCGCCCCCCCTGCCCCCCTCCTGTGCACATCACTGGTCATTTCACTTTTGATACATCTGAACGTTGGCGTGGAAAATGACGTACGCCACGTTTTTGTGCGTACGCAACATTGATACATGAGGCCCCTGATCTCTCAACAGTTCCATCAGTATGGTGTTAGTGTCCTCCTCATTACAGACTTTCTGCTCAGACTCAGTTGTCTGCTTCCCGAACTGAATCATTCCATTCTGGATTCTCTTAACTTCTGTGAAGACGTTTTTTTATTTCAAGCCATGTTGTACTACAAAAGAAAAATGTTAGGTGTTGAGGATGAGATCAGGAGTCTCACAGTCTGATGAACTAAGCTGCTCTGAATTCTGGTGGTACGGCAGCAGATATTTCAGTATGTGTTGTCAGATGGCAGCAGGGTGAACAGACTGTGGCTGGGTGGGTGTTGTCTTTCAGTATCCTTTGGGCTCTGTGCAGACATCTCACCTCGCTGATGTCACTGATGCTCTGTAGATGGTACCACTGATGTTCTGGTGGTTTTAATAACCACTGCAGAGCCTATATGCCATTGGAAGCCGACACTTGCCTTGGCAATATCGGGGATGCTATAAAATGCATTTGCAGGGCTCACGAAGCAGAGGTTAGTAAATAAGCATTTACACCTGTAGCTACAGTAGTTCTATATATCCCTGCTAATATAGTCCCTCAATTACCAAATGTAGACACACAGATTAACGCTTTACACCACTCTCTGGTGGGATCAAGGCTTAACAGGGAATTCCAGTATTTTTAAACCTGGGCTTCAGATTCACGTGTGTTGGTGTATAAATGATTTATTGTTACCAAAAGTTTTGGAATCACCTCAGCTGGCAGCTGCAACATGGCTGTAATGTGTGCAACATAATCCTTTGTGGCAACTCCCACCATCAAAGTTATGTCCACTAAATGTGCTTGTTTTTGTCCCTGACAGGCTGAAGTTGTTATTCTAAGAGTCTGACAACATTACTGAAACGAGTCCTACAGAGAGAGTCCTTTTTTTTTGAACAAGAAGATCTGTTTTCATACCAGAAACACAACTCTCATTCAAGGAGAATCTGTTGTTGAGGTGAGGAAGACGACGGAAACGTAAATCAGAGTATACTTGGAGGAGCTGCCAGAAGAAAATTATCTCAAAAGTCAAGGCTAAATATTGAACTGATTTTGACAAACTTTCAGAGGGAGACTTGACAAGATGTAACAAGTTGCCCCTGTAGTGGCAAATAAATCTGGGTCATGATCATGCATATAAATAAATTTGGGAAATATCCTGTGCAGTCCCAACTGTGCTCTAATAATGAGTTTTGAGCTTGACAACCAATGTTTGAGTTACTCTTTTATAATAGCAAGGCTGAAGCGAGTGAGCAACAGGTGCAGCCACAGCTCACCCAAGGCCACAGATAGGGGCCTGGTTGAGACACTTTGAGGCTTTAAGGAACATATTCAAAAATGAGAATAGTAGATGACAGTCTCGCGTGATCATGACGAAGGGGGGTGGTCCAAGTGGGCTTTGGTGACCTTGACCCCAGGTATGAAAGTGGGTGATCTAGGGAGATTTCTCAGTTGCCCCGGGGTACCTCACGGATTTGTAACTTCTCTTGGAATAAATGCCTTTTTGGACTGAAGACCTGCTGCCTCGCCTCTGATTTGGGACTTAGTCTCTGAGCGGTTTGCCTCTGGTCTGGACTTAGGTTCTGAGCAGATTTCACCTCTGATTGGGACTCAGGCTCTGAGCTGTTCGCCTCTGAGTTGGAATCAATCTATATATTGTGTAATTAAGGCCCGAAAAAATGTTTGCGAGCTTTGCCCGCACATACTGCCCTTTTCTGGCTTTGAGGCCCTGCCCCTCTATAATCATGTGCATGTCCCTGTAGCTGTATTATATAGCCTGGTTGCCACCATGGGCAAACAAAAATGGGAGTTCCCCCTCCTTGAAACCGGAAGCGGAGCTGTTGCGACTCTGACTATGCACTATCGTTGTGTCGGATGCGAACGTGTAGTTCGCTTAACAAATCTTTTAAGTGAACGAAGTGAACGGAATCACTTTATGAACTGATTCATTCCTTTCTCAGTTCAGTTGAGCTCAGCCGCGAGCATGCCGGCTGGGAGTGGGACTGCTGCGATTCACTCACTCAGAGAACTGTGAGGACGTGATTCACGTTCGTGCTGTGATTCGTTCATGATTCGCGAACCTACTGCACACAGAGAACTGTCGCTGAGGACGTGATTCTCGTTCTCGTACTGTGCTGATAGTGGCGCTGTGTCACTCACTCAGGGCAGAGGAGTTGATTCACGTTCAGTAACCGTAATGTTAAAATGAACTGTGTTGTTAACATCCGTGTAGCATCATGTTAAGTGATTTTACTGCACAGTAAAAGTCACTCACGTTCGCGAACGTGGTTCTTAGACCTGCTGAGGACGTGAATCACGTTCGCGCTGTCACTCACGTTCGCGAACGTGATTCACATTCACGCTGATTCAGTGACAGCGCGAACGTGATTCACGTCCTCAGCAGGTCGTTCGCGAACAGGACGTGATTCTCGTTCACGTACTGTGCTGAAAGTGCCGCTGTGTCAATCACTCACTCACTCACTCAGGGCAGAGGAGTTGATCCACGGACACGGAGGCAGTGACGTCGGACACTTGAAATGCCACAAGCCCGTGTGTTGTAACTGTGCGAGGAGAGTGGAGGTAATCTGTGACCAGTGATCAAAACGGCTCTTTGTTTTTGTTTTAGATCAACTCGTTTCCAGGTTTTTCGATTATTATAATTCATTTTATTATATATTAAGTTACTTTTAATAGTTAATTTTCTTGTTCTGAGTTTTCTCAATTAAAATCTTGTATAAATATATGCAATAATTACGGTTTACTATGTGCGATGATATGAATATTGATAAATATATCATTAAACTTGTTAAAATGTACATTTTGGTATTATTTTTATTTTTTTTTTAAATATGACACAATGAATGCATTCATCACTCAGTTGGGTATTTACATGAGAGTTATTGAGTTTAAAATCAGTCTAATTACATTATTGAGTTTAAAATCTAGCGGTCAAAATGACTTACTGCCATTCTAGTAGTGTTGGAATTTCGTCTCTTTTAAGGACTATCTAGCTCAGGGGTCACCAACCTTTTTGAAACTGAGAGCTACTTCATGGGTACTGTGGATTATTTTTGCTATGATGCTATCGCAGGCTGCTAAACCGGACGTGCAGCATGAAGCAGTTCTTGTTTTATTTCTCAAAAATAACTAACTGTCAGACTAGTCTGAGTGACGGTTCGGTTAAGGCGTAACAGTGCGCTTTACACGACCCAAGAGTTTGGGTCAAATTATGTTTCTGATTCGACCAAAGTGACAGGTGGACTTGAGAAGGCCGGAAATCCACAACTAATTGAACGGCTGTAGCGTCATTTGGACCGCTAGATTTTAAACTCTATAATCTCTCATGTAAATACCCGATTGAGTGATGAATGCATTCATTATGTCATGATATATTTTTCTTTAACGAAATTACACCAAAATGTAGCATTTTAACAAGTTCAATTATGCATTTATTAATAACATAGTAAACCGTTATTTTTTTGCATATTTACACAAGAATTTAATAGAGAAAAGTTAGAACAATTAAAGTAACTTATTTGATTATGAATGATTTTATATTAATATATAAGTTAAAAAAAATATATAATAACCGAAAAAGATGGAAACGAGCTGATCTCAAACAAACAAAGAGCCGTTTTGATCGCTGGTCACAGTCTACAGATGACCTCCGCTCTCCTCACAGTTACACACGGGCTTGTGGCATTTCAAGTTTCCGAGGTTTGGTTCCGTTTGCAGCTCTTTCGGACTGGCACTGCCTCCGTGTCCGTGTCTGCTGCTACTGCTGTGGTCGCTTCCGCTGCTGCCCACCTTGTGCCGACTGCCGCGGCCGCTTTTCCCTCCATGTATTCTGCCCTCAGCTCCTCTGCAGCTGCTGCAGGACTTTCCTCCGGGCTCTCCTGCTGCTGGTGCTCCCTGAATAAGATGCGGGCATTGATCACAGCCAGGTCGAGGATGTTATAGAAGACCGCCACTGGCCATCTTTCCGCCTTTGATGGAGTACGCCCTCACACCTGGTCCGCGACGTCCACGCCGTACTTGGTGTTGTTGTAGTAATCAGACTCTGGTGTTGCCTTCGCCCTACTGAAGGTGTCCACACCTGTGTGCAGGTGCTCAGGATGCAGACATTCTTCCTTGGCTGGTACACAGTCAGAGTCGCATCATTTCAGCACCTTCGTGTTGTGAACAGTTCCGCTCGCTGTTTCATGGAGGGAGGAACTCCCGTTTTTGTTTGCCCATGGTGCCAAACAAGCTATTTAATACAATTATATAATTATTAACTCACGAGTAAATTCACAAAGAGGCACAGCTGGAGACCGCTGATACAGTTAGAGACAAGAGAGACAATGAAAGCAGCAAACCACGCGAAAAATGGAACAATGAAACCCCGCAAAGTGCTGTGCGGACAGTTTGACCGCTTATGGCCGAAACAGGTTAATATATCATATTTTGTGTAATTTATGTAAAAAAAACTATTCCAAGTTAAAATACAGACACTTTTAGGAAAAGTCATGTAACAGCAGTAGCCTATTGCATTTTTTCATTTAATGTTATAAGTGTTGTATTGTCTCTATAGGCTAAGTGTTGATGTTTTCCTCAATTCCTACTATATGCAATTAATGAAAATAAACTAAATGTCAAGTAAACTTTATTTAACATGGTAGATCCCTTTGTATTGTTTTTCATGTGCAATTACAGTGCAACATTTTGAATTGGGACATTGAGATTAATGGGTAATGGTGGTCAGGACTTGGTGTTTAATAGCTGAACAGTGGTAGTTCGCCCATATCATTTCCTGTTATAGACTGACACCGGCCGCCCACCACAGAAAGGAAAGTTGATGTGGCCCCCACCGAAAAAAGTTTGGGGACCCCTGCTGTAAATCATTGGTGGTGATACAGTGCAAGGACTGTATTGCCTAGATATTATACAGGATCTTGTTTGCAGGAAGCTAGCATGCTCTCTCCGTCTTTAAATGGCCGAGCCTGCTCACCAGAGGATGCTTTCATTAAGCACAGTACAGACTACCCACACATTGTTTGCTCAAAAGCATATAAAGAAACTAAGCTAAAAGACATCAGTCCAGCTAGTCGTTTCCTCACCTACCAGGGATCTTCAGGGATGAGGGGGGCATCATGAGCAACACAGTGGCCACAGACAAGTGTGATGCAACAGAACAGGGAGTTCCTGGGTCTGGAGATGTGTTCATTTTTATGTGTAATTAAATTACAGTGTTGGCCAAAAACACACACAAACATTGTATTTGTGTTTAATAACCATAATATTAATATTTACAATCAATATTAATTGTAAATCAATGAAACAGTAACATAAATTAACATTTACCATGTACTAATTTGATAGTAAGTATGACATTTGTTGTGACCGTTTTACCAATTCTCTATTTAATTTGAGAATTCAGTTTATTTATTCTTAGTTATTCTGCAGTCCTATTGTTTGTTTGTGTGTGTGTGTGTGCGTGTGTGCCCCCTATCACCACCACACAAGCATAATATTCACATTTTTATTCATAACGTTGATATTGAAGCTAAATCCATGAAATGTTAACATTATAAGTTAGTGATTATTATAGGCTTCTAACTAACTTCTGAGTAAAGTCGTGGCGAGACAATTAACTAATCAATTATACCGTTACGATAAATATGTAAATGCACAAAATGCATAGAATCATGTTATGTGTTAACCATACAGTCTATGGTGTAACCATACGTGTTTTTTAAGCTTTTATTTCGGTGATTAACTAACTTCCGCTTGAGACTTCCGGCATGGATTGGATAAATGGTGGCTTTTATTTTGGTGATTGACCAACTTCCGGTTGGATCCGGTATGGATCGGTCAAATGGCGGCTTTTATTTTGGTGATTAACCACAATTTCCGGTTGGGACTTCCGGTATGGATTGGATATCCACCTGTTTCCTCAGAAGCCTATGGGGGCTGCCATGACAGATAACTACTTCCACCCGCGGTTCTCTGTTTCCGGTTGCCTTGCAACTGCATGACTGACCACTGCTGCCAAGCTAGCCCTAAACAGCTTGCGTTATGTCATAAAGGCTGAATTGTTTTTAAAATCAGTTCAGGTACAACATGTGACGTTGTTGGTTGCCACAGCAATTCATGAAAATTGAAGTTTTTTTCAGAAACGTCTCGTGTAGTACATCAGCAACTAAGACAAACATGTCCGTGCCCTGCGCCCCACACGTCATGCTGAGGAAGGAGGAACGGAGACTAGCGTGGCTCGCAGCTTCCAGACTGATATAAATATTTGTGTTTATAAATATATTCCACAGAATAGCTGCTGCATGACTTCTCTAACCCGACAATGTCCGAGCAGCCGCCTGTCTCCACGACTCCTCTTTCCTTCAGCATCATCCAGCTGTATGTTTAACGTTCGCTTGATTGACGCTGTGGCTGGGCGCTAACGTTACTGCTGCCTTCAGAAATATAAACTTGCTGTGTCTTTTCAACAGTACTTTCCCGATTGTGTTAATGTGCAGGTAGCTGTATGCTTCTGTGCTTTTGTAACTGCATAATTTTCCGCCGTCAACACCTTCAGAAAATATAAGATAGTTAACGATCGATGTAACGTTAGCTAACGTCGGGCTAATACTTCATGTCATCTGCCCACTCCGTGAGAACTGACGGTGAGGCACTGTGAGAACTGTCCTCACGACTTATTAAGACATCTGTACTGTGTGTCCACCTCTGATTTTTATCCATTCTGTCGCTTTCTTTGTGTTAAAAGTCGTTTTTTAGAGCGAGCATGACAGCTACGTTGGCGTAAACACAGAGGTCAGCCAGCTCAACCGGAAGAGCATAACCGACTACCGCTATGAACCATGGGTAAACTCACGACGTCAGGAATAAGGTGGATATGGCGGTGCCCTTGTCGGCCATCTTGACTGCAGATGGGTACTCTTGTAAAATGCTGCATTATGCTGCATTTTCTACTATGAATGAAAGGAATGGAAGCCATTTTTCACTGCAGGGAATTGCGCATGCGCACTGGCACTGATATTCGTAGGATAATGCACGAAAAATGTGTACATAACTTTTCGTACGTTTCCATACGAACCCCTTCATGAGAATATGTTGATCCTGTACATGCTGCCCCTTGGCAGCATCATACGCTGCCATGGTCTCCGCTTTCACTGCTACGCCAACGACTTCCAAATCTACATCTCCACCAAATCCATCACCAGTGTTAATTTCCTTGACGAAGACTATGACGAAAAATATTCGTCAATGAACCTTTTTCACGGACGCAAACTAAATGAAAACTAAATAAAAAGTCAGATATGATGACGAAGACTATGACGAAATATAACTAACACTTAAGTCGACGAATAAAAACGAGACGAAAATGTTAGGGTGGGACGAATGGAGAAGAGATCCAATCAGAGCGAATCTTTTGAGGGTAGGTTGACCGATGCAGATTACAACAGAGCCACTTTAAAAGGCCGCGGCAAGATAAACAGGCAGCAGCATTTACACAGAAGGAGAACAAAGATGAGTTTGCAGAACTTCGCACAGTTTTGTGGACGTTTTCACAATAGTTAGGTTGTTTACAAACTGTGTGGAGCAAAAACACCACCAAATTGAAGCGACATTTACAGAGAGAGAGAGAGAGACATGACATTTTCAGTTGACACAAACTGATTGATTAATTGTTATTAATTACTTATTGACTGAGATTAATTGATTGTAACTATGATTGAGTCAATCATAGTTACAGTATTACCAACAGTATAGATTATAAGTAATTTGTTGTAAATATAGTTTTCCTTTATTGTTATTATTTTTTATTTCCAAACCCTTGCTTTGGCAATACGTACAGTGTTGCCTCATGCCAATAAAGCCATTTGACTTGAAATGAATTGAGAGAGAGAGAGAGATTTACCACTCACTAAGACTAGACTAAGACTAAAACTCTTATGATATTTAGTCGACTAAAACTAGACTAAGACTGAAAGATTTCAGATGACTAAAATATGACTAAAACTAAATGGTGTGTTATTTAAAAGACTAAGACTAAGACTAAATCAGAATTTGCTGTCAAAATTAACGCTGTCCATCACCACTGCCACTCACTCCACACTCACCAACCGGCTGACCGAAATCAAAATCTGGATGCAAACAAACTTCCTCCAACTGCAACAAATCAGACATAGTCATCATCGGCCCCAAATCCCTCATCAAAAACACTAACAACTTCTGCCTCACCATAGACAACACCACCCTCTCCCCCTCCCCACACAGTCGCAACCTCAGAGTCATTTTTGACAACAACCTCTCTTTTCAACAACACATAAATCAAATCACCAAAACTCCACCTCAAAAACATAGCCCGTCTCTGTCCATCACTTTCCTTCTCTGCTACAGAGGCCCTGATCCATGCCTTCATCAGTTCCAGAATTGACTACTGCAATAGCATCCTCTTTGGCACACCATCCAAACTCCTCAATAAACTTCGATATGTCCAGAACTCTGCTGCTCGCCTGCTAACCCACACCTTCACCCATGACCACATCACCCCCGTCCTCCAGAAACTCCACTGGCTCCCCATCCCTCAAAGGATTCAATTCAAAATACTCCTCCTCACTCACAAAGCCCTCCACAACCAGCCACCCCCCTACCTTACCGATCCGCTCCACCGCCAAAACCTGTCCTGCACCCTCTGCTCCTCCTGACGCAAATTTCCTCACTCCACCTCACAGAACCAAGCACCCAACCTGGGGCGACAGAGCCTTCTCAGTTGCTGCCCCCTCACTCTGGAAGACCCTCTCCAAACACATCAGAGACTGTACAGAACTCAATACTTTCAAAACACTCACCAAAACTCACCTTTTTAAAATCACTTTTGATGTATAACTTTTTCCTTTTCTTTATATTTTAAGTGTGTTGTTTTTATATTTGTGTTTTAACCTGTAAATCGTCTTTGTGTACCTGGCAAGCGCTATATAAAATAAATGTATTATTGTTATTATTATTACTATTATTATTGTTGTTGTTGTTGTTGTTGTTGTTATTATTATTATTATTAATTTCAGCTTCTGGAATATATCATCGTGCTATGGACAATATGCTCGAGGGCCGCGAAGGAGTCTGTTGCTATGTGGATGATGTGATAGTCCGGGGCTCCACACTACAAGAGCACAATGAAAGACTGACAAAAGTGCTCCAAAGGGTGTGCGAAAATGGACTAAAGTTAAACCGTGCCAAATGCCAGTTCGGTGTACAAGAAGTAGCATTCCTTGGAGTCAAGTTTTCTTCTCAAGGGATAGAGCCTGATGATAGGAAAATAAAAGCCATTACATTTGTACATTTATAGTTGGCAGCGGCTATTATGTTTGTGGAAATGTATTACACGTATGGGTTTATTATATTAAATGCTGCAGATTTTTATTACCTTTGTGGTTTATTATGTTAGTGGACATTATTACATTGGCGGGCGTTACAGTCTGTACATTGTACCTGATGAGAGTGGAGTAAAACTTTTAGAGAGGCGACATAAATAGGTTTAAATATTTGGTTAACAGTTCAAAAAGATTAATACTTCCATTGTGTTGACCCAATATGCAGCATTTCTCTATTGCATGTGTTTTGGGATTTGTGTCGTTTTGGTTCTGTACCTTTTTTTTTGTTTGCAGCATTTTGTTGTTGCAGCATTTTGTACTTGCATGTGTTTGGTTCTGCATCGTTTATGTATTTACAGCGTTTGGCCGTTGCTGCGTTTGCCCTTGTCGGCCATCATAAAAAACCTATTGATGAAAAGGTTCACATAATGCGAAACCTGCTGGTCATTTCTTGCAACTACTTCCCATTGCCACGTGCCATATGCCAGTGATATTTCTAATTATTAAGAGCAGACATCACTGTTCACAGTGCATCCTTCAGAAAACATACATAAGTACTTTCATTTTCAAATCAGAAATGGTGCGCTTTAGTCTATCAGCTGTACATTAACAGTCAATACCCTGTTGCATTACTTTATTTTATCTATTTTTTTTAGGCTATCTTTTTCTCTTGCATTACTTTAAAATCCATGCACCAGCAGAACATTTAAAAAATGAATGAAAGGTTGTTCATTTGATATGACAAACATATTTATTGTCATTGAAGATCATAAAACAAAATCATGTGCGGCACTAGGTAAGAGCCTAACAAAGCTATAATGACGCTAAAGGCCGTCACTATGGTCTGTGATCATAACTTGGTCTCGTTTCGTCTGTCTGTCAATTTGTGTTAACATTTCACTGTAACCTTTATTTTGAAGAGCACAGCACAAATAATATTGATAGAGCACACTAGCCAATCAGCACAATAAGCACTTTGTGCTGCACGCTCGTGTATGAAAAGTGCTCTATAAAAAAAGTTGATTTGATTTGATTTGATTCAGAGGCAATGGGGTGCCGAAGGCCCACCCACCAATGGAAACGAATGAGTGGTAAAATTGTTTTGTCAGTATGAACGAAAAAAAAAAAAAACAAGAAATCCAGCGGAATTGTTTATTTCTGTTTTTTGCCCACAATTAGAAAAACGAAAAAACCTGTTTCCGGTTTCTGAGTGTGTTAGGCCCAGTGATGTGCACAGGAGGGGGGCAGGGGGGGCGGTCGACCCCCTTTGTGGCCCAGTTGTTGAAAAACATGCGCTAAAGTGCCCTCTTGGGTGGGAAAAACACACTAAACTGCCACCTTGGCTGGTTAAAACATGATAAACTGCCCTCTTGGGAGGCAAAAACGTGTGCTAAAGTGCCCTCTTAGGAGGCAAAAACGTGTGCTAAAGGTCCCACCTGGTTGGCAAAATACAACTGCCTTCTCAAAAACACGTGCTAATGTGCCCTCTTGGGAGGCAAAAAAATTGTGCTAAAGTGCCCTCTTGGGAGGCAAAAAACGCGTGCAAAAAAAAACTTTCTAGATTTTGTTTTCAATTTACAATTTAGGCTAGGTCATTTAGATTCATTGTATTTAGTAAATTATGGAATAAATTGACAGCAGCTAGATAGATGGTAACTTAAGTTTTAAGAACGCATTCCCGTTGTTAAAATAAGTCCATTCCATCCATTTGTGTGTTCAATTTTAGACACACTCTCTCTCAAATGCTCACATGTCAGTGGGGACTTAATACTGACTGAGGTGCAACCCGGCATCCTACTGTTGTGTGAAGTAGGTAGCTAATGTAGCAAGCTGTCTATTAAGTTAGCAATTTTGCATAACTAAATACTAGTGTATGTAGCCTGGAAGTGCTATTATTAGGTAGAGATGCCTATCACATGTTTAAGCCTAGGCTGAGGAGCTAGCCTAGCTAAGTCTTGCGGGAATAGCTTTTTAAAGCTAGCCAGTAAAATGAAGCATTGGGTTAGCACTGCATATCAGGATTTCCGCCAGGTTTAAGTTGACCCCCCGCCAGGCTAAGCATTTGGGATTTTTTTTATTCTATTTTAATATTTAAAAATGCTTTTCTTTAAAATGCCTTTTTCAAGTGCACAGCTCAGTTGGAAACATATACAGAGGCTTGCAAAAGTGTTCACCCCCCTTGAACTTTTCCACATTTTGTCACGTTACAACCACAAACTCAATTGTATATTAATGAGATTTCATGTGATAGACGAACACAAAGTGTTTTTCAAACATTTTTAAAAATAGAAAACTGAAAAGTGTGGTGTGCAAAAGTATATAACCCACTTTACTCTGATACACTTAAATAAAATCCAGTGCAACCAATTGCCTTCAGAAGTCACCTAATTAGTAAATGGAGTCCACCTGTTTGTAATCTAATCTCAGTGTAAATACAGCTGATCTGTGAAGGCCTCAGAGGTTTGCTAGAGAACATTGTTGAACAAACAGCATCATCAAGCCCAACCGGACAGGTCAGGGATGAAGTTGTGGAGAAGTTTAATAAAGCACGGTTAGAATATGAAAAAGTATCCTAAGCTTTGAACATCTCACAGAGCACTGTTCAATCCATTGGATGGGAAGATGGATGGAGCCAAATACAGGACAATCTTGGAAGAAAACCTGTTAGAGTCTGTAATAGACTTGAGACTGGGGCGGAGGTTCACCTTCCAGCAGGACAACGAGCCTAAACATACAGCCAGAGCTACAATGGAATGGTTTAGATCAAAGAATATTCATGTGTGAATGGCCCGGTCACAGTCAAGATCTAAATCCAAGTGAGAATCTTTGGCAAGACTTGCAAAATAGCTCAAGTTTAGTCTGATTGGATGGAGAGTGTCTGTGAACAGCAATTTTCAAGAAGGAATGAGCAAAGACTTGCAGCTGTCATTGCAGGGAAAGTTGGTTTTACAAAGTATTGACTCAGGGGGGTGAATACTTTTGCACACCACGCTTTTCTGTTTTTTATTTTTAAAAATGTTTAAAAACCATGTATCATTTTCCTTCCATTTCACAATTAGGCACAATTTTGTGTTGGTCTATCACATAAAACCCCATTAAAATACATTTACATTTGTGGTTGTAACATGACAAAATGTGGAAAGTTCAAGGGGGGTGAATACTTTTGCAAGCCACTGTATGTCCACGCTTCATCATAGTTTGTTTCTTTTTTTGCGTTGTCAAATATTTGACAATATTTAAATGTGTATTGTTCCCTGTGTTTTTATCACAGAGCCCTATTGGGTGAAGAAAACACACTAGACTCCAGAAGACTATTAAGATCAAGACATACTATGAAACATTACTGTTGCAATGACTTTTTATGTTGGGCCCCTTTTTGATTTATATTAAGCCAGAAGTATATCTCACAGAACCAGTTTGGATTATCTGGTGCTAATTTGGTGTTAAAATGCAGGAGAATACAGGAAATGGCATCTACTTAATTGAAAATGTTCTGGGGGAGGACCCCCAGACCCCCCAGGGTTTTATTTCCTTTATACATCCATGTCTCTGTGTGTTCTTCACAGTCCAATGTGGAATCTACACAGCTCTCGTGGATGCTGATCCTAACTACAAATTAACTTGAGTAGTCTGTCTAGTTAGTCTGTTTTAAGGCTATATAATGATATAATGTGCCATTTTTCGGCAACACACGGAACTTAGTGCCCTCTTCAGTGGCGAGAACGCGCTGTATGTGCCCTTTTTTTCTTTTCGCCCCTGCCCTTCAAAAAGTCTGTGCACGCCACTGGAAATGACCGTGGAAATGTGCGGTGCGCCACGCCAGCTTCATGGCTGGCGTACGCACGTTTCTACACCTATTGTTCCTTCGGCGACACTTAGAGGTGATGCTGGGAAACTGTTAATTATGTGAAAACAATTAGTCCTCAGAGTAATGTGCACATCAAAGACACATTAATGGACAATTAACACACACGTGTTTGCAATCATATGGATGGATATAAAGAATGCGCAAAGTGATGAAAAAATGGCATTAACAATAGCAGCCTTGGCCTTGTTAGAAGACATCGCATATGGTTATATCAGACGTGAAAGGATGTTTAGAGAACGGGAAGATCTGCTGGCAAATGACGACAACTGGCTCATGAGTCGTTTTAGTTTGCCGAGGCCAGTGTTGCTAGAGCTGTGCGCAGAGCTGCGGCCGGCCCTAGAACGAAACACAGCCAGGAGCCAGGGGTTGTCCGTGCCCACACAGCCTTCCAGAGGGAACTTGCCGACCGGTCAGGAGCGTGCCAGTCCACTCTGAGCCGAGCCATGCCAGCTGTGTGGGACGGGATCATAAGAATGTCATCCAGGTAAATCAAATTCCCATACAATGCTGTTGAACAGGCCAACATTTAAGCGCAATTTGCAGTAAGAGCCGGTTTCCCTAATGTAATCAGAGCTACTGACTGCACACATGTTGCTATAAAAGCGCCATCACAGGATGGATTTGTTTTTGTCAACAGGAAACATTTTCATTCAATTAACGTTCAAATAATATGTGATGCGCAAATGCAGCTCACCAACATCGTGGCAAGGTGGTCTGGTTCAACGCATGACTCGTTCATTCTTACCAATAGCATGGTTGGTAACAGGCTGGAGGCTGGCACGGTGCGCGATGAGTGGCTTCTCTGTGAGTAAATCATTTATCCGTTTAATTGCGCCCGAATGTAAACCAGCACAATGCCCATTTGGGCACGTGCATTCAAATATGTGTATTTGTTTTTCCCTGGTGAAAATAGAGCGGCAGGGCTATCTAACAAGCCCTTTATTGTCTCCTTGTGTTCAGTATTTGTGTCAGTAAAAGCGTGCGTACAGTTGGAAATGTCACACTGCAGTAGCCACGGCGCACTTCTGCAGTCATTAAAGTGTGATCCGTCTTGTCAGTCCTTGTAATGAAGTTGTTTTGTCCTTCTGTTTGTTTCCCACTAACGGTAGCACTAATATACTAAATCTATTTCACATGTTGTATTCTCCCTTCATTTGACTCCTGTCCCCCCGCCCGTTGCGGTCACGCTTCGGCGGTGGGCCGAAATCCTCCGCTTCACCTCCACGTCGGACCATTTATTTTTTTATTTCAGTGAGTGTGCGCTGCTCCGACCCCACAGCGTTCACCGCCTCACACACAAGCTCCCACTCACATTTTTTTTTTTTTTTGGTGTTTATCCCTGACGAGAGGCTACTAAATAATACAGATCTTCGCGTCTCGACTTCATTTAATAGAGTTTCGAGCTCAGACTCGGTGAAGTTGCGCTTCTTCCCTTTACTCATGTGAATCTGATGGTCAGGGGCGCCGCTAGGGATTTTGGGCCCCATGAAAAGAATCTTTACAGGGCCCCCAACACAGCGGTGAATTTTTTTTAATGCTATTTTACATACAATTATGCATTTTAATGGTATTTTTGACTATCATTACCATATTTGTGAAAAAGGAACAACATGACAGTTGACATGTACAGTAGGGGAAGAACTGAGCACTCTGAGTACAATGAAATTCATTTTGATTCATTTATTTGCTGCAACACTGATTCTTAAATTGGAAATAAACTCTTCCATGAAAAAATAGCAATGAGTGGAGAGAAAAAAATCTCAGCAAAAACAAAAACACCATCAGAATACAAAATGGCCATATATGATTTCTCATCATTTAAGTAGAACTTAATATATAAAAAGAATGGCAAATTATTATTATTATTATTATTATTTCAACACACACAGCTGCTCACCTCCTTCCTCATGTGGGGGCACTGGGGCTGGGGAGTTGGGGGTTCAGTAAAATGTAAAAATCCAGAGTTTTCTTGAGCTAACATGGTGAGAAAAGTGAGCTAGCTTACAGACCACAGACAGGGACAAAGTTAATATTCCATAACTTTCCACCACAACTAACAAACCCACCTTTTTTTTGGAAATACTGGGTGACATATTGTCGACCCTTCAACTCCTTCTCCTCTCGTAATTTCTTTTCCTTCCTTTTTTGGCTGCCTGATTTTTGAGGCATACTGCCGTCTCCTCCGCTTTGCCCGCTGTGGCGCTGTGTGACACCGCCGGTGTGCTACCTGCAGCTGATCCAGTGGACTGAACCATTTTACGTAAATAGAGGGGGGGAAGGGTTGTTGTTTCCAAAACTAATAAAGTTATTGTTAGCAGGACATGGAAAATAAAACATTTGTGATTATATGTTAGTTAATAACTTAGTGTCATTATATTTTCTGTGATATAATTCCATCATCATTAGGGGCCTCTCTGGGCCCCCCTCAATCATGGGCCCCTAGAATCCGTCTCCTTTACCCCCCCTTTACGGCGCCCCAGCTGATGGTGCAGAGAGGGGAATCCCCGGTGCAGGCCCTATTTCAATAAATTTGCATATTTAAATGGGAGCGTGGACAGGGACAAAGGAAAAGTGCTTGGATCCATTCGTACGCACACTTTGACACATCTGAATTTTTTTGTGCGTACGACAGTTTCTGGATTCTAGCGTACGCCATGTTTCAGTAGGAAATCCACGCAAGTCTTAGTACATGAGGCCCCAGGGCTTCACAAAAAAAGGAAATTAAAATGATAATTGGTGACATGGAGAACAGGAGCAGCCACTTCAATCTCCACTTCCATGGCGACCCAGAGAGCTTTGGGACCCTGGAGACGGAGAGTTTCCTGGAGAAAAATTTTACCGAGGATGCTGGGTCAAGATAAACTTCTCAATCAGCCCATTCAGTTAATGACAGAGCAACACAAACATTTTGTGCTGCTCCATCTCAACATTACGGCCATGCTCTTTTTTTCCTCCTCTTCATTCAAACAGAGGAAATTAGAGCAGCATCTTCACCATCTTCGAGCGTTACATTACCCATCATGAGGCACGTAAGCTGCCTCATATCCATAATCAGTGTGACATATTCAATGTAGCTGGTTGCGCTAATGAGATTTATTAGATAGTTAATTCCCCAGACATGGTCTATGTCTTAAGGCATCAAGGAGTCCAGAATAACAATGTTTTTTGTTTGTTTGTTTTTTCCTAGTTAATATGTAAATGTATGATCCACAGTGCTTCAGCATCTATTTGGAAGATGCTCTGTTAAAGTGAAACTCTTGCCAAAAAGCAACCAAGGCTTTATTAGCGAATGAATATGAGTCAAACCTTTGTGTAAAAGTATAATTACAACAAAAGAGGCACTTTTGAAATTTACCGTAGTTTCGTTTTTCTGCCATGATGGCGGTGCACTGGAGCTGCAGCAGCAACTGTGAGTCATTCAAAAATCTTCTTTTGAGTAAACTCTGAGTACACAAACAATGTTCTCAATGCCCCTGCACCCCATTGAAAATTAGCTTGCCCAAAAGTGAAACTACGGTAAACACTAGAGCGCCTCTTTCGTCGTAATTAAGCTTTTACAAGAAGGTTTGACTCATATTCGATCGCAAATAAAGCCTGGGTTGTTTTTTAGCCAGAGTTTCACTTCAAGGTTGAGGTGTCCTTAAAGGCAGAAGGAGGTTGGGGGGGGGGGGGTGAACTGACTGACATCGATGGGTGTGAACTCCAGTACCAAACCAAGAACTTTATAGAGTGCTCTCAAGTACAGACATTTGTCCACTTGAGTTCACAAACTGATGGGCTAGAGGCTTTTAGCACACACTCTGCTGTAGGGGACCGTAATCTATTTACCCTTTTCAACTGTAATATTAAGGTGCAAAAACATGTCTTTATCTATAAGTTGCAATTACAATTATAGCTGATGGGAGGAAAGAAACATAATGATGGTCGGACCCCATCATGTATTCTGTAGCAAATACACTCGAAAGGCAATTCCTGACAATACTGCTGGTGCAGGGCTTCTGGAGGGGGAGGTGGGACCTGATTTTAAAACACAGTGGTGTTAGGGCTGCATATGGCCACAGTATAGGTGATGGTACAGAATCAGAACCAGAATCAGAATTCCTTTATTAGTCCCGCAAACGGTGAGATTTGTGACTGGGTGGGTCATACAGTAGACATTCCCTCCCGAGAACGGGGTTTGTATCCGTTTGTGATGAAAAGTCAACAGTGATTTGTTTTTAATTTAACAGCCTGTAAATTAGCTTCTGTCACATATGTTAGGAGACTGACTACAGTCATTTTAACCTGAAGTATTATCTTAATTTAAACTCATGATCTCCTAAACGCAACCAAGTAGCTGTTTTTTTTTTTAACCAAACTGCAACTCCTGACAACGTTAACAATCCAAGAGTCATAAAATGTCACACTACGTGAACTGTTGGCCAGCAAGATTTAATTTGAAACCGTACGTTGCATATGACGTATTATTGCTTATTTGACCACTCAGTTGAAGCTGATGCCTGAGGTATAGCATCACAGAGACGTAAGGCCGCTGACAAAGCGGCTGTACTTGACAAGATGGGAATGAGAATGTGTTGACTTGAATAGATGAGTAAATGGTGTTTAGAAACATGCCAGCATGTTTCTGATACGTTGCAGTACGTAAACAATGCATGTCATTGTAATGAGCTTGATTGTGGCTTTTTCAGAAGTAAATGGAGCTTTACTTACAGGTGCTAGATGAATAAATTAGCCAATAATAAGACTAAATAGGCCTCTGTAGACTTTAAAATGTTAAACTCATAACAAATCATAAACAACTCATGTCATCATAATGGGATTATATACAGTTTGAGTGTGTATTACAGAGCATTTTTAAATATTAATGATGTTTCCACCATGTATATTCACTGTGATATAGACACAATCGATGTCTGTGGGGACTGCCTCTCAAATATGAATACTTTTTACTTTTTAACAGCCTGAATTTCAGATGATACAAGTTTATTCATTAGGATAAATCCCTTGAGATGAACCATCTTGTTCTTGAGGGGGTCCTAACATACAATACAAACAAACATTAAAATAACAAAACAGGAAAAGAAAACAAACAAACAAGCAAACAAACAAACAGAGACATAGCAGACAATAAAGTACACTGTAAATCCCAATTTGCTCACTCAACTTAAAAATGTATTGGAAACAGCTTGCACTCAAATCTTTTAGTTTAGTGCAGTGCAGTATCATGCAGTGGCATCTGGTGAAAAGTATTCTAGGTGGGGCTGTGCCATTTTTAGTTCTCTTGTAGCAGAGGTGGATAGCTGCGCTGTTGAGCACATGAAGCAGTGCCGTTAGTAGAAAATAGGCAACGCAAGAGGCACTCCATAAGAACAGAGTGAAAAGTAGACTATATACACAATAACATGAAATTATATATAATAACTTAATGTTCCTAGGAAATCTTACACTGTATAAAAGGATGTATAATATGGAATATATATCAAGTGACTGAACTCAAACCTTTGATTCGAAGAATAGTGTACAGTATTTTATGATCAAGCTAAATGTTAAGAAAAAGTAAAAAAAAGAAACTGTTAAGCATCATTGATGACTGAGCTGGTTAGTGTTTACTTGATGCACATTCTAGAAACATATACAGTAATTATTAATATTAACAATCACACTATTAAGACAAAATATTAGGAATTTATAGAGTGCTATACATTACTGATTGATGTCTTACGCTCAGGTCAACTATATACAAAGAAACGTGGTCAGGGCTGCGGTGTGTGTGTGTGTGTGTGTCTCATCTTATTTGTACAAGAATTTTGCCCTTCTCTCCTTCTGTGTGGCAAACCTCTCAATGACTCTATTATTTAAGTCAGAAATGTCCCAGTCGCCCCCCTCGTGGCCCAATTGTTGAAAAACGCGCCCTCCTGGGGAGCCAAAACGTGTGCTAAAGTACCGTCTTGGGAGCCACAAAAGCATGCCAAAGTGCGCTCTTGGTTGGCAAAACACACTAAACTGCCCCCTTGGCTGGTTAAAACATGATAAACTGCCCTCTTGGGAGCCAAAATACGCGCTAAAATGCCCTTCTTTTCGCCGCTGCCCTTCAAAAGGTCTGTGCACGCCACTGTTGCAGAGTGCAATCATAAAGTGCAAACAAATTAAAAAAAATAAGCCTAAGGAACAGCAACATACTGCAGTGATAAGTTAACCCTCACACACACACCTACACCGGCAACCGCGGCGTAATTCATTCATATCGCAATTTTACACATCTTTCAGTTACTCACCAAATCAAGGGAGTAGGTTTGATTTTGAGATTGGTGGGGACATTGAAGTGCTCCAAGGCAGCACTCCTGAAAGTTGACGTTTTTTTACGTAAGCATAATCATCATAATTTCACGTCATGCAGATGTTTTAGGTTAAAGCAACTAATGAAAGACCCTCCTTACCCTCCTGATTACTGCCACTCTCCATGCTGCTCTGTCCAGGTGGATCAGTTTCCTTAGGAATAAACCACAATATAAATTTGACAACTGTATAGCCTCCCAACTCCTACCTCCTCTTACCCCAACCCCACCCACTCCCACACCCCTAAATAACTCTCCTTCGAACACCACACACCAACACACACTCACCACGCGCAAGAGCCACACCAGCCAACCGAGTCCTTTGATATAAAGCTGCGTAGTTTAAAGCTACGTTGGTGGTTGCAATGATGTTGGATGAGCTATACATATAAAAATATACATGTGTACTATGTGAGTTGGGGTCTCTTTAACTGGAGTCCATGTTCCCATGGCTTAGAGAGGGAGGTTTTATCATTCACGCTGTTGATGTGAATGAAGAAAGGGATGGGAAGGAAAAAGAATATGAGCCGCGAGAAGCATGCGCGCACGCGCGATGCCAACCACATCACCACAGTCACCCACACCGCTAACACCACCCACACACACACACACGTGTCAGGCGCGGGTCAGCGTCATTATGTCGCACACTGTATGTCACACACAGACACACACACACACACACTTCAAGACGAACACAGCAATAACTCACAGGCAATGAAGAATTATCCTCTCTCGTCGGCGCGCAAGTCACACACACACCATAACAGCGAGTAACATCTCACCTTATACATAATGTGGGTTGGGAGAAGGTGGTAATCAATTAAAAACAAGTGGTTTTGAGTTTTTTGTTTAGTATTTGCGTGCGCGTATGTGTGTGAAGTGTGTGGATTTACTATTTATACACGATGCGATTCCACATCAACTGATAAAAAATATGTACATAAGATGAGTAATAGATGATGTTGGTAGTAATTTTAATGGGGAAAAGGTAGAATTTGGGGGGATTGAAAATTTCGGGTGGTAAATATATATATATACATTGAGAGTGGTGAGATTAGAATGTTAAACCACACTCAAATAACATCTCTCTCTCTCTCTCTTATTAAATTTCGTCTAGATATCTCACTCTATTCTATTGTGAGACACAGATGTATATAGTGTGGTATAAAATAATATTCGACTTTAAGAACGATGGAAAGAGAGAACTAACAGTTTTATGGATTGTAAATCTCTATATCTATATATCAATATAAAAATAAGTTTGGAATAATTTTACAACTGACCCCTTGGGTGTAGGTGTTTTGGTGTTGTAGTTATTGTGAGGATGAATAATTAATGAGACGTCGAACACACATATATATTGAGTAGAGCTACTTAGATATATGAGTAGAGAGAGCTGTATATTCTATATTTCTATGAATGTGTGAGAGAGTGTGTGTGTGATTCTAGATGATTGTGTGTGAGTAGATAAATCTACCTCCTCTCTCTCTACTCATAATAGAATCTGAGGTGTGTTGGGATGCTTAGTATAAGAGTTAGTTTATATTTTTTGTTTGTTGTGTGGTGTTGGTTTTTTGGTTTTGGGGAAAAATGCTACTATAGTTTAATACTCTATTGTTAGCGTACTAGGTGATGAGTAGTAAGGAGAGTTTAGTTAAAAGGTTATATTAGAGCTAATACACCTTTAAATAGCTCTGAACAGAGCGAATACATCATTGAGAGTGTGTGAGAGTGATAGATAAGTAGGAGAGAGATATAGATAAAGAATGAATAGACACATATATCTAGTTAGTAATACCAGGATAGTCAAAAACTAGAAATATTGGTTTGATTGAGTAAGGAGTGGGGTTGCGCAGATTTAAAGCAGAAGTGATAGAGTATATCTCGTGTGATAGGGTAGTTTGTGATTGTGGTAGGAGTGGTTGGTTGGTGTGGGGTTGGTGTATTGATATTGTGATGAGTTTGGGGTTGGGGTGGTGAATAATGTTTGGTAGGGATGGGGGGGGGTTTAATGGAGATAGAGTATATTGTAATGTTTGTTTTGTTTTTGTTAGGGTTTTTGGTGAGAGGGATGGTTTGTGGAGAGGGTGGATTGTGAGGTGGGGGGTAAGAGTAAGTGTATAAAGGGTTGGTTAGGTATAGGGTAGAAGTTTGTTGGAGAGGTGTGAATGGGGGAGGGAGGGTATGAAGGATTTGAAGTGTATGATATATAATAGATATATAGAATATATATAGATTTATTATATTTATATTTGGGTTTGGTATAATAGGTGTGGTTTTGAAGGAGTAGGTAGGTAAAGTTTTATTGTGAAGTTATTGGTGATTAGTATAGAGATGGATGTGTTATGATCAGTCACAGAGAGACCATTAGTCTATGCAGGTTGCGGTAGTTTTACTAGCAGAGGAGTGACAGCGGGGACAGCCAATCATATGTAAGTTAGCGAGAAACCGACAGCCGATCAGGGAGCGATATTTAGGTTAGAGGAGGGACTTCTAGCAGAGACCGACATTTAACCCTTTGTGTGCCATAATCATTGACTGAACACTACGGACAGCGGTTGTATAGATAGTGACTACACAGTAGCAGCTGAATATTGGTAGGGACGTGTCCCTAGCGTCCCTACCCAATTCTACGCCCTTGCACCAAACTTCTGCCAACATCATAGCGAACGACGCGGTACACGTCGATTCGGCTCCATAAGACATTCCATCCCATTTGTCCAGACATCGTGCACGCAAACACCAACATTACAGTGATAACATTCTCATTGTTGTAAGGCCTGGTTACAACAGAACGTGGCACTGCAAACGTAGCTGACGGCTCTTCACAATGTATTAGACATTGGAAGCTTGCTTTACTCCACCTTGGCACTTTGTTCACCATTATCAACCTTTTCTAAATTATAATGTAAACTGATGTGCACAGCTCTACTTCAGCGGAAGTACTAATGAACAATTAGTCTGACTCAGCAGATGTAGACTGATGACATAAAGCCAGCCATTATTACACTGTATCAGTTGGCTTTCTCCTCCCTTTGTCTATCTGTTTTGTTAAAATACCGGTCGCTAGAGGAAACAACAACAACCTCTGAGCTAGCAACCTTCATGCTGAAAATGGGGAGTTACTAACCTAGATAGCAGCTGTTACCTTTTTTCCTTTTGCAGGGATTTAGCTGTCTTAATGCCAGGGCTCGCCTCCCCACGTGCAAAAATAAGTTGACCCTGACAATATGGGGCACTGTCACTTCATCCTGAGAAGATAATTGCGATTGGTTGAACAAAATCCAAACAAGCTCGAGCATTAATGCCCTATACCAGAATAAGAGTTGGCGCAACCAGATTTCTCCTGTGCTGACACAGCACTGTGGAGCTGTGCTGAGGTCTGGCTATGTGAGACTAATGAATAATTTTTTTTTTTTTTTTTAAACTTTATTTATCATCAAATAGTATGAACAAGTGAAAAAGGAACAAAAAAACAAAAAACAAAGCGACAGACATTCCAAGACATGACAAAGGATACATAGGGCAAGTTAAAATGGCAGACAACTTCACTGAATGTAATTTGAATAAAATTCAATAGCTGATAAGCATTTTTTGTTTGGATTCAACATATAACAGAGACTCAATATATATTTTTAATTCAATGAAAAATAATGGGAATGAAGGAGTTGCCTTGGACATTTTGACTTTATGTATATGGAATTTACCTATAAAGAGATTATTTATATTAAATTTATTATTGTCAGAGAAGGAGCCAAAAATAATAATTTTCTCATCAAATTGATACCTAACTGTAGTTTTAGTGAAAAGAAAATTTTCCAAAATCTTTCCAAAAGGTGATACAAAATGGACACTTATAAAATAAATGGATGATAATTTCTCTATCTGTTTTACAAAAGGTACAGCTGTCATCAATGTCGGAAAATTTGGAGATGTATGCATTAGTAGGATAGATGTTATGTAATAGCTTGAGATGTAATTCTCTAATTTTGTTAGAAATTAAAAATTTAAACTGGACAAGCCAAGCTCTACTCTAGTCTATATCATTGAAGAGGGAGTTCCAATAAGTCTTCCCATGAGGGGTTATTTTCCTTTTGCTATAAAAGCATCTTCTAATATGTTTATTGGTACGTTTGTAACTAATAAATTGGATTCCATCTAAGTAAAGTGTCTGTTGAGGGTTAATAACCTCGTGTAGATTAGTACAGCCTTTCATTAGCTCTTTCAAACCATTGGGGATCGAACTAACTATAAATCTGTATTCCTTGGGTTTGATGGGAAATCCTTCTTTTTGTAGAAACATCTCATATGACATCATATGACCTTTGTTGTTAAAAAGATCCTTTAAAAGTATAAAGTTTTTTTCAACGCAGTTTTGACAATAGAGGGACTTATTTCCTTTTAGTACTCATTCTTCCAAATTATTGTTTTATGTGGAGAAAAATTATGTGAGTAACATAATTTCCATGCTAATAAAGCCTGTTGATAGAATTTTGATAGATTGAGGGGAAGTTTGGATACATTATAATTATATCTTAACAGAAAATGAAGACCTCCTACTTCTTTAAATATGTTGTGAGGAATAAAATACCATATTGAGTCAGGCGCTCTCAAACACTCTTTCACTCATTTCAGTTTAAATATATAATCTAAGTCCTTAAAGTCCAAAAGTTCGAAGCCACCTTCCTCCCTGATCCAGAAATGATTTCCTTCCTCAGGTAAATGTGTTTGTTCTTGATGAAAATGTTATTTATGTCTTTGCAGGTTGAGTGCAGGACAGTGAGGGAGAGAGCAGAATAGAACGTGAAACTCCTTCGGCTTTAGTTAACACAATTCTTCCTATGATGGGAAGGTCTCTTTGTAGCCACATGTTTAAGATGGATTTGGTTTTGTGTAGTTTTGAGGAGAAGTTGAGAAGCTGTCGTTCCATCGGGTCCTTACAAACATGAATTCCAAGGTATTTAACACAGTTTTTAACAGGTATGTTATGCAAGCTTTTGTCCTTAGTTTGAAATAAACACAGAATTTCACACTTGGATTTGTTTAGTTTTAGGCCCGATGCAGCTGAAAACAAGTCTACTAGAGATGTAGCATGTTCAATCTGTTGTTTACAAATAAAGCCGTGTCATCCACCAATTGAGTTATTTTTATCTCTTTACCAAAAAATAGATAAACCTTTAAGAACAGGATCATGGAGAGTGCAATGAAAGTAATTCAACAACAATCAAAAATAAAAAAGGTGAGATGGGACAACCTTGACGAACAGACCTCATGACAGGGAATCTTTGGGGGGACATGAGGACAAAAGCCAGAGGAGGGCGGTGGGGGCGGGGACACACACAGGGGAAAAAAGAGAAGAGGGGAAGAATTTGGTCACTGGGAGGCCAATTACAGAGGATACAAAGAGCCAATGTCAATGCTAGTTGAAGGACAGAAAACAGTATTAGAGCGGGCAGCACAGTTCATCCATGTCACACAGCCCGGACAGAGCAGGACGACAGGCCTATAAACACACTTGAAGAAATGCAGTATTTTTTTTTTACCGATCCTTGCTTATTGTTAGACTTATTGCAATTTTCCTATTGTATGAGACTTCACAGTAACAAAATGCTACATTTCTTCCAATCCAGATGACTGCTGTTGTTGAGCGGCAGGATGCAGAGGGAATGCTGGGTTTTTTTTTGTTTTGTTTTTTGAGAACCGGGTTTCTGAGTGCAGTCAGTGCTCCATCCTGCAGACTATCCTCCAATTCTCAACACGGGCACATTCTCTTTTCCTGCTTATCCACGAGGGCCAATTCACCGCTGTTATTTGCTCCACTAATGACACCCCTCTCCTGTAAGAGCACACAATTTTTTTTAATTCTGCGTCTCTCTCCCGAGGCCCCGGCAATATCTTCCAGAAGGCACACTTTACAGCACTCAGTGATGCCGTCCCTGCTGAGGAAAGTACCAACCCTCTGCATCAAGCATCAGCATCGTGTCTGTGCACCATCAGATGGATGGAGTGGAGATCTTAAGGAGAACGGGAGGAACAGGGATTTTGAGAGGGGCCTCGGAGTGCTGTGTCAGGTCTGAGGAGTGGGGAGGCGATCAGTCAAGCCTAAAAAGGAGTCGGAAAAAATACAACTCATCAATTGTTAGACGAGCTGCCGCTTCTCAGCGGAGAGAGAGAGAAAGAGAAGAGGGAGCTGTTTCCATTTTCTCCGGCTCCCACCGTGCACACACACACAAACGTAGGAGACGCTACTGCTTGATAATAAGGGTTAATTAATCACTGGTGATTAATAATACACTCGTAAATGTGGCACCACCTCCGTTGTTTAGTTCTTGGAATAATCTGGAGGAAATTATTCCAAACAATTAACTGTACAAGTTTGACGTGAACAGTTTGTTCCATCTCAAATCAATTTATTCAGTCTCAATATTCTGAAGCGGTGAATTCTTTGCACATATCCATTGGTTCTCTACATTAAAATTAAGTTCCAGACAAAGACAAACGATTATATATGTTTATTGACTAAATAATTCAGGGTAAAATAAATGAAATGACAATTATTTTAGACGAACAACAACAGACAACAGAAAAGGTAAAGACTGTAATTAGGAAAGTAATAAAATTATGTGACCGTCGGCAGATGGTAAAGTTAAAGAGTCGGGTTTTATATATTAAATATTATGGGAGTAATTTTCAATACTAACGAGACCCTAATCTCAATTCTCTTAAGTTCATAAGATAGAAGTCAGAACTTAGACAGAAGTCAGAACTTTAGACACCACTCATTCTCACGTGTGTGGATCCAGCTGCATGAAGACATTCAGGCTGTTTTGTCTGGGAGTCAAGAGGTCCTGAAGCTTGGTCTCTTTGAGAGTTCTGGGTTGGACTACGGCACGGCGCGTCAGTCCAATAGCCAGGGGGAAGGCCGGTACTCTGTTGAGGAACTCTCGGTCCGAAGGCCCAGCAGGGTTTCCCGCCTTGGGAGCGCTGGGGGCAGAGTCTGATTCTTACTAATTCAACTTCTTCTGGATCAGGCGGTGATACTTTAACGGTATGATAAAGTCAAAAATCAAAACGAAAATAATTTTGTTCTGTTAAAAACTTGGATAAAGTAAAGCACTTAAAGTAGTGGTTCAATTCGCTTTTCTTAGAATTTGTTGCAAAAATGAAAATAAAGATTACTTTAAAAATAAAAATAAAAGAGAAGAAGAGACGAGAAGAGAAGAAAAACAGAAGAAGTGAAGAGTAGAAGAGAGAAGGAGAAGACAGAAGAGGGAAGACAGAAAACAGAAGTCTGAAGTGAAAGTCAGAAGAAACAGAGGAGAGGAGCAGAGCATGCCTCTCTGTTTTTATGACCTGCAGCAGGCAGACTGAAAAAGGGGGCCGGCTGACAGTGTCACGCCTTTTGTGTCCTGAGTTTAGGCTCACAAAAGTTTAATCTAACTAAACGCTTGTTTTAATGTTTCGAAATCATGCTTAACCTTCCTAAAACTTCACCATCTTAAAAGTTGAATTTTTGCCTTTGTGAAAAGATGCAACATGATTATGATCACTTATCATTCAAAAGAATTATAACCTGATTAAGACATAAAACAAAAGTATACAATACACAGTAGGACCAAGGACTTATGTGACCAGCCATGAGAAAACCAGCAACAAGTCTCCCGAGAGGCGTTTAGAGTTATTTACAAATTCTGTGTAGTTTCTAAGCTTTCCAATGATGTTTAAATCTGATAATATTTGAAGAAGTTGTGGCCATATGAATGTATGCACATTTCAAACTCCTTAGGGAGAAAACAGCCCAAGAACATCTGCAATTCTCACAGCAGGAAATTCTCGTCCCCTGGCTAGTCAACACAATGGTGCTCATTTGCATCTCATTTAGATAAGCCCTCCCCCTACATTCATTCAGTAGCCGTTTTTAGACAGAGCACCTAGCCGCCAATTCGACCGTCCTTTTGGCGGCTCGGTCCATGGTTTTAGACAGAGGCCGGCAAATTGGGGGTCTGTTTTGGTCCGCCGATTTTCCGCCTCGGAGGGTACACTTATTTATGCCTCGACTGCTATCTAAAAACAAGGCGGACATTAAGATGAACACATTAAGATGAACAACTGCACAGCCGCTGAGATCCAGGAGATGCTAGTGTCTCCTGGATCTCAGCGGCTGTTTGATTGTCTTAGCTTGTTGTTGTAGCGCAAGCTAGGAACGGTCGCTAGTTTCAAATTAAAAGCCCCCCGCTAAGAACCCAGTTCTAAATTCCAATGGGGTGCAATGTAAAGCTCTTATTTTGAAGACAAATTCTATGTCAGCCAACTTCAAGCTTCTCGTCAGGTCACATGTTTACACCTACCTCAGAGGCGGCTTTTGGAAAAGGAGGAATATAACACCTCGGTTTTAGAAAGGCAGGCCAGCAAATTGACGCCTTTACCTTTGAGCAAATGTGCCGCCTTTTCTATCTAAAAAGGGCTAGTGACATCTGATATCTGTTAGCCTGCAGGGCAGAAAGTATTGTAGTGGTTTGAACAATGGTTATCAAAAGCAATTGTCATGTTGTGATGTTGATGTAGTGTTATTTTCCTTAAGCACTTTAGTGGACTGATCAGAATTAGAAAGTACTTTATTGAAATGGAAATGCTTTTATTACAAAAAGCCTGTGAATATCATTAATTAATACAAAGGATAAGATGTTACAATCCCTGCCATAATCCAAGGTATAAACCACATCTACACATCTACAACCACATCTGTTTAACACTCTGTAAAGTGCCATGAGACATGTGGATTGTTTTGGTGCTCTATAAGTGAAATTAAATTGAAATCTAGAAGTGCAGTGTAGATGGATCAGTCTGTTGCTGTATGAGCTCCTGTGGCTGATCAGCACATTGTGGAGAGGGTGTGAAGGAGAGTCCAATTATTTGGTGATATCACATCCGCATCCTCTTCTACATACTCTTCTGTGGACTCTTCTGTGCTGTGACCCTTGGCGCTGGGCATGTTATGTCTCTTGCCTCGTCAGCACAGAAAGGTCTGATATTTTCATAAAGATAGGTCTGCCTGTCAATGTTCAGTCCAGGTGGGGCAAGGACAGGAAGACTGTCAACAGGCGGCAGAACCGCTGAATCGCGCAGTAGCTGGAATTCGACAGGTTCTGCATCACAGTGAGTTCTTGCAAGCACATAACAGGGCATTTTAAACATGGCTAGCTATTTTCTCATAAAACACTATCATGTCCAAGAAATTATTTTTTACATGTACACAATGTAAATGTTTCAATATAAATACCTGAAGTGCTGATAACTCTTGATCTGTGGGAGCTTTCGGAACTTGGGATTCAGATGCTTCTGCCAGTCGAAGGTCTCGACTAACACTCTGCCATCTGCATTTCCAACAAGCTGTGGCTTATTGAGGTGACTCTCAGGAGAGCTGTTTTCCACTACCTGATGACAAAAAAAAGAACAGGAGAAGAAAAAAAGAACTTAAGTTAAACGTTTCATTGAAGCAGAACAGCACTGAAGTCATTCATGTTAAAAGCTCTATGTTGACTTTTTTTTTACACAAGCCCAGAATTGTTTCGTGAAAAACGAAAACTAACCTCAGCCATATCTGCCAAAGTGTTGACTCTGGTCTTCATGTATGCTTGCTTGATAGTCCAAAGCCACAGTCAGGGGAAAATTTGGTGTGGCCAGCAAAAAGGAAGTGGAGGTCAATTGTGTCATGAAGCTTGTGTCCAACCCGCCAGGCAGCGTACCACAGCATGAAGTTGTTTTTGTTTTGCCCACTGCAGTTGTCACCAGTGTTGGGTATCGTTACTTTGGAAAGTAGTTAATTAGGTTACAACGTTACCATCAATTAAAAGTAATCAGTTACGTTACAGCGTTACCTATGAATAAAAGTAACGCGTTAGAGTACTCATGCGTTACCAAAGATTAAAAGCCATTTGCAGTGCCTCCCACATGCTGCAACTTAACTGACACACACACAGCCTCCTTTAAATGCACCGAGAAGTTGTGACCAGGGTTCTAAATTAACATCCGCCAACCCGCCAAATGCGGGTTAAAAATCATTTTGGCGGGTGTTAATAAAAACTTACTAGCTAGTTTGGCCGGTGATGCATGAGGCAATCATGTCAGTCAGAGCCGCTCTACTGTTCTCGCTCCCTGGGCAGTACTGACTTCATTTCCCATGAACACTCTCGTGTTGCTACGTGATGACGTATAAGACGCCCATTGGCTGCGCGCAGGCAGTGCAACCAACCAGCGCGAGCTCCCCCATCAAAACATTGTCAGCATGGCGAAGCGGCTGCCCACGGCTCCGTCTTTGTCGGCGAAGAAACTGAGAAACTCGACATTTACCCCTCAGTACAGAGCCGAGCAGTTCCTGCGCGACTTTTATGTGTCAGGTGAACTGTTGTTTTGCAAAGAAACAGACCTGAGAAATCATAATTAAAGGTGTAATGCGTGAGAGTTAGCCACCTGTCCGATTCATATTATCGGCATATAATACCAGAGTGACTGCTAACAGTAGCTGCTGTTAGCTAGTTAGCCCCGTTAGCCACAGCCCTGTTAGCTGACTCTGCCCGGGCTGGGAACTCAGAGGACAGCGGGAGGGTTGGTGTTTTCACTGCTAGCTGGTTAGTATGCTAAGTTGACATAACGTTACGAGTATGATTTCTCATTTTGTTGGTCATCTTTGCTAATTTTTTTAATATTTACAACTTAAATTTTCAGAACAATGTTGGTATGCAAACATGTCCTGGATCTGCCTGAGAGCTGACCATGTTTTTATTCAATGAAATCCAAATGAAACCCATAAAAACACAAAATATACTACTGTATGAAGACATGATGACGTCAAAATGTTTTTGATGCACTTTACTGTACTGTATGGTGCAGTATTGAGGAAATATGTTTGTCACCTCAATTAATTGAAGGTAATTTCTAATTATTTTGTGTACATTTTAGTCATTTACATTAAAAACACACTGTTTTTGGTAGTATAATAAGGATAAAAGGTAAAAAAAATCGGGATTCCCAAAAATTATAACGGAAAAAATGGAATTCCCAAAAATTAAAACGGAAAAAACAGAATTTGGGAAAAAATTGAACGGAATTTGGGAAAAAATAAAACGGATTTTATAGGGCCCTAGAGAAGAGGAAGGAGGCAAGGGATGAGATTGAGAATATCAACAACAATGCGTGCGAAACGAAAAAAAGAAAGTTCAATGCCAAATGGCTGACGGGTCGTGAATGGCTTGTGTTTGACCACGAAAATGTCGTCATGTTTTTCACTGGAAAAAATCTGGCTAGTGGAAATTCTGATTGGCTGGTAACTTTAGAAAGTTACCAGCCAAATTGGCAGGTAATCAAAAAAGTTAATTTAGAACCCTGGTTGTGACAATGATGAATAACGTCAGTCATCCAACCAAATTAAAGGATAACAGAGTTATAGATAATAGGAAAGACAGTCAGCAATATGCCACATAGCGTTTCATCAATTTTTTTTTTTTTGCGGTCGACAGAAGCTTTTCACCAACGCAGAGTGTGCATGTTACCGTTATGTTGTTCTTGTCCTTTTCACTGGTGAATTGAAAATAATGTGCGTACTTCCACGATGCAAAAGCTGTCCTCTCTGCCATTTTGCCGGGGGTTCGAAAACACTCACACACACACACACACACACATATGGGGGTGCCCACGGCTGCTGAGCATAAATTGTTACATAGAATGTATTTTTTCGTTATATTAAAAGCCTGTTTTGATACTCAAAATGATGTGTGTGTTTAAACGGTAGTCTTAGCTTCTTACTATGTATTAATAAATCACCCACTGCAGTTGCACAATCCAAATGAGCGGAGGTGAGCAGCACACTACAGGACCCTTAGCATTTACAGATTTTTTGGTTTTGAAGTAAACCCAGTGGCGGTCAGGGGCGCCGCCAGGGATTTTGGGCCCAATGAAAAAAAAAACTAGTTGGGCCCTTGTATAGGTTGCCCATGTCTCAAAGGGCCCCCTATCAGTGCCGGGCCCTTGGAATCGTCCTAACCTTTCCCCCCCTGGCGGCACCCCTGGTGGCGGTCCTAGCTTTCATGACGCCCTGGGCGAACCTCAACTCCAGCGCCCCACTAACCAATGACTTCCTTAAATATTGATGGTGGAAACTTCTTCCGTCATTGTCATTTCTAGGAAAAACAAAGTCAGATGGTACCTGACTTGGTCCCCTGGAAACCAGTTGTGTCTGAATTCTCACAGTCAGAACTGAAGGCCAGTTAGCAGGTCAGTGCACAGAGGCTCATCCTCAAGAGACGATTCTGCTCCACGCGTCTCTAATGGAGATATTCACAGTGTTTATAGTGGCGGAACATCACACATGCCCAGTGATAATAACATTATAACTGTCTGCAAAATGCTTTGCAGGGATGCACACACACACATGCACACACACACGCACACACACACACACACACACTCACAGACATACGTGCACACAAACTCACCTGAGTTTTGCTGGGGAGAAGTAGAAGTAAATGGGTCTTCATCCTCAGGATTGAACAGCATTTGTGGAGACATGTGTGGCTGCGGAGGTAGCCGGTCCTCATCCTGGCTAGTGGCAGAGGGCTCCACAATATTTAAAAAGTCCCCTGCATTCACATTAAAATTAGGGATGCACCGATCCGACTTTTTCAGTCCCAATACCGATTCTGATGCCTGGACTTTGTGTATCTGTCGATACCCGATACCGATCCGATACCGTTGTTGAATTGATAATAAACTGTATACCGTCCACCTTATAACATGTAGAAGAGACTAAAGGCACCAGACTTTCCTAACTAAACATTACTTTCTTTACTAAGACAAAATAATCAAACATATACCAAACATTGTAAACATGTGTAACATTAATAATAATAATACATTTAATTTATATAGCGCCTGTCAGGGTACCCAAGAACACTTAACAAAGTGGAACAAACAAAATAAAGAATAAATGGAGCGCCTATCAGTCAGCACGGAGGGAACACTAGCACCGAAGTCAGTAGCACCGTCCGTGTACAAACTAGCGTCTGGAGGCTCCGTGCACACAGTGGGGGCAACGCAGGAGACCAAGAGATCCAATTCAAGCGATGAAGGCTGGGGTGAAGTGACAGCAGAGGTCCAGGTGCTCCTGTGCTGAACACCTGAAGACCTTGCCAGCAACGGCTGTGTAGTGACCATCCAACATCGCTGCGAGCCGGGGGAGACCACAGCAGCAGAGGAGAGCAACAAAGCAGCCAGGCGGTGAATAACCCTGAGGTTGTGGTGGAGGGACGATGAAAGGAGCAACAATGGACAGCCCACATAGTACTGAGTACGTCGGTTTGAAAGTTAGCGTTGAAATGTGACGTGAGTAAGTGCAACGTCCTGCAAACAGGAATCAAAATACAACATAGCAGCTAAACTTGAGAATAAACTAATAAAAAGTTGGTCAAACAACAACTAGTGCTCTTCCAGCATGCAACACACTGACGCTGATGAATGACGTAGGATGTGCTGCGACGGAGAAAAAAAAACTGTCTTGTCAATATCGGGGCCGATATCGGAGCTTAATATCTGATTGGTGCACCCCTAATTAAAATAGAACATAAATGATCAATGCAGAAAAAGCACAATTACATAAACCTGTTAATAAGCATAATGTGTCCAGTTTTAGAATAGGAAACCAATGAATAACACAACCTCCTTGGTTGATGACTAATTATATACATGACTCCAAATGACTCAGAAAGCTACATCATGAAATATCTGTGCAATATACGTCTTTTGAATTAGCTTACAGAACTGATAATTCACTTTACTGAGCAGCACAGGACCTAACGTATTGTTTAACAAACATTATGTGAGCTAGTCATGTTGTGTTACATACACATTATTAGGGTGAAAATAATTAGATATAATGTTTGCTAGTCAGTTGGACTGAAAACGGATGCTGTCGTCATCTACTGTTATAGCCAGCAGTGTAGCAAGAAGCTAACAAACATACGAGTTAGCCTAACTCATTACTTGCATGGTCACACTTATGAAGAGTAGATTACATGGCTCCATATCTTTATCTTTTGCTCATTTTTTCCTCTTCTTCATTTCTCTTTTTCCTGAACTGGGCACCTGATGGCTGTGTCCTCTTCTTATCCATTTGTTTATTTGACACTTGGGAATCAACACGTGACCCCTCCCAACACCGTCAACCAAGAGTTACATGTATTAGTGATGTGCGAGTCATGAACGAATCGTTCAAATCTCGAGATTCGTTTTACTGACTCGGGAGTTACGAGTCATTGTCTCCATTAACTCGTTCACTGACTCACCACTGCTACCACAAGCTAACAGCAAAGAGGAGACATGCCACACAACTGTTATTCTAACTGTCCTTGCGTCAAAGGCAAGTGCCTTATAGGCAAGTCATGCCACTCGGCGGCCATCTTGGCAACGCCTCGAAAAGCCCAAAGAGACCAGACCCCTATCTAAATCAGTGTTAATTTCATTGACGAAGACTATGACGAAAAATATTCGTCAACAAACTTTTTTCACGGACGAAAACTAAATGAAAACTAAATAAAAAGTCAGATATGATGACGAAGACTGTGACGAAATATAACTGACACTTAAGTCAACGAATAAAACCAAGATGAAAATGTTAGGGAGGGACGAATGGAGAAGAGATCCAATCAGAGCAAATCTTTTGAAGGTAGGTTGACCGATGCAGAAGCAGCAGAGCCACTTTAAAAAGCCGCGGCAAGCTAAACAGAGGCAGCAGCATTTACACAGAAGGAGAACAAAGACAAGTTTGCAGAACTTTGCACAGTTTTGTGGACGTTTTCACAAGAGTTAGGTTGTTTACATGATATTTAGTTGCACAGCTTTGGCGGATTTCAGCTGACTTCGCTCGTTAGAAAGACGCTAGCATTAACGGTTTGCAGTGCACCTGGTCCGAGGGCAACGGCATGCCTCATGAACAAAAGAAATGTCAGAGCTAGAAAACGAGAATTGACATCTGGACACACCTCACATATGACAGTCAGACTGTCTGCAAACCGTGTGGAGCAAAAACACTGGCAAATTGAAGCGACATTTACAGAGAGAGAGAGAGAGACATGACATTTTCAGTTGACACAAACTGATTGATTCATTGTTATTAATTGCTTATTGACTGAGATTATTTTATTGTAACTATGATTGAGTCAATCATAGGGCTCGCTACTGAAGCTGCTGCCCCCGCGACCCGATTTTGGATAAGCGCTTGACAATGGATGGATGGATGGATAAAACTAGACTAAGACTAAAAGATTTCCGATGACTAAAATATGACTAAAACTAAATGGTGTGTTATTCAAAAGACTAAGACTAAGACTAAATCAGAATTTGCTGTCAAAATTAACACTGATCTAAATGAATGGAGGCATGGTCAAATCCACCCTTTAACGTGATAGCAGGACGGAAAAAACATACAGACATGCTCGCCAGTGAAAAAAGATACAAATAAAAACCAAAAAACATTGACTTTACCGTAGAAATGATGTTTAACACGGTCTTTTCCTACAGGGAGAACTCCACTGCGTATGCGTGCGGATTTACGACACCGCTGTCCATCGTACGGCTGAATCTGTGCCAGGTGCTGTGCTCTGGCTCTACTCTGCCTGACCATTGATGTATGAACCAGATATAAATTAGATAAAGATTTGAAAGCAGTAAATGTTTTTGGTCTCTGTCGTAAAAACTACTTGTGCGCATGCGCTGGTGAAACAACATGATTGGGCTATAAGTTTCCCGGTTCGGCTGTGACAACGCAGGTGATTGGCTGTTGGTGAAAGGGGCAGGATATGCGTCATCTTTGGCGTCGCAGATTTCCCCATTCAAAATGATCAGAGTGATCTGTCCAGTGGCGGCTGGTCTATAGAGGGCGCTCGGGCGCCGCCCCACCCCTCCCCCATGAGAAGAATCACATAAATGATCTTTGAAAAAATTTGAAAAATATAAAAAATATATTAATGAGCATGGAGATATTACATAGTAATTGAGTAAAACGTATAATCTGCAATAAAATATTAGTTTAAAAATGTTCTACGTTGTCTGAAGTTACTGACTGGCAACGTATTTCCGGTTTGGGGCGCAAAGATTTGCGCTCCGTTTGCCCATTGACTCTCGTTATAAGTTACACATGCGCATTCACTCCTCCTCAATACAACAGATAAGAGCATGTTCGGACGCAATTAAATGCGCCCCAAAGCATTACTGACCACCACGCGATAGGGGGCAGTGGAGTGACACGCCCCATCAATTGACAGGCAGCAGCGCGCCGCGCACTCACTCGGGTCGTGACACCAGCGTGCATCGCGCAAGACGACCCATGATGTCGGCAGCCGGAGTTATGGAGAAGGAAAATTCCGTTAAGTCACTGAAAACAACACCATTTAGCAGGAAATCGCCAGAAGAGAAGCTCAGAGTCATAGAGCTTGGACCGGACCAGCCGGACATTAAAATCCAGCAACAATCAAAGGACAGAGGACGAGATTACACCCGCTCATTTTCAAGGAGCTGGTTCAGCAAGAAGGCTTGGCTAACAGCATGCCCTGAAGCTAATGCTTTATTTTGCTTTCCCTGCCTCCTTTTTCAGACGTCAGGATCAGACCCAGCATGGATTCAGACAGGTGTGTCTGATTTAAAGCACTTCTCGGAGAAAGGAAAAAAGCATGAACAAACTAGGGTCCACATGGAAAATGCTTTGAAACTAGCCATGTTTGGTCGAGTTAACATTGGTGAGCAGCTTAATGAAGGCTACAGATTAGGGATCCGTAAACATAATGAGGAGGTGGACAAAAACAGGCACATATTGTATAAAATTATAGACTGTGTCAAGTTCTGTGGTGCATTTGAGCTAGCTCTGCGGTGCCATGATGAAAGTGAAAGCTCTGAAAACCCTGGTGTTTTTAAAGGACTGGTGGATTTTGTAGCATCACTGGATTCTGTGCTACAGGAGCATCTGCAGACTGCTACTGTTTTTAAGGGAACATCTAAAACAGTACAGAATGAACTCCTTGACTGCATGTTCTCAGTTTTGAGAGAGCACATTATCGAGGAGATCAAGAGTGCAGACTTTGTCTCTATCCAAGCTGATGAAACGATGGACATCTCCACCCAGTGTCAGCTGGTGCTAGTGATCCGCTACATTGATAAAGCCCATAATGTGCAAGAGAGGTTCTTTGAGTTTATTCCTCTCCAGAGTGCCACAGCTGATTCCATCGCCACAGCACTTTTGGATAGGTTAAGCTCCATTCTCCCTGATGACAAAAAGAGCAAGCTCATTTCCCAGGCATATGATGGTGCAAGTGTCATGAGAGGAACCACCGGTGGTGTGCAGAAGAAGGTGCAAGATGTGTATGTGAATGCACACTATGTCCACTGTTATGCTCACCAACTTAACCTCATCATGCAGCAGGTGACATCTCACATCCCAGTAGTGAATCAGTTCTTCTCTGACCTGGCTGGATTCTCTGGATTTTTTTCAAGATCTCCAAAGAGAACCACTGTGCTTGATAGAGTGGTGGCACACAGACTCCCAAGAGCAAGCACAGTGAGATGGAACTTCCATATCCGTGCCGTGAACACTGTGTTTGAGCACAAAGATGACCTCATCCAGTGTTTTGAAACCATCAGGGACTCAGGGGAGTTTGAGCCTACCACTATGCGGGAAGCTGGAGGGTTTGTTAGACTACTGGAGGATGATACTTTCAGCTTCTTCCTGAAATTATTTCATCACATCATGCCTCACGTGGACATTCTCTTCAGCCAGCTCCAGAAGCGGACCATCGACTCAGTCTTTGTCCAGAGAATCATGCAGCAGTTCACAGACAACATGCAAATCATCAGGTAAATTAATATGTATGTTGTGCTGTGTAATTTTGATATTGTGTTAATGTCAATGATGCTTAAACAACTCAGCTATGATATATTCCTGGTTATTTTACCAGGCAATTAAAGCTTGACTTTTCTCTCTGGTTCTGTTCAGAGATTCCATCCCTAATCTCTGTGGAGAACACAGTGCATCTCAGCAGCAGCTGGCCAAGAAACGCCACACACAGGGCCCAGGTGAACTTCAGAGGATAGCTGCAGAGGTGAGATAGAAGCTAAATGTTTTTGGTTTGTTTTTCACAATCATAGTGCTCTATTCTGCCCTATATATTTATGGGGAAATTAAGTTTATGTCCCTTTGTTCTGTCCCTATCATAGGATGTCTGCAGGTCCTCTAAAAGCCATTAAATTGCCTAAAATTTGAATTTGTGAAGTTTAGATGCCACAAATATTTCATCAAATTTCATTTACCCATCTTTTCATTTCTTTCAGTCAAAATGAGTCAAGCTCTTTTTGTGTTAAAGTCCTTCAAACCTACCACTCAAACTATACTTTATACTTCCACTTACCTGTTAGTAAGATATAGATTAACCTAACTCACTCTAATAACCATATTCCTCCATAAATCCCACTTCTACATGGAACCACACACATAGTACATACCTTTATACTTACCTGCAATTCTTGAATAAGAAAGTATAATATATATATATATATATATATATATAGAGAGAGAGAGAGAGAGAGATTGAGAGAGAGAGAGAGAGAGAGAGAGAGAGAGAGAGAGAGAGAGAGAGAGAGAGACTTATATCCATCTCCATATTGTTTTAAAGTGGTGCTTTCATTTTTTTAGGTTTGTGACACTATCTTCGGCCATGCGAAAGAGAGGTTCTCCTTTACCAAACACCTGATCAGTGCTACACTGCTGCAGGGTGACAAATTCCAGCAGTACAACAGCCAGTTCCCTGAAGCAGCTTTGAACACCACCTAGGAGGCTTACCCACTGCTGAACAAGAACAAGCTGAAAACTGAACTGTCTCTTATCTACAGCAATGATGAGTTCAAGAACTGTAGTGGAGCTTTGGCTCTGTACCAGCTCTTCATGGAGAGCAATCTTCAGGACACCTTTTCAGAGACTGTGGCTCTGCTGAAGATCCTCATCACAACTCCAGTGACGACAGCTGAATCTGAGCGGTGCTTCTCCACACTGAAGAGAATCAAGACCTTCCTCAGGAACACAATGTCACAGGATCGTCTTAATGCACTGGCCATGCTCTCTATGGAGAAGAAACTGATCAAAGACATCCATGACTTTAACCACAGAGTCACTGAGAAATTTGCATCTCTCAAGGAGAGAAGGGCAAAATTGATGTATAGAAAGTAGACATTGTCAACATTGTTGTGCTTGTAAGGCAGTGGAGCACAACAAGCCTCCATTTCTCCTCTGTCCTTTTCCATTTCATGAAATCTTTTTTTTTTGTTATACTTTATACTCAAACAAGAGGTCATGTACATACATTCAGTGGGGTCATATAACATATACATATCTATAGTCGATCTGTTTCCTACTGTAATCACCGATCAGCGCAGCCTCAGTTTGGAGGAGCAGAGAGCCGCTCCAGCCAGACGCTCAGCTTTGTACTGCAGTGAACGGAGTCCAGAGAAAAAGTTAATAAACCACCTAAAACAAGGCGGTGTGAATTTTCCCTTTACAACGTACACTTGAACTGTTATAGATATTTTAAGGTGAGTCTTGTTTTAGGTGGTTTATTTCGCTTTTTCTCTGGACCCCGTTCACTGCAGTACAAAGCTGAGCATCTGGCTGGAGCGGCTCTCTACTTCTCCAAACTGAGGCTGCGCTGATCGGTGATTACGGTAGGGAACAGATCGACTGCAGATACGTACTAACTATGACCCCACTTCAAAAAACCCATACTATCCCTTTAAGTGATGCACTTAAAGGTCCCATATTATGGTCATTTCTGCTTCTTGACATGGTTCCTTGATGTCTAAATAGAATGTTAGTAACATGCTTTGGTCGAAAAAAGCTGAAGGATTGAGCACAGCAGGGTTCTTGAAACACCAGTTTCACAGCCCTGCTCCAGGTGGCCGGTTTCAGTGCCTTTCCCTTTAAATGCTAATGAGCTACTGCGCGCCGCCCACGGTACCGCCCACCTCCTCCTGCCTGCGGAAGACGTGAGGATGGCATCATGTGACCATGGCAACGGCGGAGTTTCTGGGAATAATGGCTGCCGGACAACAGACTGCGGTCCGACCCAGAACAAGAGGCTCCAAAAGAAAGTAAGCAGCAAAGAATGAACATTGGTGTTTCTCAGTGGTTAGTAGTTAAGTTTGTTACCTCGACATTACTTTTATGTTACTATTATGTTATCATATTATTATTTACCTTTATGTAGCCAGGTAAGTTGATTGAGAACCTGCTCTTATTTGCAGTGACGACCTGTAATTAGCTACTGCCAGCAATTTTCAACTGTAGTTTTCAGTAAGCCACAGTTGCTTCCAATCACCTTTCTACCAGCAGAATTGTTTTTTAACCATTTAAAACGGTTTCTAAACTTTATATATATTATCAAAGAAACAATGTGACATGATTAGTGATCATAGTTTCCCATGAATAATAAAAAAAGGCATAAAAACAGGTGTTCCTGTGGCTATTGTAAACAAATGCCTACAGAACCTGAGAATATCTGCTGTATGGAAATACCACAATGAAGTGTGAACACTGGGCAAACAACGTTGTCATTCTGCTCTCTCTCTTTTCTCTAATCTATTGTCACTCACTTACCTTTCATTATTTCTAGGTTATACGAAGACTACAGCAGTTTCCTGAGCCACCATCATGCATGGTGGACCACCCTGGCCTGGAACCTGTCTGCCTGAATGTATCTGCACTGCAGAATGCACTGAACATTTATCGGGCAGACTATGAATCTTTACGTCTGAGGGGAATAGTGCAGTCAGCTTTTAGTCACATAAATACTATTCATTTATCGTAAAAGTGTTATGATTAAAAGTACATAACTGCTTCTTCTATCTTACATTGTTTATAGTTTATCTTTTACTTATTACCATGAAAATTACATATCAAACAATGAAAACACAGAACAGTTAGGAAAGATGTTTTAATTGTAAGAAACATTTGTAAACATGTGTTGACATGAATGAAATAAGAAAATACATATCTGAAGTGAAACAGTTTGACTTTATATATTAACTTCAATATCAATATGAAAATGATAACAAAGAAAGTATCTCGTTGCCATGGGTGTAAACATTCAGTGCTGACTTTATATTGAATTGTGTTTAGCCAATATAGCCTACAGAAGCTTTGTAAGGTGGTGCTGGTGCTCTCTGGGGCGGAGAGTGAGAGTTGTGCTGCCCATCTGTGTGGTCCGAGAGGTCTTCAGGGATTATGAGTTTCAGCACCTCGTTCACATATGGGGCAGGGTCCTGGAAAACCTTCTGGAAGATCAGGTCCAACAGAGCATCACCGCAGTCTGCAGTGCAATAAACAAATGCATGTTTACAGGAAAACTGCAGTAGAACCAAAACACCTTGTGCTGCAGTGTTGTAAAGTGTCTCTTATTTCTCCTAATTACTTCTCATTTATACATTCTCATTATTTATTTTGAAAACCATCTTAAAAGAATTCAGATTTTAAGTGTTTGTGTTCAACCTTTTGTGTGATGTCTGTGTGTCCATGTTTATTTTAATTTGAGAGGTTCAAATAAAAGATTGTAAAACTTACAGAATGTCGTGTCTGTCTTCACTGGTTTGGCTCTGCACTCTCCCTTCCAGGACTTTGGAAAGCCCAGTTTGAAAAGAGGATCTCCTGATGATGTGGTGGCTTGCCCTCTATCAGCATTCTTATTGTGATGCAGTGCAGCCAGTCAGAGTCTTGAACAGTAAAAAGACAAACATGAAAACAATTGCAAGAAATGGGCAAATGTTCTCAACAAGTAATCACAGTTTAATTTACCTGCACAGCATTCCCAGATATGGATAGGATAACACATGACAGCACTGTTACAGTATAATTCAAGCACTAAAGGCTGCAACGCCTTACATTACTCTAATCCGACCACTTTATTTCAGTAACGAGTAATCTAGCGTTAATATTTCCAAACCAGTAATCACATTAAAGTTATTTATTCAAGTCACTGTGCGTTACAATTATTGTCATTTTCATTCGTAAAAATATATATTTTTGCTTTCTTCTTGTCACGTATGTCTCAAGTCACGTTTTAGCCATGAGGATAACTCACGTGTACACCACGCAGCAACACAAAAATGGAGGGAGGAGAGAGATGCGTGTTTCCTAGCTGGAAATATACTCATTATGCTGAGTTATTTAAAACAAAAAAGCACAAATGCTTGGTCAAGGGCCCAGCCCGACCCGGCCCGGGCAGAGAATCTAAACTCTATGTAGCAGTCAACAGTACCCTCGTATTGCCCCGGCCTATGCCAACATATTCCAGCTTAGAAAACATTTTCAAATGCATTATTTCACAAAATCCTGAAAGCTTAGACCCGGTGGAGGGTGTGTGTATGTACTGCTTGACTGACCGCGCCTCTGGGTTTGCATGTGGAGACCGTGTTGATGCGAACTAGGGGCTCGCGGTTAGCATTAGCTTGAAAGCTCACGGTTAGCGTTAGCTGGTACTATGTGACACTGCTTGGTTAGTTCGTGTAAAATTGCTAAATAAACACAGCTAAATACTTGTACATGCAGACATTTCCCTGGGACACGCATTACATAGTGTGCAGGATCAGAAACGTACTACACACAATGATTCTGCTTTAGCACTAGCGTTAACTTGTGTGGTCAGGGAAGCTAACGTTAGCGGTTAGCCGCTAACCTTAGCTTGTTCTCAATGGCAAAACACACAGTACATCAGGCACGAGTTCAGCCTAATCTACAGAAACACACAGCACATTATTTGTGTACTTACATGTCCTTGGTCTGCATGTATTCCTTTGAGTAAAAGTCTGCCGACGACTCCTGCCTTGTACTGGCCCAAGTTGGTGAAACAGTCAGTGTCAAAGTGGCTCGCACACACCAACAGTTTTTTGCCAACTTCAAAAATAAATCATAAAAATAAATTCAATCCATGCCGCTCTTTTGTCCTCTGCAGCTGTGAGTCTCACAGTGTGAGACGATGGAGTGTGTTGTGCTGGTCCTTGCAGCCAACAACAGAGCACTTTTCCTTGAGTTTGGCCATGGTGATTTCAGTTGAATAATGGCGGATCTCCGAGACCGGAGCTGTACCTGGTGGGTGGAGACACCGTGCGGTGAAGGGAGGGGCAGTGGGGTAGCCATATGCAAATGTGCGGCCGTCGACGTCGACAGCCGCAGCAAATTTGACTCGTGTATCTGGAAACTGCAGGCAAGACCCCTTTAGAAACCTGTATCTCACTCAAAAAAGCATGGATAGACTTTTTTCAAAGTTTCTCGGCGTGTGGCAGCACCATAGACCCACAATAACACCGCAAATCCCAGAAAAAGTCAGTTTTTCATAATATGGGACCTTTAAGTGCTTGCCACAGAATGATACACTTTAATTAACAGCTGTGTTTACAATTTCACCTGCAGTCTGCATCAGCTAAGTATGTAACCCATTTAGCCCAGTAGTCTTTCCCCTTTTCTTTATGCAATGTCATGATGAAAGACATACGTTCCATACTGTATATGTCATGTATTATATTTTTCCATTGGTTCAGGGTGAGAGGTTCTCTAAGAAGCCAGCATCTAGTTACTGCTTTTTTACTTGCTGCCGTGAGGATCTTAAATATGTCCCTGTTATGCAGATCCTTTGATATATTCCCCAAGTAAAATGAAAGACAAGTAAAGTCAATGTTAAAACCTAAAATCCTCTTTGTTGTAGCCTGTACTTGAGTCCAGAAAGGTTGTAAGGCGGCGCGTTTTCATGAAATCTTGTATTGGACATATATTTGTGATTTTAGTATAGCCCCCCCTGGGAAAAAAAGCACCAGCCGCCACTGGATCTGTCTCTACAATAGTAGAACGTCTCTGCTTGCGTTAATGTATCAAGCTAATTGCTGTATTAGCTCCGTGGCTGAAGCAACAGCTCTGGTCATTATTTCAACTAAACTCCCCTGAGCTGAGCTGTATCACAGACTGATACAGAAAAAGAACGATTGACTGACCCAGAAGCTCCAGCACACAGCTCACTCGCTCTCCCTCCCAGCTCGCAGAGCCCCTCCCTTACCCGAGAAACTCGCTGCTCCGCGCCGTTCAGGACTCAGCACCTCAGACTCGTCATTTACAGGCAGCTCAGCTCACTCGCTCTCCCTCCCTCCCTGCACCCGTGCTCTCAGAGAGCCGCTACCTCACCTGAGCAGAGTACTGCTACGCTCCATTCACGGGAAGTCTCTGAGTGATGGCGCAGAAATTATTCTCAATATAAAATCATGTTTGTCTTGCAAATGTATGTAAATGAAAACTGAAAACAAACTACAACCATGTTGCTGTCCCTCTCCTGCAGTTCCGCCACATCAAGTTGCTAAGTGACATTTAGAAAATCATAGAGTGTGCTGCACACTCTGGTGACTGACTCAAGTGACTCAAGTGACTCGAAAACCTGATTCACTTTAGTGAGTGACTCAGACAAACTCCAGTCAGTAAAAGGACTCCAGTATCCCATCACTAACCCCCACATGTATCCCTGACTGCAGACCCACAGACCTCAATGTGGGCGGAGTTAAACATTTAACCCCGCCCACATTCCAACATTTGACTCCGCCGTCTCTGTGATGCTTCATGTTCGGCCTTATGTATACCTCCTGTCTCCTTCCACGCAGGTGTCTTTCCTGCTTGTATGTGTGACCCGTGTGCTTCTGCGTTGTGTTGTGAATGATGCTGTGACACCGGTACCTCTTTGGAGACGATCTCCGTTTATTTCTGACAGAACAGATAAAAAGCAGAACCTTCGTGTAAATTCACTGCCCACCCAAGCTCCTCTCCCGCAGGGATATTGTACAAAAGGGGCGCCAGCAACTACGCGGTAAAATCGTTATAAACCATACATTCAACAAAACATACCTGACAGAACAGATAAAAAGCAGAACCTCCATGTAAATTCACTGTCTGCCCGAACTCCTATACAAATAAAATGCAGATAAAGATATCGACAAACCCGGAAGCTAGTTCGGTTTGTCATAGCGTTACGCTAGCGATTTTCAACTGTTAAACTACTGAAATGCAACTCTGACATGTACACATTATAAGACAGGAAAAGACATAACAATAACATTAAGACCAGAAATACATATAATGAACAAAGAGAAACATTGGATGGTTCAGGATTATCAGCTGAATGAAAGAAGGTCACCCACCTCTCCCGCAGGGATATTGTACAAAAGGGCAGAGGTGGGGGGCGCAGGAAGCATTTATAGTGGGGACCACAGAAGAAGAAATTAAAAAGGAGGAGCACTGAGCTACACAAACACAGTTTACACTGGATTTGGAGGCATTTCCTTGTCAGGCAGTAACAGATTTTGTGTAATTATACACACATTTCATTAAACACACAGTTTGACCCGGTTACATATGTCAGTTAAAATGCTATTAGTTTTCCATCCCCTTTGTTATAGTGTAGTTGTAAGCCTTTGGTTTATTGTGTCACTGTTGACTGAGTTTACATCAGTGTTAAAGTGCAGTTAAAGTGTATCACTGTTAATACTCTAAAGAGGTGGCAAGTAACGAAGTAAAAATACTTCGTTACTGTACTTAAATAGATTTTTCAGGTATCTGTACTTTACTTGACTATTAATTTTTCTGACGACTTTTTACTTTTACTCCCTACATTTAAAAACATTTTTTTTGTACTTTCTACTCCTTACATTGTCAAAATAGGCTCGTTATTTTATTTTATTTTTTTTACTCCGCCAATGACGACACAGCGTAAGACGTAACTACCTAGAGAGGGAAAGTCAACCGCGGAGAGAAGCGCTGTGAGTTACAGGTTGTGTTAGAGAGAAAACTTGCATCAACGACATGGAGGAAGAAAGTGAACAAACCAGGGAACGACGACGCATCATATTCGGAGAAGCAAGACATTCCCCATCCATGACCTTATTTAAGAGAACTGTTTGAGGTTGTCGGCTCCAAGAATGATTCACGGCAAATGCGTGTGCCAACCTAAAAACCACGAGCTTCTGGCGTTCAAGAGCTCTCCGTCAAATCTGAATAAACACATACAGGTAAGGTGTATTTTCAGTTGTTATCATTAACTCATTTAGCATTTGTTGTAGAACCGTTAGCAATGTTATGACAACACATTGTTTTGATAGTATTGAGCTAACCCTAGCTAGCGCTCGGTTAAAAAAGACAACAACCCAATAATCCTCAATTAATTGCCGTTTTGCCACTGTTGTGAGGCGTTACTCTTCATGGCTCTCTGCCAGACAACCCCTTTTGGGTAGGTTTAGGGATTGAATGGTGATTTAGGTTAAAATAAATACATGTTCTGTCAGTAAAAGCTTTTAAGCCGAAAGGTCTGACGGTTAACGTACCGTGTGCCAATAGTTGTTAATCATCTACGTCAACTCTGCACAAAGACAACGTTAAACATTTATATAACAATTCTGTCAGGTGAACCACTTTTCTCTTATCTTTGTGTACGTCTGTGTCTTATATGTGTGTGTTGTCACTCCTACAGAAAGCACGTGAGTCACTTGGAGAGATACAAAAACCTCACTGCACCTACTTTGAAGAGGATGTCGACCTCGGATGAAGGCCCATCCAAGCTGCATAAACTGGGAAAACAAGCCAGAGTCCTACCTGGCCTCTCCAGATGATACCATGGATGTCCTGAAATCCTTCCCAGCAGTCTGCAACGTGTCACTGAAGCTCAGCACACCTCTACCTGCCTCAGCTGCCTGCCAGAGGCTTTTCAGCACTGCAGGACTGATTTTCAGACCTAAAAGTACATGCCTGGATTCAAAGAACTTTGAGAACCAGATCGGCTAAATAAACAATTTTGGGATTCCTGTAGAGATGAGTGAATATCTCACAAAGAAAAACAACTTGATTAAACTAGTTTCTATGTTTATCATAATGTTTTAAGTTCTGTTGCTGAAGTGGAAAACTGATTTGCACATTGGCGGACATTAAGCCTGTCAAAACAAAAGTTTTTCTATATAAAGTGTTAAAAGATACAAATTCTGTTAAAAGTAATATGTTAAATATAGTATTGAGAGTGCCAAAGCTGTTATAAAGCTGAATTATCCAGGTGCTCATGAGGACCTCTGGTCAATTCAGTCTTGATTATTCAGTCTGAAATTTAACTTGCAGCAAACAGACCAGTGATTTTTTTATTTTTACTCCGTACCAGAACTGTGCAGGCTGTTAATAAAGGAAAAAAAATATCCTATTTTGTGTGCCAAGAACTTTTCGTTTTGTTGAGTTATCAAAAAAGGTATTGTTTATTATTGACGGCAAAAAATATTTTTTACTTCTTACTTTGGTACTTAAGTACATTTCAGAGCCTGTACTTTTTTACTTTTACTTGAGTAAAGGAGCTGAATCAGTACTTCTACTTTCACTAGAGTAATTTCTTACACAAGTGTCTATACTTCTACTTAAGTACCAAATGTGAGTACTTTTGACACCTCTGATACTCTAAACCTCAGCTTTCCCATATCATTCATAGACAAGAACATATATATATATATATATATATATATATATATATATATATATATATATATATTCTCTGCACTTGCACTCTGATTAGACTGAATTGCATGACAATAAAGTTGAATGAATCTCATCATCTCTGGTTCTTTGTTTGATTCTACAGGAGCTGCCCCTGTGCCTCCCTACACAGACTCCCCAGGGTTCTCAGGAGAACCTTTTAATTTTATCATAGGAAACCCCCTGGACCTGACTTGATAGAGCCCTACTTTTTTAAAAATTGCAGCTGATTTTGTAGCACAGACTCTAACAATCCTTTTTAATCTATCAATCAAAAACAAAGAAATCCCATCCATTTGAAGTCAGCTTTTGTTACTCCCTTACTAAAAGGAGGTGATCCAGCAGCTTTAACTAACTATAGGCCAATATCAAATTTGTGTGTCTTGTCAAAATTCTAGAATCTCTTGTGTGTGATCAATTAAAAGAGTTTCTAACCTCAAATGATCTTCTTTCAAAACTGCAATCAGGCTTCAGGAAAAAAGCACAGTACTATTACTGCGGCTACAAAAGTGTAGCGCACACTCCTGCAGCTAAAACTAGTCCTCAATACTGACTAGACTAAACTAATGTTATTTTCAAACTATCCCCACAGTGTCCACTCTTGAGGGAAATGTCATAGAGGTGGTTCGTATATACAAATACCTTGGTGTCTTGCTTGATGACTCTGTCACCTTCAAGCCCCATATTGACAATTTGGTGAAGAAACTGAAACTTAAATTGGGTTTTTTCTTCTGAAGCAAATTTTGTTTTTCTTTTGAGGTGAAAAAGCGGCTTGTCACTGCAACTTTTTTAACGATTTTAGATTACGGAGACTTGGTGTATATGAATGCCTCAGCTAAATGTGTAAGTAAGATTGACGCTGTTTATCAGGTTCATTGCTAACTGTGGAGCACGGACCCATCATTGTGAACAGTACTCCCGAGTGGGATGGCCTTCCTTGTCCACCAGGAGGCGGAGACACTGGTGTATTTTTATTTACAAGGCCATGCTTGGGCAATTACCACTGCATGAAAAGTGGGATTTTCGTCAGTATGCGGCACTGTAAATTGTCGTGGAATTTCAGGTTTGCGACAATTCACAGCAATTTGCAGGCAACACCGAAAAGTGACGTAAATTGTTGTAAATTGATGTGGGCCTTGCTTGGCAGTTGTCCCCCCATGCCCCCCCTCCCCCTGATTCTAGGGGAGGCTTTAACATGTAAATGAGAATGCTGTGAGCTATACAAATGCAAATCAGGGTAGCAGGGGGAGTTTTTCCCCAGGTGACATTTTTCTAAAAGGTTGTAACTTCATTGTAAGAAAATCTCTGGTATAAATAGATGAGGCCCAATATAGTCTAATTATAGACTCTTAAATTTTAGCTTGAATTGATTTATTTAATTAAAGTATGCTAGATTAATTACTGTGTATGTCATTAGCAATGGCCAATGTTATGTAAAAAGATTTTTTTTTTCTCTCTCCTGAGACCAAGTTAAAGATAAAACGCCAGTTGTTAAGAAGTTAAAATTTGCATGACATATTTTGAGATAAATAAGACATTAAAATGTATAAATAATTTCTGTTTAAAATGTGTGACATTAAAATATAATTTCATGGGTTCTGAATGTTTAAAAGAAGTTAAAGTAATTCTTATTACGTGTGAGAGTTCATGACCTTTAAGAGTTTATACACTTCCGGGTTGACCGGAGTTTGAGTGACGAGGAAGAAGAAGCAGAGAGTTAATGGCGTCGAGCAGCTAACAGTGGACTGTGTGTGTCGTGTTTTATCACTAACGGACTGTGAACTGTTGTCGGGCGACGTGCTGTGAGTGTGTGAGCTGGACTCTCCATCGCAGTCGAAGTGTTTGTGTTTTATTGGACACGAAGCAAGTTCGGCTAAGCTAGCTAGCTGGAGCTAAGTTAGGCTAGCAGGAGCTAGGCTAGCAGCACGGCCATTGTCGAGAGGAGGCCTGCGCTTACGGGAGGAGCTTTGCCGGGTCGCCACGGAGAGTGACGCCGCAGAGGGACACGGAGGTTTATCGCTGCGAGCATTTTGTTCTCACAGACTAACCTCGCCTCATAACGAGGCCGTGACCTCCTATTAGCTCGGAGCTATGTCTACAAGTCCAGATTTACATGATGCCGATAATGACGCCATCGTGTGTAAGTAACGTTTACTGTTTTCTCCTTCCTTGTTTAATTTTGCTGTGACTTAAGTTGTCTTTATTCATACCACTCTCATTAATTGTTTTCCAGCTGCCTGTAAGATAGTACGCAGGAGCTTCAGGTACAAACAACCAGATCTTCCATCACAGGCTGAAGCAGTGAAGAGTTCAGCTTGGAGTTGATCGAGAAGAAAGAGGGTAAGACTTGTTAGATTAGATCCATTTTTGGTCAATGTGATTATTATTCAGGTGCATTAATAGATGTGTTGTGTCCATATGCAGTGCATCGCGCAGCACTGATCGTCCTTATTGATTGTTTTTACAGCTGCTGGAAGCGAGACAGAGTGCTAGCTGAGGATGAGGTGGACCTTTTGGAAGTGCGCCACCATGGACCTGATGTCTGAGGAGGAAGGCGGCGGGGTGTCTGGATGGAGCCGGGAGCTCACCGAGTTCTGTGCCACGCTGCAGTCGAGATTAGAGGCGATTCCAAAGTACAGAGCGACGCACCACAGACGTCTGCAAAACAGTGTTAATTTCGTTGACGAAGACTATGACGAAAAATATTCGTCAACGAACCTTTTTCACGGACGAAAACTAAATGAAAACTAAATAAAAAGTCAGATATGATGACGAAGACTGTGACGACACTTTAGTCAACGAATAAAAACGAGACGAAAATGTTAGGGAGGGACGAATGGAGAAGAGATCCAATCAGAGCAAATCTTTTGAGGGTAGGTTGACCGATGCAGAAGCAGCAGAGCCACTTTAAAAAGCCGCGGCAAGCTAAACAGAGGCAGCAGCATTTACACAGAAGGAGAACATAGACAAGTTTGCAGAACTTCACACAGTTTTGTGGATGTTTTCACAAGAGTTAGGTTGTTTACATGATATTTAGTTGCACAGCTTTGGCGGATTTCAGCTGACTTCGCTCATTAGAAAGACGCTAGCATTAACAGTTTGCAGTGCACCTGGTCCGAGGGCAACGGCATGCCTCATGAACAAAAGAAATGTCAGAGCTAGAAAACGAGAATTGACATCTGGACACACCTCACATATGACAGTCAGACTGTCTGCAAACCGTGTGGAGCAAAAACACCAGCAAATTGAAGCGACATTTACAGAGAGAGAGAGAGAGAGAGAGACATGACATTTTCAGTTGACACAAACTGATTGATTCATTGTTATTAATTACTTATTAGTGAGATTAATTGATTGTAACTATGATTGAGTCAATCATAGTTACAGTATTACCAACAGTATAGATTATAAGTAATTTGTTGTAAATATAGTTTTCCTTTATTGTTATTATTTTTTATTTCCAAACCCTTTCTTTGGCAATATGTACAGTGTTGCCTCATGCCAATAAAGCCATTTGAATTGAAATGAATTGAGAGAGAGAGATTTACCACTCACTAAGACTAGACTAAGACTAAAAGACTTAAGAGCTTGAGCTTCCCGTTGTTGTGTGGGCAGATTATGCTTTGTACATAGTTGTGGTATGTTTGTGTTAATAAAGCTCTTTCTTTGAATAAACAGTACCTTCCTGGCATTGTCCCTTCCTCATTAAATTCATTCATGTCTTCGATAATATCATAAATAGATAATAAATAAATATATAAATATAAATATAAATATAAATATAAATATATATATATATAGGGGTGGGGTTTACATTTATAATAGGCGAGTTCAAGATCACGCAGTCCTGCGCAGCGCTGCCTAAATCGTGATGCATGCTGGTTAATATGTGTCCACGGTGACCTGGATGGGAGTGGTTTCTGCTCCGCGTCCGATGTCACATGACCTTAAGTTATCGCGGGAGCGAGGCGGCTGCAGAGCAGTAGCGCAGTTGTTCTCCAGGTACTGCGCGACCCTAGACACACCTTCATGACGTCAGGACTTTGCCCTGATTGGCTCTCATCTACGCTGACGTATATGACGTGTGTTTCGATGAATTTCCATTTCCATAAGCGCCTCTTTTCTACTCAAGTATCACATACTTTCAGATAAGTAGCAGCCGTGTGGCCGCAGCTGTGGGACAGTCAACATGAATAAACCTATTAAATCCTTCATGTAACGCAACAACCCTGAAAGATGTCGTCAATAAACTGCTCAGTTCTGTCAGGTGATGATGGAGAAGTGGTTCACTGCTGTGTCCAATGTTATCTGTACTATCCACTCTCATTAATTAACCCTTTCTGTTCCCGTCACATTAACAATACAAAGAATTATCCTGAGCTATTCTGTGTGTGATGAGATGGCGCAGCGGGACAAGGCATCTGATTCAGTCATTTGTTCTGATTATTGTATTTCATTCATTCAGTGAAATGTATTTTGTTCATTGTGAATAATGTTGCTATAAGAAAATGCATCATCTTATGTGTCTATAGTTATGCTTATTTGTTAAATGTAGTCAGCAAATTCCCCTCAGCTGTGATAATCATGCACCAAAGCACAGTTGTCTTCATAATAATTAATTGTAATTGTATTGTATTGTTATTGGGCAAGACTTACTATAATGTTCCAGATAGACAAAGTTCTAATGTATTTAATGGTGACATTACAAGGAAAACAGAACATGAGCAGTAAGACAACATTTATATATTTATATATTCATATTCATATATATATGTGGACAGTTCATATTTTTCATATTTAGAGACAACAGAATGTGACAGCTTTGTCACAATAACAACTTCAAATGTGGATATTTTGTAATTGCTTAACTTCAAACGGTCACACAGTGGCACATTAATGGTCCAACTGGTTCATCAGAGTAGATGAATAGCCTAAATGTTGTCTTACTGCTCATGTTCTGTTTTCCTTGTAATGTCACCATTAAATACATTAGAACTTTGTCTATCTGGAACATTATATTATATATATATTAGGGCTGTCAAACGATCAATTGTTTTAATCGCAAATTAATCGCAATTTTTTTGGCACATTTTTTTCTGTTCTAAATGTACCTTAATGTATTTTTTCATGTTCTTAATACTTTTAACAACATAAGAAAGGTCAAATATGCTTGCGCTTTCAGCGTTTATTCAACACTTCAAATCATGCAGGAAAATAAATCCAGGGTTGTCTGCTTTTGGCGAGGGGGGGCGATGGGCTCTCTGCATCTGCCGTCTGTTTGGCTTGCAAGTGGTGTCCACTGACACTGCACGTTTTTCTTCTTCGCCTTTTTCACACAGTGTGCTGCTTTCTGTCAGTCAGTATCACACTGATGATCGCCATGGCTCCGGTGCAGCAAAACAATAAAAAGTACGACTTGAAATTCAAACTTTCTGTCGTGATATATTTAGAGGAAAACTCGGGAGAAGCAGCTGCTAGACGTTTCTCTGCCTGCTGGAGGGAGGAAGAAGGCTAGCGAGGAGCCTGAGATAAACATGCGGGGATGAGTTATCAGCAAACGGCCACAACACGAGAGAGTGTCCCGCAAAATGATCAGGGCGATGGAGAAACAAATGTCCGCCACCGTGAGTGACAGCAGAGATGAGGAGTTTGCAGCAAGTGCTGCTTTTCAGTCTGCCGTGTTTTTAACGAACCACCAACCCTGCTTCTTCTTCTTCTGATTCCCTTTCTTCTTCTTCTGCCACCCTCTGTATCAAGACTACGGGTGCCGCCGACGGCCGTAATCATACAATGCGCGTTTTGCTTTTTTTTTTTTTTTTAAATATACTGAGCGTTAATCGCGCGTTAAAAAAATTAACGGCGTTAAGAGGACGTTGCGTTAACGCGTTATTAACGCGTTAACTTTGACAGCCCTAATATATATATATATATATATATATATATATATATATATATATATATATATATACATATACATATATATATATATACTCTGCAAAAGATGAGCTAGACACGGGTCTTGATACACAGCAGCAGTTCACTGCTCTGTTCTCTGTTTACATGTTTTGATGGACTACTATTTTGAACATCTCTGATTGAATAATTTCCGAAGGGGACTAATATGAGAAAAGGCCAGCAAAGTTCCCATAGCATCAGGTAAGAAAACTGATCGCCGTCGTTGTTTATTTTCCTCAAACATCAATGGAATTTCAATTCCTCCACTTCTTCCCAGATGAAGAAGGCAAACACCGCAAGCTCAGCCGAGTCACGTCACGTCTACGGGAAGAGAGAGTGTCCGACTTCATAGCAGCGTTTTTAGCCCCGCCCCTGCTGTCGCCCGCAGATCTCGCTGATGCAGTCAGTCAGCAGGAGTTCAACTTGAACGCGCCTATTGACCCAGGGTGACCAATAGTGACAGATCTGCCAACCAATCACGAGTGATTTTTCATGTTTAAAAGTAGTGGTTTCATCCAATACTGAGTGAGGAAATTCAAGCCAGCCCACACATTAGGCGCGTTCAAGTTGAACTCCTGCTGACTGACTGCAGCAGCGAGATCTGCGGGCGACAGCAGGGGCGGGGCTAAAAACGCTGCTATGAAGTCGGACACTCTCTCTTCCCGTAGACGTGACGTGACTCGGCTGAGCTTGTGGTGTTTGCCTTTTTCATCTGGGAAGAAGTCGAGGAAATTGAAATTCCATTGATGTTTGAGGAAAATCAACAACGAAGGCGAAGGTGGGTCTAGGGTTGCGCAGCACTGCGTGATCTTGAACTCGCCTATTCTCTGGCCAGGCGTGGTTTCGCTGCTATTCATATGCAAATTAGAGCCGTTCGCACCTCCGGGAGCTCTACATACGTCATGGTTCGTTTCCGACAATTTGTGGCACAGTGAACGCGGCGTTTGCAGGCTGTAAATTGTCGTTAACTGCCGAAAATTAGGGAGATTTTCGGGCGTTTACAGGGACGAAAATCCCACTTTTCATGCAGTGTACCGTCCGACATCTGTAACTTATTACCACGAAGAAGTGTTGATTCTTACAGTTTGCGTTCAAACAACCAGTTGTTGCTGTCTGTTCCATTTTCTCGGACAGAACTGGGAAAAAGGGTTTTTGCCTACTCTGCTCCTTCGACATGGAATATGTTGCAAAAAGAATGGAAAATAACAACTGATTTCCTTGAACACTTTTAAATCCAAGCTGAGAGCATTTGAGACGATCTCCTTTGCCTGTAACTGTTTTTTATGATTTTAATTTACTTGTTACTGTTTTTACAACCCAAATTGTTGTCTGTATGTTGTGTACGCTGAATGTGACTGTGTAACTTTTTGCTGCCTCTTGGCCAGGACTCCCTTGAAAAAGAGGTTCTTAATCTCAACGGGATTTATCCTGGATAAATAAAGGTTAAATAAATAAAAATAAAAAATCACATTTTCACTATTAGTCTATATTAGGCTTATGCATGGCACACACCAATCTATTTTTTTTTATTTTATTTTATTAAAATGTAACATCCAGTGGTCACATGTACTTCTCTTCTCTCTTCAGATGCACTTTTAACGTATTTCACCACCTGCCCAGTGACACAGCATCAGATGCACCTGTCCCTCTACCTCAGCACAGCAGAGTGACACAGCATCAGGACTAAAGGCTGCACCAACAGACCTGCTAACTGGACATCTCTTCTGACTGACACAGTGAGATGAGAGTTAGTTCACAGAGGACCATTTCAAATAAAAAAAGCAGTTACACATTGAGTGTCAACATGACTTTTGTAACAGAGTCGTAGTCAATGCTGAAAAAATGCTGTTTTTGACTTAAAAGAAATAAAATTTTGAATACATACATGCAGTTTCTGGGTGAGTGTATGAACATTGATTGTGAAATTGACTGTGATGCGAGACGGCGCCAGCTAAGATCTTGCCTAGGGCACCAAATTTCTCAGGGCTGGCACTGACCAGGAGGATATGGAAACTTTCTTCAAACTTTGTGTAGATGAAGAAAACTTGAAAATCAATGCCATGTTCCTCTAACAGTAATATCATATGATCCATACCTCAGACGAAGACCAGTACACGTCCACCCACTTTCAAACATTACTATTATGATGATGTTGTTATCATAATAGTAATATAATAATTGTGCAAACTTCCCCACTTTGCTGTGTACGGAGAGAGCCGAGCGTTGACGAGCCAAGCGTCACCGGAAGGACCCGAGTCATCCCGTTGGAGCAGCGGAGCAGCTCCGAAGGCAGCTAAGTTACCTCTTGAGTGCTGCGCACATCCTCTCTGGTTGTAACAGCGCTGAGCAGAGCCGAACCACGGCTGTCCACGTTGTCGCATTGTGTTTGGTGTGCGTGAGTACAAAGTGAGTTTGTAGCAGTTATTTGTTGTAGACTCAGTTCAGTTCTAACGTAGTTTGTGTGAATCCGGACCGGCCGCCATGTTGCGATGCGTGCTCTCGCACACAGAATTGTTTATATAAGATGTCATGTTGCCATGAGTTAGTAAATATGTTTGTCTTCCTGCATACACATGTTTGAAACGCATAATGCTGTTCGGATTGAGTGTTTGGCACAGCGGATGGGTTATATATCTGACTGTATTTATGTTTGTTACAATTGTGTGTTATATTGTAATGACGTGGTCTGAGGCGCCCCCGCGCGGTGATTAGAGAGTATTATTTTACCTCAGTTGCTATATCACTGCATTCTTTGGATATGTGTCTGTTTAATTTACAGTCATATTGCTTCATCTTTATCTGTATATTATATTAATATATTTATTGTTGTTTGTTTGTACATTCAAGGAAACCACATAACTCAACACATCTTGTACATTGTCCATGTGTAATTAATAAAGACGGATAAAGGAACTCTCTGGAGTAGCTGCAGTTTTTCTGACCGAGAACTAAGGCCAGACTGTGTACACCAGCATCCAAAGCAATTATAATCTACAAGTGGTCCTTCGAGCCGGATGTACACAATAATAATAATAATTCATTTAATTTATATAGCGCTTTTCAAGGACCCAAAGTCGCTTACAGAGATAGGTACACAAATAGCAAACAAAGATAACAAAACCCAAAGCATGACAGGGAGCAAAAGCAGTGGTGGGGCGTGGAGTAAATAACACTAGCCCTTTTTAGATAGAAAAGGCAGCACATTTGCTCCAAGGTAAGTGCTGCAATTTGCCAGCCTGTCTTTCTAAAACCGAGGCGTAATATTCCTCCTTTTCCGAAAGCCGCCTCTGAGGTAGGCGTAAACATGTGACGTGACGTGAAGCTCGAAGTTGGGCTGTGAACAGTGACATAGAAGTTGTCTTCAAAATAAGAATTTAACATTGCACCCCACTGGAGTTTAGAACTGGGTTCTTAGCGGGGGGCTTTTAATTTGAAAGTAGCGACCGTCCTTAGCCTGCCGACACAACACAACCAAACAGCTAAAGAGACCGAGGCTCCTGGATCTCAGCAGTTGTTCATCTTAATGTCCGTGGATGAAGTGATGGACTGACTGCTCTGCCCTACAAAGGCAAAGTGCAGTAACTACATACTTGGTCAAAATTGAGTTTAGACTGAAAATGGGCTTTATAACACCTTCTCTGTCTTGTGACAAAAGCTCTTGGTCCAACAGTGTCCCGTTTTAGAGAAATCACTATGTCAAATTTGCAGTAACTACAAAATCCAACCTAATAAAAAGGCTAACCGCAGTAAGTGAAGTTACTGCGTTCTGCCTTTGTTTACCCGGCTTTGATGCAGTAGATACTGCGGTCTGCCTTAGGAGCCCCATCCGAAGCTATCCTACCCTCTGTACGAATATTAGCTTCTAGTACCGGCATTCTCACACACACCAAAAAGCCAACATGATAGCTGCTATATCATAAAACTGTCACAGACATCATGTCACAATCCCGAGAAAAGCTCATGGTGGAACTTGCTTTGAAACGGAAGTATCCAGAAAGAGGTAAGGAATATGGAAAAATATGAACAACTAACCTGTCAAATAATCCATTCATTATCATAAATTAGCCTCGCGCTAGATTAGCTAGCGAGCCGCTAGCATATCAAACCATTTTAGCCTACCTGCTCCCTTTAAGACTGTAGCTTCTATCCACTCTGGAAATGCTGTCATAATCAAATTATGATCCTGTCGCTTTTGGGCTTCTTGTCTTCATTTCTTGGGCTATTTTCGTTTCGGGCAGCTAGTCCAATTGTTGTGAAGTTAACAAGATTACTCGTTTGGTTAGTAGACTTGAGGAAAGTCACTAGCCCCTGTCACACAGCCGTTTGCATGCGGGGATCCTGCGCCAATTCTCCGCACCCTCCTCTGTGTGAAAGTTTCAGATGCGGAGGGGGTAAATTTCGCTGCGGCTCTGATCCGCCTCTGGAGGTATCAGGGCCGCATTATTGGTGAGCCGTCCCAGTGTGAACGGATAATCCGGAGGCGCGGAGGGAGGGCGTGTCAGTCTGACAGTCTGATAACTACACAGGTCCTTCACTCAACTAAATACAGAGAAATGTCCCACAAAGCAACGTTACAGGACCGAACAAAAGTAACGTAGTAACTGTTACTGTCTATGGCAACTTATATGAGGGAATAAAATACCGCAGCTGTACATGGAGCAGCGTCCGTCCTCCCGCCTGTCCTACCGACTCTTTGTCACATTTCTGCCCGAAAAACAGCGTCTGTCCCCGGCAGACGACTTTAACTCACCGAGTGTTTGTGATGAAAATAAATCACCGCGACTGTCAGCTCTCCAGAACGAGACTTCAGGGAACTTTCCCCCAGAAAACAGCCTCCGTCCCCGCGAGTGAAAGAGTCAGACAGTGTCTTGTTTACTGATGGTGATTATGTAATTTAGCGCGAGAAACGTAACTTTGTCACTTTCCAGGATGTTTGGTGGGTCAGGATCTCATTCACAACACATTATAACAGCATCCATATGATTGAAACTGTCAGCGGGTTTGGATTAACAGGGGGAATACCTGGGGAGACACCTGGGGGAATACCTGGGGAGACACCCACGTCATCAACATGACGTGTACCATCACGCCTCTTTAGGAGCCGCAGCGCCGGATTTCTGTGTGAATTACACACGTGAAGGCGGAGAGGCTTCGCTCTGTGTGAATCACCATCGGCGGAGAATTTGCGAACCACCGCTCCTGAGAGATAATGCGGATTTAGGGTATTAATGATGGCGTATAACTTAAAGGGAGCAGGCGACACAAGGAGGATTTTATTCTAATGAATGTTAACAATGGCCTAATATCTCATTGATAGCCTACAGCTATGTCACTGAGAAGTAATTCTAGGGATCTATGTACATATGCAGGATGAATAAAATATCTACATATTATATGAGAAAATACATATTTAGGATACAAGGCTCTTTATGATAAAATCATATTCTTCTTTTATGATTTTGCAGTATGTCATGAGACAGCCCCCAGACTTCCTTCAGATAGTGAGGATGAGATGTTGAGGGAAGAGTATCTTCAAAGCTTGTTTGCCTCAATGGAGGCAGAAGTTGAAGACAACTGTTCAACTCAGGATTCACTACTGAATTATTCACATCATTATTATACAGATGACAGGGAAGAACAGGATAAGTGCATGGTGATGGGAGGTGGTTGTGATGAGGAGGAGGAGGATGATGTGGATGAAGAAGAGGATGAATTTGATGAAATGGATGTAACTTATGTGCCAGAAGATGAAAGTGATGAGGATGAGGATGGTGGTGATGCTGTTAGCAACAGCATTAATTTGCAAGAGGCATCTTCTGTTGACAACCAAAAGACCCCACAAATTAGGAAGCCGTGTGGCCTAATGTGCAGGAAAAAATGCACAGGTAAGATTACAGAGAGCCAGAGGAGGGATATATGTGGTGCATACTGGAAGATGACGTACCCAGATAGGAAGAGCTTCATATTCCATATGTTGTCTCAAGAGCAGACTAAGCGACACACCACAGGGGGCCCAAGCAGGCGCAAGCAGTCACACAAATACCATCTCAATGATGACAAGGGCCAGCGACAAGAGGTCTGCAAATCCATGTTTTTATCCACCCTAGGATACCACCCGAAGAATGATCGGCTAATCATGACGGTTTTTGGTTGTACTGACTCCTCAAGTCTAGCCCCACCGCAAGAACGAAGGGGAAGGCATACCCCTGGTAACAAGTTGGACTTGACTCCAATGTTTCAACACATTGAATCATTTCACCCATCAGTTAGCCATTATAGGCGGGAGCATGCTCCAAACAGGCGGTATCTGCCAAGTGACATCAACATCAAGTCAATGTTCCAAGATTTTAGACAGAAGTACACAAAAGGTTCCTATGAGACGTACAGGAAGGCCGTGAAGGAACTAAACATCAGCTTCACAAAGCTGGGGGAGGAGGAGTGTGAGCACTGCCTGCGGCATGATGTTCACATTAAGGAGGATCACCAAGCTGATGCCATGACCAGTACTGAATGCCAGGACTGTCGACAATGGGAGGACCATAAGGGGAGAGCAGAGAGTGCGAGGATTCGCTATCGACTGGATTCAGAAAAGGAGCAGGTAGATGAGGCAATTCATAGTGTCGACCTACAAAAAGTCATCATGCTGCCCCGAATGCCAGGAGTGAAGACTGCAGTCTTCACTCGTAGAATCATTGCTTTCCATGAGACCTTCGCCAGTGTGGCAAATTCACACCTTCAAAAAAGAAGACACTGTCTGTGATCTGGCATGAAGGGATTGCAGGCCGATCAGCAGCAGAGGTGGCATCTGCTTTTGTCACCTCCCTTCATCAGGAGCGGGATGTGCGCTTTGTGACCTACTGGTTGGACAACTGCACAGCGCAGAATAAGAACTGGACCCTGTTGACCACCTTGGTTAAAGTTGTAAATCAAACCTTGAATAACATCCAAGCAATTACCCTGAAGTATTTTGAACCAGGACACACCTTTATGAGTGCAGATAGCTTCCACCATGGGGTGGAAAAAGCGATGCGGAAACAACCTGGTGGTGTCGTCCTGGACTTTGAAGACTTCAAAGAAGTAATTGCATCATCCAATTCTGGCAGGGTGAACGTAGTGGACCTCCAGTGCACAAATATTCTTGCCTGGAGCAGTGGCCACTCAGTGACCAAACTGAAAAAGGTGCCAAATCTGTCTGGAATGGCCATCATCCAGCTGAGAAGGGGCTCCAGGAGCATGTTTATTAAACTGACTCATGATGAAGAGGAGTACACAGAATGTGACTTCCTAATGAAGAAGGTAAGAGAGTGTAAAATATATCACATGAAGAACTATAAACATTATACAACTTGCAATTATATGCAAATTTTGGTCGATAGGTGACCTTGGAGTACCCTGGGCAGATGAGACCTGGAGACAAGGGGGTAGAGAGGGAGAAGAAGATGGACATCATCTCTAAGCTCTGCCCAATGATGCCCCCACACCGCCGTCACTTTTGGGAGAATCTAGCTGAGGAGGAGTGAAAATGAGTGAAAAAAATATTCGCAAACTCTCACGTTCCCACACACGTTCTGTGTTGTTTCTGTTTGATTTTTGTTGTCTGTTATATGCCGTTGTGGTTATATAGTTAATACGAATGTAACACAGTGACCACTGTGAATTGTTGATGGTCTTTTGCAACTCGTTGCCAGATATTGTAATATCCGATCTTGTATTATAATGCTGTATATTACTTTAACACAAAGGCATGCACACACCCACACACACACACACACACACACACACACACACACTCCTCCCCAGCCCCTGAGAGCACTGAGCCCGTCTCAGTTCTTCCTAATATATTGTATTTATTTTGTAAGTGCTGTTTTGGTATTTCATTAATTAATTATCTATTAAAATGAAAATCAACAAACCAAAATACCATTGTATGTCAAATGTTAAGGGTGTTTGGAAACATAATGTTGTTGACAAAAAAAAAAAAATTTAGGACTGCGATGTGACAGGGACATTAGGACAAAAAGGGATTATTGAAGTTTACAAGCAATTTCTCAAAATGTTACAAAGAACCATAAACAAAACACAAAACCAATTAAAATAAATAAAAAAACATAAGTAATACAAAAGTTGTCTGAACAGATCTAAATTGTAGATACTGCACTTTGCTTTTGTAATAGTATTCTAGTTGTTTGAGGTAATTCAAAGGCAGAGTGCAGTATCTACAATTTCGGGGTCAAAGGTCATATCATTGGTATTTTTTTTTTCTATACAATTTTCCTTCCTATAAAGGTATTATTTGAAAGTATCACCACTATAATACCTGCAACATGTTTGTCTGGCCAGTATGAAAACTTTGAAGGCATTTTTCTCAGTTTCAATGTTGGTGTAGTTACTGCACTTTGCCTTTGTAGGGCAGTGCTGTGATCAGCTGTTTCTTGGTTTTAAAACTGTTATGTCTGTTCAGGACCATTTAATCTATGTTCGTTTGGTAATGCCCCAGTGCATGTTTGGTATGCAGCTGTTTCTGTCTGAAATAGTTAAGTTTCGTTTTGACCGAAAGTGAAGCGAGATGCACAAACCTCTCGTCCAGCGTCCTTTTTATACACAACAGCTGGATTGGGTGTTTTTTATGGAGGACCAAACCTGACATAAGTATAAATAAATAAATAAATACATAAATAAATAAATGCATAAATAAATACATAAATAAATACATAAATAAATGCTGAAATAAATAAACAAATGTATAAATAAATAAATGCATAAATAAATAAATAAATGTATAAATAAATAAATGCATAGATAAATACATGCATAAATAAATGAATAATTAAAAAAATGCTGAAATAAATGTATAAATAAATAAAAGTATAAATAAAAGAATAAATGCTTTTTATTTATTTCTGTATTTCTGTTCACCAACATTTATTTATTTCTGTATTTCTGTCACCTAGATTTATTTATTTCTGTATTTCTGTGTCCATATGTAAATGAGGAGGAAGGAGGTCCTAACCTCAGTCAAGAGCGTGATTGGTTACAGGAGTGTGCTCGATGAGGGTCTACTACTTCTGCCTTACTAGCGGCGCTGATTCCTGTACACTGCACAGGAATGTTGCTGGCTTCCAGCAAGCCCGCTCAGCTAACTGTTAGATGCAGTTGTTGACATTTGTTCATGTAGCTCTGGTTTAGTGATGAATTTGACTGGCTTTCATTTTAACTTGCGAGGGTCCCAGGTGTGCTGGTGGTGTGGTTTGAGAATCCCGTCTGGAGAGAGAGGGGTCCTCAGCCATGTCCGCTAACCAGGAAAAACATTCTGCTCATCGTTCCAAGTCATGTATATGTATTCTAGACGAGCGCGACAGAGCACAAATCGTCCAAAAGTGCATGTTGTCGGTCTCATATCTTAGTTGCGAATCTCTGTACTCTCATATAACTCATGAAACAGGCTGAGGCATTTGTTCACGCCGAGCGGCTCGAGAGCGGCGTGGAGACCCCTGTTAGCTCTTATGCTAGCTGTTTGCTCTTATGCTAGCTGTTAGCTGCTCGCTGTAGCGCAGCGTCCAGGTTACCATCGGATATTTTTCATTCCGCACTGCGTTCAAATGGTTACTTAAAGCCATCGTTCCGAGCCGCATACATCGTTATTAAGCTGAAGCTAAGTCAGTGTGAAAACTGTATACTGTCATACAGCCTGCTGGTCAAACAGTCTGCAGAGTACGTTGACATCCAGCCGGAACTCAGCGTGCGGTCAGTCGGCTGTGGCAAATCGTGAGACGTCCAGATCAACCTGTTATACAAACACCTGTAGCGACAATGGTTCATAGGAAAGCCCAGACATGTGTCTCACTCTCGATGGTACATGTGTCAACAGTTAGCCTGGACGCTACGCTCTCTGCGCTACAGCGAGCAGCCAAGAGCTAACAGTTAACATAAGAGCTAACAGCGATATCCACACTATCCATGCCGCTCGGCGTGAACAAATGCTTAATACTGTTCCACCCATGAGCTGTTTGAGAGTACAGAGATTCACGACAAAGACATGAGACCGACAACATGCACTTCTGGACGATATGTGCTCTGTAGCGCTCGTCTAGCACTGGTTTGCAGATTGCAGCTCCGGCATCTCTGTGTGGATAGAAGTGCTCAAGCCACGTCAAAACGAATACACATATACATGACTTGGAGCAATGAGCAGAATGTTTTTCCTGGTTAGCGGACATGGCTGAGGACCCCTCCCTCTCAAGACGGGATTCTCAAACCACACCGCCAGCACATCTGGGACCCTCGCAAGTTAAAATAAACGTCAGTTAACCTGTCACACCGGTCGAGGCCATTAAGCCAACTGGAGCTGGTTTACAACGTTACAGAGAGCGAGGCTTGGGATCAGGAATCGTTTGCTTTTGTCTGGCTCTCCGATTTGACCAATCATGCTCTTGACTGAGGTTAGGACCTCCTACCTCCTCATTTACATATGGACACAGAAATACAGAAATAAATAAATCTAGGTGACAGAAATACAGAAATAAATAAAAAGCATTTATTCTTTTATTTATACTTTTATTTATTTATTTATTTATACATTTATTTCAGTATTTATTTATTTCAGTATTTATTTATTGATTGATTTATTTATTCATTTATTTATTTATTTCAGCATTTATTTATGTATTTATTTATTTATGTATTTATTTATTCATTTATGTATTTATTTATGCATTTATTTATTTATGTATTTATTTATTTATTTATTTATACTTATGTCAGGTTTGGTCCTCCATAGTTTTTCTGCTACATATTAAGGCCTGTTCACGGTGTGTTTTAGCCGGTTTTTTCCTGGAAGGCTCGATGGGAATCTTACGGAAGCGCATTGCGTTCACTGGATGAAAAAAATTCGACACCTTATCTCGTAATTATGAGAAAAGATCTCATAATTACGAGAAAAGACCTCGTAATTATGAGATCAGGATCTCGTAGTTATGAGAAAAGATCTCATAATAACGAGATCAGGATCTCGTAATTATGAGATCATACTTTTACAGTAAATACTCCCGGTAACTGAAGGTATCACGAAGGTATCCGGATTTCAAAGTAAAGGACGACATGAGAAAAAACAACAACAACAACAGCAAACATTTTTTTTCCGTAAGTTGTTCAAGATTCATAGACTGCTGAACTAAGTACTCCCTAGAATACTTGTGTAACTATAATGAAGTACTTCTACTGTGTACTATTTTAGTAATCCTCTGTCAAAATCCTTATCCTCGTAATGCTTCATGGGCAGTGGGTATCGTTACTTTGGAAAGTAGTTAATTAGGTTACAACGTTACCATCAATTAAAAGTAATCAGTTACGTTACAGCGTTACCTATGAATAAAAGTAACGCGTTAGAGTACTCATGCGTTACCAAATATTAAAAGCCGTTTGCAGCGCCTCGCACATGCTGCAACTTAACTGACACACACAGCCTCCTTTAAATGCACCGAGAAGTCGTGACAATGATGAATAACGTCAGTCATCCAACCAAATTAACTCTGCAGGATAACAATAACAGGAAAGATAGTCTGCAATATGCCACATAGCGTTTTATTATTTATTTTTTTTTTTTTTGCGGTCGACAGAAGCTTTTCACCAACGCAGAGTGTGCATTTTACCGTTATGTTGTTCTTTTCCTTTTCGCTGCTGAATTGAAACTTATGTGCGTACTTCCACGATGCAAAAGCTGTCCTCTCTGCCATCTTGCCGGGGGTTCGAAAACACACACACACACACACACACACAGACACAGGGCGGCAGTAGCTCAGTCAGTGCAAGGCACCGAACCCCCATGTGTGCTGACATAGCAGCCCACTGCTATGTCCACCGTCCTAGTGTGTGTGTATATGTGTATATGTGTGTACAGCTACAGATGGGTTAAATGCAGAGGACAAATTTCAGGTGTTAAAAATGTCTGACAAATAAAGATTCTTCTCTTCTCTTCACACACACAAACACAGTGAGGCAGCAGCAGCAGACACTCAGTGCAGCTCACAATGTGTGGAGCGGAGGAGGAGGAGGACCGACGGCGGGGCTGTAATTATGCCTGAGCTCCAGGACTACATATACCTCTGTCTTTTACCCACCCGCTCTCTTTTGGAGAGTGTGTGTGTGAGAGAGGGAGAGCGCCTCTACCTCCTTTCCTTTCTCCTCTCCCTACTGTGAGAACTCAGCCTCTGATTTTTTTTTCTCCGTTCCATCCAAGGTTTATAGATCTATATTTCAGCGACTATTTTTGGCTGTAAAAAATGCTGAGCGGCGTCCTGTTTCTGAGCGTCCTCACGGTCACCAGCCTGACACCGTTCGAAACGCAGAGCCGCAAAACTTCCTCCTCCAAAGAAATCTGCAAGAGCCGCTGCAGCTGCGAGAAGAGGGAGAACATTCTGAACATCAACTGTGAGAATAAAGGATTTACCACCGTCAGTCAGTTCCAGGCGCCCCCCAATAAAATCTTGCAGCTTTTTCTAAATGGAAACTTCCTGTCACGGCTCAGCGCCAATGAGTTTGTCAATTATGGCAATGTCACTTCACTGCATCTCGGGAATAACGGCTTACAGGAGATCCGAACCGGCGCGTTTAACGGGCTGCACTTCCTGAAGCGGCTCTACTTGAACAACAACAACCTGGATGTGATAAAAGAGGACACCTTCTCAGGACTGGAGAGTTTGGAGTATTTACAGGCAGACTTTAATTACATCAGTGCCATCGAGCCGGGTGCTTTCAGAAAGCTGAATAAGCTCAAAGTGTTGATCCTGAATGACAACCTGCTCACGTCTCTGCCTCCCAATATTTTCCGCTTTGTGCTCCTCATCCACTTGGATTTACGTGGCAACCGGCTCAAGATGCTGCCGGTTGCCGGGGTCTTGGAGCACATAGGCGGCATCATGGAGATCCAGCTGGAGAAGAACCCGTGGAACTGCACATGTGTAATGATTCCCCTCAAATCCTGGCTGGACACCATTTCCGTCTTCGTGGGGGACATAGTGTGTGAGACACCATTCAGGCTGCATGGCAAAGACATCACGCAGCTCATAAAGCAGGATCTGTGCCCGCACAGGAATGCTGGTGAGCGCGTTCACCCCCCCTCTGACTCTCACTTTCAAGGGGCCCTGCCCCCGACCTACCACCCCGGCGGGATCACCCCCACCCGGGCCCCGAAAGCCTCCCGTCCGCCCAAAATGCGCTACAGGCCCACCCCTCGCATCTCAAAAGACAAACTCGTCTTTGGGCCCATAATGGTCTACCAGACGCGCTCCCCTGTGCCCATGTTGTGTCCGAGTGTATGCGTGTGCACGTCACAAAACCCACACAGCGGCTTGAACATTAATTGCCAGGAGCGCAACTTGCACAACATCAGTGAGCTGAACCCCAAGCCCTCCTACCCAAAGAAACTCCACCTGACCGGTAACTACTTACAAGTGATTTACAGGACTGATCTGACCGAGTACAGCTCACTGGAGCTGCTTCATTTAGGAAATAACAGGATAGCAGTGATTCAGGAAGGTGCGTTTGAGAACCTAACAAACCTCCGACGGCTCTATCTGAATGGGAATTACATTGAATCGCTTTCTCAGTCCCTCTTCGCCGGCCTGCAGTCGCTCCAGTACCTGTATTTGGAATACAACATCATCAAAGACATCTCACCACAAACATTTAACGCTTTACACAACCTGCAGCTGCTTTTCCTCAACAACAACCTGCTAAGGTCGCTCCCCGACAATGTTTTCGGTGGCACGATGCTGATAAGACTTAACTTGCAGAATAATCAATTCTCCTACCTGCCGGTCCGAGGGGTCCTGGACCAGCTGTCAGCGTATATCCACATCGACCTGCAGGAGAACCCCTGGGACTGCACCTGTGACATCGTGGCGCTCAAGAACTGGATGGAGCTTTCCAGTACCAGCGTGGTGATCAACAAAATCACCTGTAATTCTCCCTCTAAACATGCGGGTCGCCTGGTGCGCTCACTCCACAAGGAGGCCATCTGCCCCGAGCCCAGCGAGGTGCCCCCGCAGCAAAATCCTACATTAAAAGGCCCAGGCATGGAGCCTACCATCCCCTCTTCCTCCTCTTCTTCTTCTTCTTTTAGCTCAGTCAGCCCCGACGAATCCCGAATGCACACTCCTGAGCTACACCCTAAGGTCTCACTTTCAGTCCTGATTCTCGGGCTTCTTGTTGTTTTCATCCTTTCGGTCTGCTTAGGTGTTTTGGTTTTTGTTCTGATGTGTAGTACCATCAGCACAATGGATTTCATGGATACATTTCCGACATCCTGCGGCTTGGCCACCCGGAGCCTCCGGAGATGTTGTATCAAAACTTAGAGGAGAGGTCCAACAAGGAACTTCCCACAGCAGCAGGCGCCCCCCCTCCCCATTAAAAGTTTTGCACTTTACCGAAGAGACCTTGTATCGTGCCCCCCTACGAGGCCGCTACAGCCCGGCGGTTTGTCACCAACCAGGACAGGTTGAACAAAACCGTGCTGTACGGGACCCCCAGGAAATACTACAGGGAGGAACACCCCTCCAAAAACAATGAGCACCCACCTCTGCTCCCAGGGAAGCTAAAAACAGAGCCAGAGGTATTTGGGGGTTCTTGAGAAACAGACTGCGATGAGCCAACTGGAAGATAATGACCCCTAATAATGAATAATACCCTCTATATATATCCATCTTATCTGTGTTCAGTCCTACATTATGTACTGGAAGCAAACTGAAGCCTTTGATGATCTTTTTTTCTCTCTTCCTTTTCTTCTCTTTTTTTGTTTTTCCTTTTCCAGATGTATAAAAAGGAGTATAAGAAGTATATTATTATTATGCAGCTCTATTTTTTGCTCCTGGAAGTTCTAAATTATTTCTTCTGAAAAACGAAATTCCAAAAGACTCTGACGACGGCAGGTATATAATGGGCAGGACTGTGTACAAATATGGCTTTGTGCTTTTCATGAATCTGTATTTTATTTTTCCTCTGTGAGAAAGTATGACGTAATTATTCTTTGTAGAAGAGGAAACACTACAGATTGACATTCCTGTACATATTTAGCAAACACACATAAATGGTGAGTGTTGAACCAGAATTGAAAACCCTTTTCAGAATCCAACAAGCGGCAAAATCTTACTATACCTACTCCAGAAAGTGTCTTTGCACTCAACTATTTTATCAACAATGCTCTCTGCGAAATGGAAAAATTACCCTTTTTCTTAAAGTGCTGTATTTTAAAGAATCACATCTTTATGTAAAATAGAAGACTTATATGTCTGTTTAAAAAGAAAAAAAAAGACCAAAAAAAAAACAAAACAAAGGAACTTGCGACTGGGTGTGAAATGATGTACAGATATCAACAGGGAGAAAATCATGTTATTTTGCTGTCGATATGAAGTGTCTTTGGAGATGTTCAGCTTCTAGAGAATACTGTATGCTATACAGCGTGGTGAAATTGCACCATTAAACTTTCACTGAAGCACTTTGTCAAGATCCTGCGTGTGACGTACAATTTTTTTGTATGCCTGTGTATAATTATTACTGGATGCTGCGGTGTGCTGCAGACTGCTCTAATGTCTGTGTGTGTGTGTGTGTGTGTGTGTGTGTGTGTGTGTGTGTGTGGTGGGAGCCAGAGAAAATGAAAACAGAGCTGGCCCTGCAGCTCCTCCCTCTTCTCTCTCTCTCTCTCCGCTCCGAGATGCGACGGCTCGCCTGCCAGTTGACAATTTTTTCTGACTCCTTTTTAGGGTTGACTGATAGCCTCCCCCAGTGCCGGCCCTGAGAAACTTGGTGCCCTAGGCAAGATCTTAGCTGGCACCCTCTCGCATCGCAGTCAATTTCACAATCAATTTTCATACACTCACACAGAAACTGCATGTATGTATTCAAGATTTTATTAACTTTTAAGTCAAAAATATCACACCAAATAAAACTGAAGAAAGAAACAAGTGATAAAAATACAATATAAATAAGGCATTGTGCAAACACAGTATCTCTCAGCCTCAGAGTGCCATCTGTCACTTATCTATTGTCGCTTTGCAAAACGACCTCCAACTCCTTCCATGTTGCCATGTGGGTATTGTGCTCCTGGCTATCCTCATGAACCTTCAGCAAGTGGCTTTCATTGTTCTAGTCCTTTAGTCCTTCCTTATTAAGTCTGTTTTCTTTGGGAGTAAACATTTAGCAGCAGAAGCAGTGCAAGCTATCACTTCTGTTTGAGTACATCAGCCAGCTTCTTTTGATTTTTCAGCATTGACTACGACTCTGTTACAAAAGTCATGTTGACACTCTCCCATCTTTTTTATTTGAAATGGTCCTCTGTAAACTGGCTCTCATCTTACGTAGTCAGAAGAGATGTCCAGTCAGCAGGTCTATTGGTGCAGCCTTTAGTCCTGATGCTGTGTCACTCTGCTGTGCTGAGGTAGAGGGACAGGAGCACCTGATGCTGTGTCACTGGGCAGGTGGTGAAATATGTTAAAAGTGCATCTGAAGAAAGAAGAGAGAAATGTGTGACCACTGGATGTTACATTTTAATGAAAAAACAGATGCTTGATGTGTGCTATACATAAGACTAATATAGACTAATAATGAAAATGTGATGAGATTCATTCAACTTTATAGTCATTGCAATGCAATTCAGTCTAACCAGAGTGGCAGTGCAGTGTGTATATATATTTTCCTATGAATGATGTGGGAAAGCTAAGGTGTGGAGTATTAACAGTAACACACTTTAATTGCACTTTAACATTGATGTAACTTTAACAAACGTAAACTGTGACACAATAAACCAAAGGCTTACAACGACCCTGTTACAAAGGGGATGGAAAACTAATAGCATTTTAACTGAAATACAAGCAGGAGAGACACCTGTTAAATAACACCTGAACAGGCCTAACGTTAACTTTCCAAGCGTCCCTGATGAATTTAAGGTGGAGTAACATTAACACACGTCGACTCAGCTATTTATTGATTATTAAACAATGCTGCTATCGTTTGAAGTAAGCTAGCAAGCTAACAATCTGCTCCAACAACGGTAAGTACAATCATTAAACTATTAATTTCATTCACTTCATCACATTGACGTTACTGTACCTCTATCTTCTTCACGTCCTCCTCTTCTTTCCTTCTTTTCCTTCACTGGGCGCCGGATGGTTTCAGTCTTTTGGACATTGTAATTCTGCTACAGTATCAGTAATCTCTCTCTTGGTGGGGTCTCGGTCCGGTCAGATTCAGGCAGCTGGCCTCTCGACCCGCCCCCCTCACAGAGGACAAGTAGGCTACAGTGCAACGAGCCAGGAACCCAGAAGAAATCCTCTCCATTATTTAATAGTCTTTGCTATGACGTTATATTGCTGTGGGCTTGTATGATATTTTGAAATAATAGTAGTAATGACAGTGGTAAAATATATATATATATATGTATTTTTTTTATTATTATTATTATTATTTTCTCCCCCCTTTTCGGCACCCCCCGCGGATGACAGCGCCCCTAGCATTTGCCTATACTGCCTATGCCCAGGGCCGGCTCTGCCCTCCCCGCTCCTCAGACCTGACACAGCACTCCAAGGCCCCTCTCCGAATCCCTGCTCCTCCCTTTCTCTGTAAAATCTCCACTCCATCCATCTGATGGTGCACAGACATGATGTTGATGCTTGATGCAGAGGGTTGGTACTTTCCTCAACAGGGACGGCATCACTGAGTGCTGTAAAGTGTGCCGTCTGGAAAGTATTGCCTTTGGGGTTGTGAGTGTATCCACATATATTGCAATAAGTCTAACAATAAGCAAGGATCGGTAAAAATGCGGTAAAAAAAATAAAAAAATACTGCATTTCTTCTTCAAGTGTGTTTATAGGCCTGTCGTCCCGCTCTGTCCTGGCTGTGTGACATGGGTGAACTGTGCTGCCTGCTCTAATGCTAATTCTGTTTTCTATCCTTCAACTCCCATTGACATTGCTCTTTGTATCCTCTGTGAATGGCCTCTCAGCGGCCAAATTCTTCCCCTCTTCTCTTTTCTCCGTCTGGAAAATACTGCCGGGGCCTCGGTTGAGAGATGCGAAATTGAAAAATTGTTTTTTTAACAACTGCTGCTTCTTCAGCATTGTGCTCTTACAGGAGAGGGATGTCATTAGTGGAGCAATGAACAGCAGTGAATTGGCCCTCGTGGATAAGCAGTTAGAGAATGTGCCCGTGTTGAGAATTGGAGGGTAATCAGCAGGATGGAGCACCGACTGCACTCAGAAAGTTGATCCCTGCATGGTTTGGTGGAAACTTCAGGTCCTTGTCTTTTTCCAGAGCTTAAAAAAAGTACTAAACTATATTTCCACAAAACTTGAATGGAAGATGGGTCTCAGCCCAGAACAGATCTCATTAACTTCTGGTACGGATCCGAGTGAACGGATCCAAGAATATTTTCTTAGAAGTATCATTAATTTCTCAGGAAATAATGCAGGGAATAAGAGTAATGGAAACAGTCAGGCATCTTTAGGTGGCTGGTATCTGTGATTCAGATACTGTGTACAAAGAGGGGACTGTTGGGCGGTGGTGGAGGTATGTGCTCCACTAACAGTGCCATTCTGCTTGTATTAACCAATGTGATCACTGAGATCTGTGGACATGGAGTTATCGCTCCAACAAAGTTAGACAGACCACTTTATTTGGAGGTGAAACTGAAAGTGAACACACCCAAAATGATGGTGATGAGACCTGATTGCACAGGACGACTCTCCTGTTCTCTGCTTAACATCAAACAGTATGTGCATTTGCCTTAGTACAGTTTTCATAGATACTATACAGAGAGATGAACATGCTTCACTCAGCTCCTCCACCTTCTCAGTGCAAAGGTGCTTTTTTTTTAAAACTTACTTTATAATAATATTCTTTAGGCACGTTCTTTTCACCCACTTCAACACAGTGAATCATCCAAACCATCTTAGAGTTAGCATGCTATTAGGAACTGGGACACTTGCAAGTTTCTTTGGGTTGAACTAAGAAGTCAGTCAGTCAGAGGCCTGAACTTGACTGGTTGAGAATGTTTATACCTACAACAATTTTTGGGGCGCCTGACTCCTGTATTTATCTTGCTTTTCTTACTGTATTCTAGCAGTCAGCATCAGGTGCCATCACCGACATCATTCAATTCAGGAGACCCTTATGTTTCAGTCTGGCTGACTTAGTTTATAGAAGTTTATAGTAGTTTTTAATTTAAAAGATGTATCCTGATGCTTTAGACTGCTAAATTAATTTCTGTCGGTCTTTCTGATCCATTTCAATATTATCCAATGGCATTTCAGCTGATTTTGGTTGGCGATTAAGAGTTGAAAAGCCGTTAAAACATTTTTGAACAATAGCTATTTCTGTCCCGGACTCCAAGGGTTAACTGCATTGCATTCCCAGATCATAGTGACGTTTTAGCAACGTGAACGATGACAAAAACCACGACAGAGAGAGGAGCCGAGTTCAACAGGACTCATCCGTTATCGTGAAATCATATAAAATCAAAGCTTTTTTCCAGAGCCGGCCCTGGGCATAGGCAGTATAGGCAAATGCTAGGGGCACCGTCATCCACGGGGGGCGCCGAAAAGAAGAAGAATATATATTTATACATATATATATATATATATATATAGATATTTATATATATTTCTTACCAGTGCCATTACTACTATTATTTCAAAATATTATACAAGCCCACAGCAACATAAGGTCATAGCAAAGACTATTAAATAATGGAGAGGCCTTTTTTCTGGGTTCCTGGCTCATTGCACTGTAAGTTACTTGTCCTCTGTGAGGGGGGCAGGTCGAGAGGCCAGCTGCCTGAATCTGACCGCACCGAGACTCCAAGACTTACTTTGGACGATAGCAGCATTGTTTAATAATCAATAAATAGCTGAGTCGACTTGTGTTAATGTTACTCCACCTTAAATTCATCAGGGACGTTTGGAAAGTTAACGTTAGGCCTGTTCAGGTGATACTTGTATTTCAGTTAAAATGCTATTAGTTTTCCTTCCCCTTTGTAACAGGGTCGTTGTAAGCCTTTGGTTATTGTGTCAGTGTCACAGTTTGTTTGTTAAAGTTACATCAGTGTTAAAATGCAGTTAAAGTGTGTTACTGTTAATACTCCACACCTTAGCTTTCCCACATCATTCATAGGTGAAATATATACACTGCACTGCCACTCTGGTTAGACTGAATTGCATTGCAATGACAATAAAGTTGAATGAATCTCATCACATTTTCATTATTAGTCTATATTAGTCTTATGTAGCACACACCAAGCATCTGTGTTTCTAGTAAAATGTAACATGCAGTGGTCACATGTACTTCTCTTCTCTCTTCAGATGCACTTTTAACGTATTTCACCACCTGCCCAGTGACACAGCATCAGATGCACCTGTCCCTCTACCTCAGCACAGCAGAGTGACACAGCATCAGGACTAAAGGCTGCACCAACAGACCTGCTAACTGGACATCTCTTCTAACTGACAAAGTGAGATGAGAGTTAGTTCACAGAGGACCAGTTCAAATAAAAAAGCAGTTACACATTTCCCAAAAACAAAGATGGGAGAGTGTCAACATGACTTTTGTAACAGAGTCGTAGTCAATGCTGAAAAATCAAAAGAAGCCGGCTGAAGTTCTCCAACAGAAGTGATAGCTTGCACTGCTTCTGCTGCTAAATGCTTACTCCCAAAGAAAACAGACTTAATAAGGAAGAACTAAAGGACTAGAACAATGAAAGCCACTTGCTGAAGGTTCATGAGGATAGCCAGGAGCACAATACCCACATGGCAACATGGAAGGAGTTGTAGGTCGTTTCGCAAAGCGGCTGACAATAGATAAGTGACAGATGGCACTCTGAGGCTGAGAGATACTGTGTTTGCACAATGCCTTATTTATATTGAAAGAAATAAAATCTTGAATACATACATGCAGTGTCTGTGTGACTGTATAAAAATTGATTGTGAAATTGACTGCGATGCAGCTAAGATCTTGCCTAGGGCACCAAATTATTTATGCTCTTAAATGTCTCATGCTTGAATTCAGCCTGTACGCCAGAGCCGGATTATCCTCCTCTCCTCTCCTCGCCCGGGACGCAAAAATGAGCTTTGGGCCCCCCGTCGAGCCCCTTTTTTAAATACAAGTTCCTGAACTCCCAGAAACACATCAGTGCTATATGTTTTATTTGATGAATTGGTTTAAGAATATGTCGGAGAAATATCAACTAACAACCCAATCACCACGATAAATGTCGGCAATGCACGTTTATGCAAAACCACACAGTTAAGTTAAAAAGTTGACATGTTATGTTGCAACTTCACGGGTGTTTAGGTTCAATCGTTTTTTTTTTTTTGTCTCAAAATGTCCCAAAGTCTCGTTAAAAATATCTAGTGTTATCAGGCGCACAAATGTAGATTCACTATAGTCCTCATCAACAATATCCAGTGGTTCCAAACCTACAACAGTGATCGTCTGCCTGGCAGCCTCGTCGCCTCCACCTCCAGACATAAACAACAGTGCATAAACATGTAGTTTTGTAGACATACAACATGGTACATAGCCTATGACAAATTTGAACGTATCTGTGGTTTGCAAAATTATGATCTGCTGTGATGTGGTCGAAATCCTGATTGGAAGACATCAAAACAGCCATTTATTATTAAGTAATTGTTGAGCTGTTGAAAAACAGCTTTTTCAATTATTTTACTTAAAATTGGCAGGTTTGAAATGGGCCTATAATTATTCATTACTGATGTGTCTAGATTTCTTTTCTTCAGGAGTGGTTTAATGACTGCAGTCTTCATGGCTTGGGGGAAGACACCTGAGAAAAGAGACGTTGACAATCTGTAGCAGATCTGGAATCATGCAGTCTGAGACTTTTTTGAAGAACCCTGCTGGTAAAATATCAAGACAGCAGAAGGAAGATGTCCAATGCTGTATAATGTCTTGCAGTTTTTTGTCAGTGATTGGATCAAATCATCATGACCAAAAATCATGTATTAGAGTTGGTTTGAGATGGACAAAACGACAACACACCTCCAGTACCTGGTAGAGTGGCACTGACCGCTTGTCTAATGTTCTGAATTTTGGCAGTGAAGAATGATGCAAATTCATTACAGGCTGTGGTTTGCATAAAAATGATCTGCCAACATTTTATCCTGGCGCCCGGGCAAATACTTTATTCTGACACGATTACAAAAAATATAGTCCCTGTGTTCACTGTTGCATCATTCTCAGAAGATCAATTTGGGACTCAGGCTTGAATGTCATGCGCCTCAGGGCAGTAGCTTGTTTTTTGCCTGCAGGTTTCTTAGATCTCTATAAATCATATAATTTGTTTGGCCTAGCTCAATTTCCCCTTTTGCTTTCTAAGGTAGACAGAGCTGGATCAGAATGCTGGAGAGGTGGGCAGTCACCACAGCTCTTTTGGTTTTCACTCCTTTCACGTCAGCGAGCATGTTAGCATGTAACCTACTGATCTGTGAATCTCGGCGGCTGCTTGCATTAGAAAACAACCTTCAATTAACACTTGAGTAAACAAGATGAACCCGATGAGCCTCGAAGATGTGTCTTTCCAGTGGAAGGACTGAGGTGGCCCCTTTTAAAACCCCACCGTCTGCCATATGACTCACTCGCGTGATACAATCAGCAATTTATCTATCTCAGTGGAGCCATGCGGCATGTACGTGGAAGATTTGCTGTTTGAAAGAGAGGTGACGGCGTAAACGCTGCGCGGTCTAAGTGCTTCCTGCAAACACTCGGCGACACATGCAATATTAGCAAAAAGACAAGTCTGCCTGTGTAATTCAGAGAGAGGACATGCACTGAGTCGAGCTGAACCTTTGCTATAAGGCACGCGGCAGAGCTGTCACACTCAACCAAGCAGAAAAAGACATTGCCTGCTCCGGATGCAAGACGTACTGCAGGGAGGTGGTGACATGTGATTAAAGTGTAGTTAACTCCTCTCCATGTAATTACCTAGCCTGCTTAAATATTAACGTTGCTGTGATTGTGCTTGATTGGATTATCGATTCACTGTTTCTCATAACGTGTCCACTCTCTCCTTATAGCCACTGATGAATATATTAAATGGTACAATGGCAGATTGAAGCTACGCTGATCAAAATGAAAAAGATGCCACACTTAGAATATAACCCAACTCTGCACTTTCCCAAAACATCTTTAAGATTTTGTTGTGGCTGGGTTGGGTGAGGTAGTGGCTAGTGCATCGGCTCAAATTCTAGTTTTAATGCCTTTCACATCAAGGTAAAATGAGTTTTCCCCTCAGGGTACCTGTTAAGGTAACAAGCAAATGTATGTTCACATCCGGTCTTTCTTAATAAAACACATTGTACAGGTACGAGTCCTCACCAAACATTTGCAAAGGCAGTTTTTAAACTGCTTTCAAACCTGAGGCAAGGCAAGGCAAGTTTATTTGTATAGCACAATTCAGACACAAGGCAACTCAAAGTGCTTTACAGGCGCATACAAACTACATTAAAAGTAGGGCTGTCAAACGATTAATTTTTTTAATCGCGATTAATCGCATTTTGCCCATAGTTAACTCGTGATTAATTGCAAATTAATCGCAATTTTTTTGGAACATTTTTTTCTGTATATATCCTAATGTATTCTTTCATGCTCTTAATACTTTTAAGAAACTTCTCTTATCCCAGAAGTTCACTTATGTACCTGTCAAGTGAAAAAGTACTTCAGTTAGGAACCTGATTCTGTCTGTCTGTCTCTCTCTCTCTCTTTCTCTCTCTCTCACACACACACACACACACACACACACACACACACACACACACACACACACACTCTCTATCTGTGTCACAAACACACACAGTCACCCTCTCTCTCTCCAGGACTGTCGCCAACCTCTTCAGCTTATCTGTTGTTGGCATGGTGACTTTGGTCTCATGTGGGATGAACTTGCGTTGGCTTGCAAATGATATTTGAGACTCGACGTACTTCAATGGTAACTCATTTCATGTCGACAGTACGTGCAGATAACTTTTGTCCTATCGACCGAACCATCTGGCAGTGTTTTGAAAGTGAATTTGCCGTTCATAAGTCCTTTCTCCATTTCCTTTCGCTTTTCAGTCCACCGTGTTTTTCCCGAACCGCCAACCCTGCTTCTTCTTCTGATTCCCTTTCTTATTCTTCTGCCACCGTCTGGATCAAGACTAGAGGTGCCACCGACGGCTGTAAATCATACAATGCATGTTTCTTTTTTTTTTTATACCGAGTGTTAATCGTGCGTTAAAAAAAATAACGGCGTTAAGAGGATGTTGCGTTAACGCGTTAACTTTGACAGCCCTAATTAAAAGACATAAACATTTCATTCAAAAGACTTTACAAATCACATTAAAAAGACAGGAAAACAAGAGAAAACATTAAGAAACAAACATTGAACAAGTAGGCTAAAATAGAAAAGCTTTAAAAGAAACAGGACTGTTGAGTCAGAGTCATAATGCAGATCAAAGACTTGAATTGCTTCAGTTAAAAGCAGTGGCAAAAAGAAATGTTTTAAGTTTTGATTTAAAAGAGGCGAGTGTTGGAGCGGACCTGCAATTTTCAGAGAGTTTGTTCCAAATATGTGGCGCATAGTAACTGAAAGCTGCTTCTCCATGTTTACTTCTGACTCTGGGGACTGAAAGCAGACCGGGGCCTGACGATCTCAGAGGTCTGGATGGTTCATAACGCGGCAGCAGATCAGAAATATTTTTTGGCCCGAAACCATTTAGGGCTATAGAAACCAACAGCAGGATTTTGAAATCTATTCTTTGACAGACAGGAAGCCAGTGTAAAGATCTAAGAACTGGAGTGATGTGTTCTATTTTTTTGGTCCGTGTTAGGACTCGAGCAGCAGCATTCTGAATCAGCTGCAACTGTCTGATGGAGTTTTTAGGGAGTCCTGTAAGGACACCATTAAAGTAGTCGAGCCTGCTAAAGATAAATGCGTGAACAAGTTTCTCCAAATCCTGCTGAGACATAAGTCCTCTTATCCTGGATATATTCTTAAGGTGATAGTAGGCTGACTTTGTAACTGTCTTAATGTGGCTGCTGAAATTCATGTCTGAGTCCATAATTACACCGAGGTTTCTGGCTTGGTCTAGTTTCCAGCATTACAGACTGTAGCTGAGCAGAGACTTTTAGTCGTTCTTCTTGTTAGCCTGTCGACAGTAACAAACAAGGCACGAGCATTATTTTTGTTCTTGGTGATAATGTCTGAGAAGAAGGACTGCCTTAACTTTTTAAATTCTAAATTAAAAATGTAAAGTCTCTCTTTATAAATGTCAAAATGAACCTGGAGATTTGTTTTTCACCACCTGCGCTCAGCTTTTCGACATTCCCTTTTTTCCATTTTGACTAGCGTGGCGTTCCTCCAAGGAGATTTTTTCTTACCAGAGACCACCTTCACTTTAGTGGATGCAATGGCATTCATGACATTTGTAATTTTGGAATTGAAATGATGTACAAGGTCATTGACAGAGAACATGGAGATGGGTGGTGTGGAAGAGAAAGCCTCAATGAATATGTCACCAATGTTTTCAGTGATGTATCGCTTTGAGACAACCTCACTTTGAACATTTGTGTACACAGATATATCACTCTCAAAGAAAACACAGTAATGGTCGGAGAGAGCGACATCAGATCAGTGTTTATTTCGTTGACGAAGACTATGACGAAAAATATTCATCAACGAACCTTTTTCACAGACGAAAACTAAATGAAAACTAAATAAAAAGTCAGACATGATGACGAAGACTGTGACAAAAATATAACTGACACTTTAGTCAACGAATAAAAACGAGACGAAAATGTTAGGGAGGGACGAATGGAGAAGAGAGCCAATCAGAGCGAATCTTTTGAGGGTAGGTTGACCGATGCAGATTACAACAGAGCCACTTTAAAAAGCCGCGGCAAGATAAACAGGCAGCAGCATTCACACAGAAGGAGAACAAAGACGAGCTTGCAGAACTTTGCACAGTTCGTGGACGTTTTCACAAGAGTTAGGTTGTTTACATGATATTTAGTTGCACAGCTTTGGCGGATTTCAGCTGACTTCGCTCGTTAGCAAGACACTAGCGTTAACGGTTTGCAGTGCACCCGGTCCGAGGGCAACGGCATGCCTCATGAACAACAGAAATGTCAGAGCTAGGTCCAGGACGAAAACGAAGAATTGATATCTGGGCACACCTCACATATGACAACCAGACCGTCTGCAAACCGTGTGGAGCAAAAACACTACCAAATTGAAGCGACATTTACAGAGAAAGAGAGAGAGAGACATGGCATTTTCAGTTGACACAAACTGATTGATTCATTGTTATTAATTACTTATTAGTGAGATTGATTGTAACTATGATTGAGTCAATCTATGATTGTAACTATGATTGAGTCAATCATAGTTACAGTATTACCAACAGTATAGATTATAAGTAATTTGTTGTAACTATAGTTTTCCTTTATTGTTATTATTTTTTATTTCCAAACCCTTTCTTTGGCAATATGTACAGTGTTGCCTCATGCCAATAAAGCCATTTGAATTGAAATGAATTGAGAGCGAGAGAGATTTATCACTCAATAAGACTAGACTAAGACTAAAAGATTTAAGACTAGACTAAGACTAAAACTCTTATGATATTTAGTCGACTAAAACTAGACTAAGACTAAAAGATTTCAGATGACTAAAATATGACTAAAACTAAATGGTGTGTTATTCAAAAGACTAAAATTAAATCAGAATTTGCTGTCAAAATTAACACTGCATCAGATACCAGAACCTTAGAAATGTTCAGACCCTTTGAGATAACTAAGTCTAGGATGTGGCCCCTGTTGTGTGTGGGCTGTGTCACATGCTGAGTGAGTCCAAAGTTATCAAGGACACAGCACAGTTCTTTAGTCCATCTGTCCTCAGGTTTGTCGACATGGATGTTAAAGTCACCAACAATTAACACACAATCAAAGTCAGTGCAGATAAGAGACAGTAGCTCAACAAGGTCATCAAAGAAATCCGTACAGTATTTAGGTGGCCTGTAGATGTTTAGAAATATAGCCCGAAAGGATGAGTTTACCTGAAGAGCAACATATTCAAAAGAAGTAAAACTTCCATAAAACATCTGCTTGCATTTGAGTAACTCATTAAACAGAATACTAACACCTCCTCCTTTTTTATGCATTCTAGTTTCACTTATGAAAGAGAAATTTGGAGGACTTGATTCAGTGTGAACAGCTGCACTGTTATCCTGGTCTAACCAAGTTTCAGTTAAAAACATAAAAGTAAGATTGTGTTTGATGATAAAATCATTTATTAAAAAAGATTTTCCTGCCTGTATCAAAACCAACTGTGCAATTTTTTGCGACAGTTTGTGGCTGACGAGGAATGGGAGCTAAATTGAATGGATTCGCACATTTAGTTCGGTATTTCCTATTTTTCAACAAATTCACAATTTTTCTATTACCTGTAAGCACAGGAACTGAGGAGGCTGCTTGAACTCCAAGGGGCCCTGGCTTTTCTCGGGGGAAAACAGTAGTGATATCAACTCGGTAGCCTGGACCCGGCACATATCAGTAAGTGTTAATTGTACTGTCTATACGGAGAGGATGTGCTCCACTGTTTTCAGACTGTAGAGACAGCGGATGATTCAGAGGAGGTGGAGGGGCACGATGACGTTTTGGCGATGGATGTTTCAAGCGTGGCAAAATTTGGACAGGTGTTAGTCTGAGTCCAACATTGACAAGCTTTTTCATCTCGTCCGTAAAATTCAGGGGGGAAGAAGGGGAGAGGCCGAGGCTGGCTGGAGAGGGCAGAGAGTTGGTTGGGGTTGGTGGAGAGTGGATGTTCCCTCTTGTTGTGACTGGGGGGGGACTCCTCCTTGGGGGGCGAAGATGGCAGCAAGGACTCCTCCTCCTGGCACAGCTGACTTGTCTGTTCGAAGCTTATCTCAGACACAAGTATTTCTCCTTCCAAGGGCTGTCTTATCAGTTGTTTTGGCTTGTCTTGCCTGCTGTCCTTGAAGGGAGGAACTGGTGTGTGGTGCACTGAGTAGAATATGTTGGAGGTTAACAACCTTACTCCTGACTTGTTAAGGCAGAGTCCATCTGCCTTTAAGAGGTGTCTGCGTTCCCAAAAATGTTAAAATTGTCAATTAAGTTCACCGATTGAGCGGTAAATGTAGCTTTGAGCCATCTGTTCAACATCAACAACCTGCTGAATCTCTCATCACCTCTACGGACACTCGGTAGAGTTCAACTGACAAACACCACAGTATCAAGAGACCTGACTTTGTTCAACAGATCAGTGAAGTCTTGTTTCAATAACTTGGATTGTTGCTTCACAACATCACAGGCCCCTGTGTGTAAGATGAGAGATTTTGCTGTTGGATGATCAGCAACAATGTCCAGAATTTTTTCTGAGATGTCAGAAACCATATCGTTAGTGAAACAGAGTACTTTGGTGTTCTTCTTGTTGCAAAAGCTGTTTACCTCCTTCACAGCAACATCACCCACAATCAGTGTTTGTGGTCCAGTCATAAGCATTTTCTGTGATCTTTTACTTTTGGATTTGGTCTCATATCACTCCTTGTTCGTTGATGGAGAGCTTGCACGGTCTTGATAAAGTGGAGCAAATCTGTTCTCCAGTTGTATTTTTGTTATTTGGGTAGGTTTGCTCCTACTTTTTGTTTTCACGGTTGTTTCCTCTTTGGTACGGGCGTTGAGGAGGCACTCTTTTCAGAGGACAGTGCAGGCCAACCAGTTGCATCACAGATCTCAGGGCGCTGGGCTCTGCCTCTTACTCGTTCTCCCAAAAATGATTTATCTTTAGGCTTTGCGCCAAGAGTATTCCAGCAAGGAAGAATGTTTCTGGGTTTTTTATCCAGTCCCCAGAACTCCTGTTTTGTCGAGTCATTGTTGGTGCTAATTAGCCGTGTGTTAGCAGGCTCTTGTCTGCTGTTTTGATTCCATGGGAGAGTAGTTTCATTCCCAAATAGTCCATTCACTTCCACATTTACTTCTATCTGGTGAATCTTGGTTTCCAGCACAGCAGTTTTCTGAAGAATCTTCTGAAAGTCGTCCACGGTAAAGGGAGGCATTTTGAAACTAGTTAGCATTAGCTGCTAATAGGCTTGTGCTACTTCGTAGGCCTCGTTCTGAAAGTACTGAGTTCTGAAAAAAAAGGTGAAATAAGGCAGCAGCAGCCAATTAATTGTAGTCCCAGTGGTTTGTAAATATCCAGGAGCCGCTGCCTGTAATCTCTCAGTGAAGAAAAAGAATAACAGTGGAAAAGAAAGCAAGCAGAAAAGCGTCTGCAGCCGAGCAGATAAAGGAAGCGACTCATCTCTACTTGTGTACTAGCAATCAGTCTTCCTCTGCTCTGCGTTAAGTTGCCGTATCGTATTGTTAAACTCTAGCGAAAACCTGAAACTGGCTCAGTAAACTTTTGAAATTTATTTAAATTAGCCTCAAAATTGACATGATAATTACCTCTAAAGCATTATTTAATTAAAACTAGTCTACTTTTTTTCCAATAACCAGTTAATAAATAGCTTTTCATATGTTCACTCCATCATTATGTCATTTTAACCTCAACTACTTTCGTCTTACCTTCCCTCCACAGGCCACTAAATCAGTGAGTTGTTGGCAGACACAGAAATAGAGAGAGCCTAATTGCTGACTGTTAAATTGGCGAGAATGTAAATGGCAAAAAAACAATAATAATTGTTGAAATTAAGCTGCAACAATTCATTTCACTTTAGTGGCCTGCTGAGGGAGGTAACATTGGAACTGGTTGGAAATCAAAATGTCATGATCAACAGAAGTAAAGAAACCAGTTGGAAGTTTCCTGGAAATGGATAAAAAAAGATTACCAGCTATTTATTTAAAATGTCAGAATGTTATTATCAAATCACCCTGGGGTGATTTTCAATAACTTTTGAGGCAATTTTTGTGGTAATATTGGCAATTTCCAATTGTTACTTGGTACTTACCACCTACTGACCATGTCATTTCTGGACCTGTAAATTGTTACCTGTTCTCAGCCCTCTATTGGACTTAACAGTTTTAATTTAATTTAATTGGTCGAGGGGCTGATTGCAATGTGTTGTATTGTTGCCACTGAACCCTGCTGCACCAAAGAGCAAGACATCCGCTCACCTGCGGTGCGTCGGGGGAGTATTACAAGGTTGTGTGCGGCGGTGCGATCTACCAGCTACTCTTTGTTCCCGCTATCTTCAAGCGGCTGATGTCACGTTTATGACATTGACTTACAGCCGACTTCCAGAGTGATAAGAAAAGGTTTAGCTCGTCTGTGGAAAGGGGTTGAATGTCAGAGGTGTTTGAAACAGTCAGGCAGATTCTGTTGCACCGCAGGTCCCCGTTTGCCCGAGGTGCGTTAAAGGTCCCATATTATGCAAAATACACCTTAGAGTGGTTTTCTATCAATAATATGCATCCCCGGCCTGTCTACAATCCCCCCTGGCATGAAAAAAGTTCATCCTCTCCCTTTTTTGCTTTCTCCGCCTTTAGAAAATGTGTGCTTAAACAGGCGAGTTGAAGAAAGTCTGTCGTTGACGTCACCGACAGACTAGACGCGTCCCCCTAGGTTGGTGGCACCGCCCCAGGTGAAGGTTTGCCACACCCCAAGGAATTATCTAAACGCCACCATTTTTTTCCGCTCGGTTAGAAAATAAAGTTGGCAAAGAACTGTTGGTGTGCGCGAACCACTTTGAGCTGACTGTTTCACCAACTTGGGCCAGTACAAGGCAGGAGTAGTCGGCAGACGTTTACTCAAAGGAATACTTGCAGACCATGGACATATAAGTATACAAATGTGCTGTGTGTTTCTGCAGATAAGGCTGAACTCGTGCGTGATGTACTGTGTGTTTTGCCATTGAGAACAAGGTAAGGTTAGCGGCTAACCGCTAACGTTAGCTTCTCTGACCACACAAGTTAGTGCTACAGCAGAATCATTGTGTATTACATTTCTGATCTTGCACATTGTGTAATGCGTGTCCTAGGGAAATGTCTGCATGTGCAAGTATTTAGCTGTGTTTATTTAGCAATTTTACACGAACTAACTAAGCAGTGTCACATAGTACCAGCTAATGCTAACCGCAATCTTCCAAGCTAACGCTAACCGCGAGCTTCTAGTTCGCATCAACACGGTCTACACATGCAAACCCAGAGACCCTGGCGGTCAAGCGGTACATACACACACCCTCCGCCGGGTCTAAGTTTTCAGGATTTTGTGAAATATAATGTATTTGAAAACGTTTTCTAAGCTGGAATATGTTGGCATAGGCCGGGGCAACACGAGTGTGATGTTGCTTGCTAACTTACACAGTTTAGATTCTCTGCCCGCGCCCGACCCCGCCGCTATCCTCGGCCGGGCCGGGCCCCTGACCAAGTATTCGTGATTTTTGTTTTTAATAACTCAAAATGATGACCATATTTACAGCTAGAAAACGTGCATCTCTCTCCTCCCTCCATTTTTGTGTTGCTGCGTGGTGCTACACGTGAGTTATCCTCATGGCCAAAACATGACTTCAGACGTACGTGACATCACTCCCCGAGACGCAAGAAGAAAGCAAGAATATATATTTGTACTAAAGAAAATGACCAAAATAATTGTAATGCACAGTGACTTGAATACATAACTTTAATCTGATCACTGGTTTGGAAATGTTAAGACGTTAGATTACTTGTTACTGAAATAAAAAGGTCAGGTTAGAGTAACGTAACGCGTTGCAGCATTTAGTGCTTGAATTATACTGTAACAGTGCTGTCATGTGTTATCCTATCCATATCTGGGAATTCGGTGCAGGATAATTAAACTGTGATTACTTGTTGAGAACATTTCAAATTGTTTGCCCATTTCTTGCAATTGTTTTCTCGTTTTTTATTTTTATTTTTACTCTTCAAGACTCTACCTGGCTGCACTGCATTACAGTGAGAAGGCTGATAGAGGACAAGCCACCACATCATCAGGAGATCCTCTTTACAAACTGAGCTTTCCAAAGTCCTGGAAGCAAGAGTGCAGAGCCAAACCCGTGAAGACAGAGGCGACAATCCGTAAGTTTTACAATCTTTTACTTGAACCTTGCAAATTAAAATAAACATGCACACAGGCATTACACAAAAGGTTGAACACAAACACTTAAAATCTGAATTCTTTTAAGATGGTTTTCAAAATAAATAATAATGAGAATGTATAAATAAGAAGTAATTAGGAGACATAAGAGAAACTTCACAACAGTACAGCACAAGGCTTTTTGGTTCTACTGCAATTTTCCTGTAAACATACATTTTTGTTTATTGCACTGCAGACTGCGCTGATGCTCTGTTGGACCTGATCTTCAAGAAGGTTTTCCAGGACCCTATCCCATATGTGAAGGAGCTGCTGAAACTCATAATCCCTGAAGACCTCTCAGACCACACAGACAGGCAGCACAACTCTCACTCTCCTCCCCAGAGAGCACCAGCACCACCTTACGTAGCTTATGTAGCTTATGCTTATGTAGGCTATATTGGCTGAACACAATTCAATATAAAGTCAGCACTGAATGTTTACACCCATGGCAACTAGATACTTTCTTTGTTATCATTTTCATATTGATATTGCAGTTGATATATAAAGTCAAACTGTTTCACTTTATATTTTCTTATTATTATTATTTCATTCATGTCAACACATGTTCACAAATGCTTCTTAGAATAAAACATCTTTCCTAACTGTTCTGTGTTTTCATTGTTTGATATGTAATTTTCATGGTAATAAGTAAAAGATAAACTATAAGCAATGTAAGATAGAGGAATCAGATATGTACTTTTCATCATAACACTTTTGCAATAAATTAATAGTATTTATGTGACTAAAAGCTGACTGCACTATTCCCCTCAGATGTAAGGGTCCATAGACTGTCCGATAAATGTTCAGTGCATGCTGCAGTGCAGATACATTCAGGCAGACAGGTTACAGGCCAGGACGGTCCACCATGCATGATGGTGTATCAGGATGCTGCTGTAGTCTTCGTGTAACCTAGAAATTATGAAAGGTAAGCGAGTGACAATAGATTAGAGAAAAGAGAGACAGCAAAATGACAACCATGTTTGCCCAGTGTTCACACTTCATTGTGGTATTTCCATACAGCAGATATTCTCAGGTTATGTAGGAATTTGTACACAATTGCCACAGGAACACCTACCTTTATGCAGAATTTGTATTATCCATTGGAAACTATAATCGCTAATCACGTCGCATTGTTTCTTTGGTAATATATCTAAAGTTTATAAACCGTTGTAACTGGTAAAAAAAACAAAAAACAATTCTAACGGTAGAGAGGTGATGGGAGGCAACTGTGATTATTGAAAACTTGACAATGCTGGCAGTAGCTAATTACAGGTCGTCACTTCAAATAAGAGGTTCTCAATCAACTTACCTGGCTACATAAATGTAAATAATAATATGGGGTTACGCTTGTGTCTTGTAATGGCTGTTGCTAAATTGCATCCGCGTTACTGCAACTGAACAGCAGTAAACACTAGCCAAAGTTTAGCTAAGGTTCATGATGTAAACACTCGAGGCAGGAGAAGGGGGCTGTTATTTGAAACAACGCGGGGCAGACGGCCAGTAAGCTCGTAAATCTTTCGTTAGTCTGCAGTAACATAAAAGTAATGTCGAGGTAACAAACTTAACTACTGACCACTGAGAAACATCAATGTTCATTCTTGGCTGCTTACTTTCTTCTGGAGCCTCTTGTTCTGGGTCGGACCGCAGTCTGTTGTCCGGCAGCCATTACTCCCAGAAACTCCGCCGTTGCCATGGTCACATGACGCCATCCTCACGTCTTCCGCAGGCAGGAGGAGGTGGGCGTAACCGTGGGCGGCGCGCAGTAGCTCATTAGCATTTAAAGGGAAAGGCACTGAAACCGGTAGCCTGGAGCAGGGCTGTGAAACTGGTATTTCAAGAACCCTGCTGTGCTCAATCCTTCAGTGTATTTCGAGCAAAGCATGTTACTAACATTCCATTTAGACTTCAAGGAACCATATCAAGAAGCAGAAATGACCATAATATGGGACCTTTAACTGATTTGAATTGTGGCTGGATCCTGCAGAATAGAAGCTGCCTTTTTTTCTTAATTGACTTTTAATGTTCTGTATCTGACAGCCAAAACTGTAAAGGCCCGGATCGTCTGTCATGCAACCCAAGCTGTTACAAAACAGACATTTATGATCAAACCTGCTGATGATTCAGTAACTCAGCTGCCCTTTTGGAGATTAAAAGTTTTTGGGCAGGAGACAGACTCATTTGGTCTCGAGTCATTCTAGCTCTTACATGCTGCTTTACGCTGATCAAGGTTCTTGTACTTTCCCCCTCTCAGTCTACAGGATTGGATATTGGAGATGTTGAACCTGGTTGTATCTGTTTCAGGGTGCAGGGTGATACCACTTTGATCCAAAGTGCTTTGGTATTGGGTGTAAGGGATTGTCTTATGAGTTGTATCCGAGTACATCTGCAGTCACTGCATGAAAAGTGGGATTTTCGTCAGTATGCGGCACTGTAGATTGTCCTGGAATTTCAGGTTTACGACTGTAAAATTTGCAACAATTTGCAGGCAACACCGAAAACTGCCGTGAATTGTAGGAAATTGACGTTGGCCTTGCTTGGCAGTTGTCCTCCCATGACTTCCCTCCCCCTGATTCTAAGGGAGGCTTTAACATGTGAATGAAAATGCTGTGAGCTATACAAATGCAAATCAGGAGCCCTTTTTAGATAGAAAAGGTGGCACATTTGCTCCAAGGTAAGGGCGGCAATTTGCCGGCCTGTCTTTCTAAAACCGAGGCGTAATATTCCTCCTTTTCCAAAAAGCCGCCTCTGAGGTAGGCGTAAACATGTGACGTGACGTGAAGCTCGAAGTTGAGCTGCGAACAGTGACAAAGAAGTTGTCTTCAAAATAAGAGCTTTACCTTGCACCCCATTGGAGTTTAGAACTGGGTTGTTAGCGGGGGGCTTTTAATTTGAAAGTAGCGACCGTTCCTACTAGCTTGCGCTACAACAACAAGCTAACACAACCAAACAACGATAGAGACCAAGGAGACACTGCATCTCCTGGATCTCAGCGGCTGTCCAGTTGCTCATCTTAATGTCCTCGGATGAAGTGATGGACTGACTGCTGTGATCAGCTGTTTCCTGGTTTTAAAACTCCTCGGTTGTGGGTCGCACAACAGTGCAGGTCATTGACACCTCCACCCACCTCACCCACGGGCCGGCACATTTCCGCCTCGGTTTTAGATAGCAGTCGAGGCGGAAATAAGTGTACCCTATGAGGCGGAAAATCGGCGGACCAAAACAGACCCCCAATTTGCCGGCCTCTTTCTAAAACCGCGGACCGAGCCGCCAAAAGGACGGCCAAATTGGCGGCTTGGTGCTCTGTCTAAAAACGGCTAGGGTTGCAGGGGGAGTTTTACCCCAGGGGACCTTTTTGTAAAAGGTACTGACTTCATTTTAAGAAAATTTCTGGTATACATAGATCAAGCTCAGTATAGCCTAATTATAGACCCTTAAATTTTAGCTTGAATTGATTTATTCAATGAAAGTATGCTAGATTTATTGCCGTGTATGTCATTAGCAATGACCATTGTCATGTAAAAAAGATTATTTATTCTTTTTTTTTTTTTTTCTCTCCTGGGAACAAGTTAAAGATAAAACACCAGTTGTTAAGAAGTCAAAATTTGCATGAAATATTTTGAGATAAATAAGATATTAAAATGTAAAAATAATTTATGTTTAAAATGTGTGACTTTAAAATCTAATTTCATGGGTTCTGAATGTTTTAAAAAGAAGTTGAAAAGTAATTCTTATTACGTGTGAGAGTTCATGACCTGTAAGAGTTTTTACACTTCCGGGTTGACCGGAGCATGTGTGACAAGGAAGAAGAAGCCGAGAGTTAATGGCATGGTGGACTATGTGTGTCGTGTTTTATCACTAACAGACTGTGAACTGTTGTCAACGACGTGCTGTGAGTGTGTGAGTTGGACTCTCCATCGAAGTCGAAGTGTTATTGTTTTATTGGACACGAAGCAAGTTCTGCTAAGCTAGCAGGAGCTAGGCTAAATACGGTTCTTTTTAAGGATTGCATTTCTAGCCCATTGTCTCTTAACCACTAACGTAGTATAAAACAGAGTGCAATAAAACATTATATACATGAAATAAAATAGATACTGAAATAAACTAAAATAAAACAAAATAAAACAAATAAATAATAGAGTATTGAGGTAGGAACGGTGTAAATGGATAAAGTTCCCAAATAGAGATAATAATAGCCTACTTACCATATACTACTTAATATTTATATATAATATTCATATATGAATTATTTTATTTTGCAAAGATCGATCGACCTAATTTTATCTTGTTATGCTACATCTATACACCAAACCTACAGTAGCCTAGGCTACCTGCAGAACATTGTGTAACATTTTGTTATTTCAGAAGTGGAAGAATGGCTTCTGTTGTACTATGACAGGGATGTGCTTTTCACGCAGACTCAAGGAAGAGACTTCACTCGCTCGTCTGCTACTCATTCAGAATGTAGCCGACTGTTTGCGCTATCCTGCTCTGATGAGCAGAGCAGTGGCGTATCCAGGAAATTTTTACTGGGGTGGCCAAGATGGGACACAAAGCTAGTGTGGGGGTGGCCATGGCATAGCGAAGTTTAATGCCACGACCGTGGTTGAGATTTATAGAATAGAATGTCTATGTTTAAGGCTGGAAGTTCTGATACACACACACACAAACACACACAGACGAGTATGTATGTATGTATGTATATATGTATGTATGTATGCAGGGCTGTAAACTAATTTTTTGGCTCACCTGCCAAGGGGACCGGTAGATGAAAGAATCTACCGGCCAAGTAATTTTTTTACCGGCCAAATAATAAATTGCCTCTTTTTGTTGCATATACATCTGTTTCAGTACTTTTCATGGAGGTAACAGCATTATATAGCAATACATGCTTAGAAAAGAGGCCGAAGTATTATTTAGAAATACATTTTAATATTATGAATTAAATTTCATAACATTGCAAATTGAAAACTTTAACTGTGCAAAACTTTGACAAAGGAAACATTCATTAATTACTCATCAGAACTACAGATGGGACCCAGTCTTCCACTTCTCACTGAACTTCCTCACGTTTTTTTTTTTAGTCAATGTTTCGCCTTCTTTGTTATCTTCCTTTCCACCTATCTCCTCTGTGTTTTTCCTCTTTGGTGTAGTCACACTGGGAATGTGCCGCCACATTGCTGCGCTCGAATCACAAGCCCTTTTTAGATAGAAAAGGCGGCACATTTGCTCCAAGGTAAGAGCGGCAATTTGCCGGCCTGTCTTTCTAAAACCGAGGCGTAATATTCCTCCTTTTCCAAAAGCCGCCTCTGAGGTAGGCGTAAGCATGTGACATGACGTGAAGCTCGAAGTTTGGCTGTGAACAGTGACAACGAATTTGTCCTCAAATTAAGAGCTTTATGTTGCACCCTATCCGAGTTTAGAACGAGGGGCTTTTAATTTGAAAGTAGCGACCGTTCCTACTAGCTTGTGCTACAACAACAACAAGCTAACACAACCAAACAGCTACAAAGAACGAGGAGACGCTGCATCTCCTGGATCTCAGCGGCTGTCCAGTTGCTCATCTTAATGTCCGCGGATGAAGTGATGGACTGACTGCTGTGATCAGCTGTTTCCTGGTTTTAAAACTCCTCGGTTGTGGGTCGCACAACAGTGCAGGTCATTGACACCTCCGCCCACCTCACCCACGGGCCGGCACATTTCCGCCTCGGTTTTAGATAGCAGTCGAGGCGGAAATAAGTGGCTTTTCTCCGAAACAACCGCAAGCAAGAGCGGTCATTCAGAATTCATTCCCTCTAATGGAGCCGCCTCACTTTAAATCACGATCGATGCAGACCTACACTGAGGGTTTGTTGTTGAGCAGTTGCTGACTGAAACAGTATTCACACACAAATCAAGATCAACCTATTATGGTCCATACCTGACCCCTTTTTTTTCACTTTGTGGATTAACACGGAAGATCGACAGGGTTTCCTTAATTTCCTAACGACTATGTCAAAGCGGAACACGCAGATGAAGGACTGGATTAACCCGCGAGGAGGCCTCGGGCACATTTTGCACAGACTTGATCAAACATACACTTATTGCATACAAATGTTCCACATGAAATCCTATTATGTACTGAGAATATAGAGGGTTCTCTCCGCCGCATGGCCCATCCTCATTAACACCCATATATCCATGTATAAATCAAATAGTTGGCATTCGTTATACCCTAGGGTCTTACCTCTTAGGCTCTTTCTTCATTAGCAAAATTATTCTAGGTAATTATTATCTACAGTTAGCCTTACAGCTCTCTTCTTCTTTCTCATCATATAAAAAGGATTTTTAAGATTTCTAGGCAGACTTATTTACAGATGTTTATTGATGTATCAATTGGAATCAGGATAGATAAGATTTTAGATCTAAGATTGGCTTTATTCATCCGACAACAGGGGAATTCACTTGTTACAACAGCTCGAGATGCAACAGTACAGGAAAAAGAATCAGAAAAATATGCATAAAGTTAAATAGAAAATAAATAGAAAAAAAAAACAAGATATCTACAAATACAAAAAAGTGACTGGGAAGTGATTGCTTAGGTAGTGCTTGAGTTAAATATTGATGGCTGTGGGGATACCGCAAGCTAAACTTAACAATATGAGGTGTCGTGTAATCGACTTGTCTTTTCTCCGTTGGTCCAAAAGATTTAAAAGATCCAAAAATCACCAGGAGTCTTCAAGGCTGAGTGCAATAGAACTTTATTTGCCGGCAAAAAAAGAGCGGGATCAGGCACAGACAAAATCCGTGAAAAAACCCAAATGACCCGAGGTTCAAAGCCCCGAACATCCTCTTTTTAAACACAGAAAAGGGGGGTGTGTCCGTTCGGACAACATGGCATCAACTAATCACTATTCTTCTTAATTTCTGCTGACACTGTTATTTCTCTATGGAAAAATACCATATTTCTCATGGAAAATCCCCGTACCTCTAGTGGAAAAACCCTGTATTACCTTCTGCGCTTGCGCGAAGATTGGCGTACGTGCAGAACTGCATGTCGACCAGTTGCTCCTCGCCTCGCTTTGGTTTTTTTTACATGAGGTGCTCTCACTGTGTCCTTATCGCTGGCTCTTAGAATCTGTGGCCTTCGGGCCTTCAGGTCCTCTGATAACTCAGTCCCCTCCTTGATGATATCCAATTATATCTGATCCGCTCTTGCACGCATATTTTTGAACTTAATGAAAGTGTTACACATTTGGTTATATGACTTAATTCTTAGGTTTGTGGTTACATTTTCACACTTCGACATCGTCTGACTATAGCAGCTTCAATCAGTAGATGCACTTTTCAGTCAGCTGGTGCTCAGTAGTATGCTTCAGCAACCCTTTCACACTTGTTACCATTTGTTTCTTACTTTTATCACTATAACAGTTATTATCAGTTACCATGTCACTATTTACTAACTGTGGTTATTTTATACTGAACACTATCTACTTACTATAGTTATTTTACACTACATTTCCCCCCTTTGTGACTTGTAGTCACATCAACACTCACAATGTGATGGTTCGGTATCTATGCATCACTGGCGTAGTGATCCATCCCATCAATGCGCCGATGGCCAAACTTATCACCAGGGGTTCTGGGAATGCCTGCTCTTGTGCCATCATCCGTGGGTATGGTTCTCGTCATGCTCAAGCTTACATGCGGATCCATACTCCAATATTGGATGTGCTAGGCACCATTCGGCATTTATATTTTGCTTGTTGGGAGTAAGGTTCCCAGGAAAAGAATGCCAACTAGTAGTTGGCGCTTAGCATCACACGTTCAGCATCACAACTTACATTTCAGTACATGTCTCAAACTTTTAGTGCTCAATGCTTCAGTGTGTAATATAACGTACATAATATAGCTGTACATTTGTCGCTCTAGTGCTGGGCAAACAAGGTCACACAGTGAACATCAAACAAGAAATACGTAATATAGTGGTACTTCTTTTGGTGCTATCAAACGTGACTTAGTGTGCTCTTCAGTGTAGCGCTGTGACGTCCTCTTACAGCCTGTCAGTGTGGCAGCATGTTAATGGACGGAACCCTATCAGTTCTCTATAGTCGTAGGGATATCACGGGCAGAAGTGGGAATATTACTGTGCATTATGAGTGGCACCTGCCACTCTGCATCAATGGTGGATGAGAATCGATGCAGGATGGGATTTCGCACTGTGATGTCAGTCATTGGCCGGTCCACTGGGGTGTTGGTGTTGGGGCTACTATAGGGTCTGCTGATCTGGAATCCCCAAGCCGGTGGTAGTATGGGTGGTGGTTGCCAGCTTGTTCGCCATCCTCGTTGGTCCTGGTCCCAGAAGCCTGGACTCCTGTGGGTGGAATGCCCCGTCACCACCCCTAATCGGTCCGAGGGGAATGCTTGGTCCCGATTGCGCTTCTGGTGTTGGTCGCGGTGGCTGGCACTGGATAGGGAGATCCTGGCTTGGCCCCGAGTTTGGCTACGAAGGGTCCTGCCACATGATTTATCTGATTGGATGACATCAATGAAAGAGTGGTTTTACTTTAAAACACCAGTCATCTGTGCCACTGGATTAGTCTTTTTGGCACCAAAACCCTATTCCACCTATCTGGATATAGGGCCTGTCTGCGTGTTTCCTGTACTTTTCTACACACTGAGTTGATAGTTTCTATCTCTGCCTTACCATACTTCTGTAGGGACATGTATGTACTAAATAATATGTCTGGCCGAAGATTTGCAGAGTATACATCTACTGTCCCTTTTGGTATCTAGGGGAATGCGCTCATAACATGTTCCCTCTTTCTCAAGTTTTGCCAAATCATATTTGTACATCAGGAGTGCACTGTGATGTTTTAGGCTCATCCCTTTGCTTAAATCATATATACAACTTTTCCATTGCAAACACTGCATCTGTCATAATTTTGCTCTGTTTCATATCAGTGCATAATAGGGTTGAGCATTTTATTACCACTATCGTCACTCCTTCCGTACAGCATAATTCATCAATTGGTTAGCCGCTAGCCTTAGTATTGTTTGAATCAGTAATCAGGGCCTGGTCATGTGTAGCAGATATTATGTACGTGATTTCTATTATTGTGCCTGTGAGTATTCGCTTCTGTCTTACTGCTGATACCCCTATGGCTAATGCACATTCTGTCCATTGTTTCTGCTTTGTTTTTGGCATTGGGTTTAGATTGACCAAGAAGGTGCACATTAATATCATCCTATCACTCTTAGTGCCCTTACTGTCCACTTCCTTACCCCTTTTCCTCCTACTGCTTATTTCTCTCTCACTCATCTGTGCCCTAATTATAAATTGTGAGTGAGTCCACATTTGGGGATACTGTTTCTGATAATTCTGCTCTTTTCAGTTCTGGGCTGCGACTTTTTCCTTGCCTTGGGCCTGACCCTTGGTCTCTCTCTGTTGTGTCCTGTTGTGTCATTATCCTGACTCTCTGGGCTGTTGCCTTGACTTAGCCTGGGTGCTAATAATCCACTACTTGCAGGGCTGCTATAGTCCCTTTTTGTCTCTCAATCAGTCTCCTTGATCGCCATGCTGCATGTGGGAAGGCGTCGCCTTCCCCGTGGCTTTCTTCTTGCGGTGTTGAAGGCTGGCTATCTTCCAGTTGGGCGGCGTCGCCGTCCCTTTCTGGTTCTCGTTTTTTTTCTTGCTGGCTCTCTGGCTTGACAGCAGTGGTTCAAATGGAACCAAACGCTCTTACCTTCAACTTTGAGCGCGGTTGGGGTAGCAAGGGTAACTTTAAAGGGACCTTGTCATCGAGGCTGGTCCCACTTTCGTTTGAACACCTTCACGTAGACCCAGTCTCCTGGTATGATTCTTTGTTGTGCGTCTGGGATGTCTGCGTCTCCGTCCTCGGTAGCACTTTTCACCTGTTGAAATATGACTTTGTGTATTTGCGTTAGATGTCGCAGGTAATTTGTTAGTTCTTTTTCACACTGCTCAAGCAGCGGTCCATTATAGGGACCTCTCAAATAGGGGACCGGCATCGGTCTCCCTGTCATCATTTCATGTGGTGTTAGGGGTGTTAGTGTAGGAGACAATACCTTGATAATAGGATAATTTTAGACGGGGCACCACCTCCGATATTTATTTTCTAGACTAACTCGGAGGGAATTAGTCAAAATATCAACTGTCCAAGTTTGGCAGACAGGAAAGTGTATCAGTCTCAAATGGATCTGTTGAATTTCAGATTCTTCATTTAATCTCCTATTCTGAAGCAGTGAATTCTTTCCACGATCCCATCGATTTCCCACATCAAATTAAACGTGCACCGACAACGACATAAGATTATATATATTTATTAACTAAATAAAGCAGGGGAAATAATATGGGATAATAATGCAAGCGGGTAACAACAAACAACAGAAAATGTGAAGATTGTGGGAGTGAATTATTGAACAGCTGATTTCTAACCGATGGTGGATTTCAGTGTAACGATCCGTTACTTCATAAAATCACGGGAGTAATCTATCTATTCTAACGGGATGCTATGCGAAATTTCATTGAGTTTATAAGGTGGAAGTCGAAGCTTTATAGACACCAACTCTGATTTTTGTGACTCCAGCTGTGTGCAGATATTTCAGCCTACTGGTTTGTAGCAGAAGGTCCACGGAGCGTCCCTCTGGTCCTGTGTCTGCACTGCGGCAGCTGTATGGTCGCAGGCTGGTGACGCAGCGGCTTCCCCGATGACGTAGTTCACCGGCCCAACGGGATTTCCGTTTGAGTGCGCAGCGGGCGTCCGGGCTTGGCTGGATGTCGACTTCTTTGGTCAGCTGGAGAGGCTGTCCCGGTTTCTTGAACAGTTCAGTTTCTGTACCGGATTTTGATGTATTCACAGCGTCTTAAATCAGAGTCTCTTTGGAGTGGTGATGATTCAACTTCGACTCCTTAACGGATTTAACTTCTCGTCAAAAATAACTGGAGGATGCAACGCTGGCCGGGCGTGACGTCCTTGGTTACTAGTTACGAAAATAAATAAAAATGGCTTCTTCTGAGTTTAACACGATACTTTAACAATATAAAAAGAAAAACTGAATTAATTTCGTCCTTGCTTATTCTCAAAATAACGGCACGTCAGTTGAAGGAAAGCCGTATAAGTAGTTTAAATCTCCGGAGATTACAAAGTCTCGGAGCCTCAAAAATAAGCAAAGTACAAAACTCAATGTTGAAAAATAAAAAGTTACGCGGCGTTAAAACAAAGTAAAGACGCCTAAAACACGCGAGGGCGAAAAAGCAATAACGTGTATGAGTAAAATATAAGAAAAAGTGCGGAGGAAAGTAAAAATGCAAAAACAAAAGCGAGTAAAAGAAAGTAAGAAAATAAGAGCAAGAGCGAACATAAGAGCACAAGAAGAAGAGACTGATGGGACACGATGTGTCTCTTTTTAAGGCTTAGGAGAGGGCGGCTCTGAGGAGGCTCGGTCACGCTGTTCCCTCCAGGCCATGCTCACTGATCAAATCACAGACTTATTACTTATTGCTGAATAAAACTATCCTTCTGTAAGTTTTAAGATCGGGATTGACTGTTCACCTAAATCCACCATGAGTTTTCACATAAAACATTTGGTTACATGATCAAAATGAAATAAACGAAATTGCTTAATAGGCAAAAGGAATTATCAGTTATAATACATGCAACACACAGATATATAACCTCCGCCAGCATTGATGGCTCGAACTTGTTTCAAATTGTGCTGACTTATACTTCAAAACATATGTTGGAGGTAAAAGAAAGTTTAGATAAACATAAATTGTGGATTACATTACTTAAGAAAGTCCTCTGGGATCTATACCAAAACTTACCAGGAGATCGCACTGTGGCTACATCAGACACTCAGATGGTAAAATCAAAATTAGTAACTTGGGTTAGGATTACATCAGGAGGATAAGTTACATATCAAAATGTAGATCTGGTCCTGCTGTGGAAGAATATATTGTTAGAGGGAGGATAAAACTACGTCTTGGCATCTTTCCTGGATTAGGAAAAATTCAGGACTCTCTCCACTTCTCTGGATAGTATGGAGATGTTTATGGTTCTTTTTATGACTATTGATTTCACGGGACATGGGACAGTCCGAGGCTGGAGGGTATCCTAACACACGGCTCTTGTTCTCGGACAGGAAGTTGGGTGAAGGAATATTAAGTCCACAGATGTGCTTTTGTTTGCAAAACATAGTTATACTTAAAATAAGTGATTGAAGGGAGTCTGTTGGTTCCCCTCGTGAGTTGTGAAAGCAGTCTCTTCCCGCAGGCAACGTTTATGGCATGTCACATGGTGTTCTTCTAACTAGTGAAGTGCAGGGAGAAGGGGAAAAAGGAGCCAGGTCATGAATAGGTGGCAGGGAATTAGGTGATAGGTGAATTGGACACAGACATGCAGATCGCATCTCCTTGTTGTGGCATAAACGACGAGGGCAAGTTCCTACATATTCCCCCCTTTCGATCCAATGACTGCAGCAACAGGAACTTGGATCGATGAAGTCGAACTGTCCATCGTCGAGGTCTCCAGGTCGCACACTTGTCATAATCAGAGTTGGTGTCTGTTTCTAACATGTGTCTAAGATCTAATCACTTGATAAAGGTTATATGCAATGAATGGGAACAATACGAATGCCACTAACTTCTTTTATTAGGAGGTACTGATCTTCTTTTAATAACAGGGTCGATTTTTGAACTAAACTATCAGTGGCTAGCCATAAAACTACTACTGGGTGTCTAATGAGTAACATATTACTCATTAACCTGCTGACCTTGTGTGTAAGCATAGTCAACAGAGACTGCAGAGAGGAGAAAGTGTATTGACGAATCGTCTTATTAAGGCTTTGCTGTTGGAATTAACCGTTAGAATTATGCCCTTAACCGTCGGTAGCTTTGTTGTTGATGGTAGATTTGTTCTCTATGTCTGGTATTTCCAGCCTGTGACTCGTTCGCTTGACGATTTACGGTAGCTAGAATAACTGCATTTGCTGTTGAGGGTCCTAGGTTGAAGATAGTTTCAATGGCAGCTGTTGCTGTCAGAAGTCCTGCAAGAAAACGTTTGGGTCTTTGCCTAAAAACACTAGTGACAGTGAATCTCTGCAACTGCTGCAACATGTGAGTGGTGTCTGCCTCACTTCAGACCAGGAGTAATTGTTTTAGACTAACCCCCACTTTGAATAAAATCATTTGAATGATACGAACAACTGTATTTGATTAGACTGGCTGAGTCACTCGGTTAATTTGTGGAAGTTGGATTCTGAATTCCTTTTTCAAGGACACAAGTAGTGAATTTTGATGAAGAAATTTTCCTACTTGCGATAGGCACTTGTTGGTGCCTTTTAAGGTTTTCTTATTTATGACCCAACAGGGATGTTGAAGTCCCCGTCAATTCCCATGGGGGTTTGGTATGGTGTTTCCCTAAAGCTGTAATTTCGAGACTCGCGCCTATCAGGTCTCCTTCTGTCATAATTACGGCTGTTTTTCCATTGGTTAAAGGGACGCCGAGTTTGATTAGAGTAAGAGAAGCGGCGGTTCGCTCCATCTTGTTGATTCTCTTTATCGAACCAGGACTTTTGTGAATACCCCTGACCTGAATTAGATGGAGATCTTCCTCGCTCTGTTGGAGGTTGGTCAGGTTCAGGCGTGGATGTGTCAGAGTCACGTGGTTTGGTACCTGGAGCTCCTTCCAACTCCAGCGAAGGAGTTTCGGAGGAAACGCTCAAGACATTTGTTTCGGTGGACTTGCCCATGGTTTGTCTTTGTTTAGTAAAGCCTTTTGTAGCCATCTCACGTAGTTGTCGGCTAGTGAGGGTTTCTGGACATGCCATGACACCAAGGTGGTGGCTAGTTGTGGGATGGAGGTTTTGCACGAACAGTGACTTAAAGTGTAGCTCCTCCTCCATCTCTGTTTCGTTTTTGGGACCAAAATAGGCTTCATGGAGCCTCTCGTAGTACTCTTGAGGGGATTCTTGTCTGCCCTGCTTGACAGACAAAGCGGCGGTTAGTCCTGTTTTTACCGTATAACTCTTGAACTCGTCTACCAGAGCCTTACTGAGGACTTCATAGTTGTTTCTGACGCGGTGGGTTTGTCGTTCAATGAACTTATTGACTTTCTGACTAGAGGTCCCTCTAATTAAGTAAAGTCTGTCATCAATGGTGGCCTCTGGGTATCTCCTCAGATAGAATTCAATGTCTTCTAGGTACGCGTTGGTATCGTTTTTACCGCCTGGTTTGGGTTCATAACGAGTTATGTTTCGAGCGATTTTGTCTAGGTCCCTGTTGGAAGGGGGTCGAGAGTGATACACTCTTGAGGAAGAGAGCGGCTGAGGGGATGAAGACCTTTTAGCTCGGTCACCCAGATCTCTGTCGGTCCGAATGTGAGCATCGGGATTGATTGGTGACATAGCTTCTGTTGGAGATAGGTCTAATTGAGCGCTCATGTGAAACCTGCTCTCCTTGCCTTCTTCACGAGCATGGTCTCGCACAGGTGCTTTTGTGAATGAGTTATACTCAAGGGAGTGTTCTAGTTCCCTTTTCACCTTATCAAGCTCTCTCTCTGTCTCTCTTTGCTCGCGCTGGAGATCATTGAGTTGGTCTCTCGTTTGTTTTAGCTCTTCGTGTGCATGATGGTGAAATTGTCTTTCGTTTTCTCTGGCTCTCTCCCAGACTTGAAACTTAAGCTTCAGGTCCTGAATTTGTGCTGTTGCACTTTCAAGTTCGTAACTAGCGCGGTTAGCACGTCGGGTCACTTCTTTGAGTTCATACTCTGTTTTATCGAGCTCTGCTCTTTGAGCGCTGAGGACTTGTTTCAGATCTCGGTATTCGTCCTGTAGTTTAGCGTATTCACCCGCTTGTGTTCTTAGTTGGGACTCAGCTTGGTCAATACGGCTGTTTGCCTTATCTAGGGACTCCTTTGTGTCTTTTAAGGCCTCTTCTGTTTCAGTTAAGGACTCATTTGCCTTAGTTAAGGATTCCTTTGTTTCAGCTAATATTTCCTTTGTCTCAACTAAGACTCCTTGGGTCTCGGCTAAGGTTTCCTTCATATCCTCACGTTGCTTTTTGAGGGCTCTGCTCTTAGTTTTCTGGGCTTCTGCTCCAGCTAAAGTCTGCTGCAGCAACTGATCGCTGTGTTTTCTTTGTGCAGACATCAAGATGAGCAAGCTCCCTAACATTTTCTCTCTGCTTTTTCCTTTGTGCTCTTCGGTTAGGACCTGACATACGAGTGCGTCCATCATCCCTGGTAATTCCCTAGGGTCGGTCCTTCGGACCATGCCTGCATAATTTGGTAGTAGTTCTGTAGTGAGTTCTAATATTGCTGCTTCTAAGCTATCAAAAGTACCCGCTGGGCTCGCGTCTTCGGGGTCTTCACGGTCTGCCATGGTTTTAGCTTAAGCTTTTGACAACACTAAAAGGACTTTTAAAATTCAAATTCAAAACAAAAATATTAATTTAAAATTATTTTATTCAGATTTTAATTCAATTTTATGTACTTTGTTTATTTTATTTATCTAATATGAGCCTTTAGTTTGGATTGTTTTTAATTACAAGTGGAGTTTGTTTGGTTAATTAATTTGAGGTTCGATTTAACAGCAAGTGTTTGGATCCTAAAGAACCTGAAAGCTAGTGTTACACAAGCTAAAGTATTTGATCTAATGGTTAAGCTACTTAGATGCTAATTAACAGTTTAATTGTTTGACTTGCATACGCAAAGCATATATCAAAATCAAATTCCAAATAATTTTGAAAGGAAATTAAAAATTTAATTAAATTTGGATTAAATTATCGAATGTGTAATTTACAATTTAATTATTTGACTTACTTGGGAAAGGGGACCTATCAATTTACTATGTTAAGTTTTTGCAGTATTACAAGTTTAATTACTATTGTTTGACAAATTAATGTTTGGGAATTTAACCTATTAAAGCTGAAAAGATCACAATTCTATTAACCAAGTCAATCCTCAAAGCAGGTTATTTTTACAAGCATTTGTTGTTAACACAATCAACTAGTTGGGATAATGTAATGAATTTGTTTCAATGGAGTCAAACACAGGGTGAGTTATTCACAAATTTAGATTTCTTCCGATAGTTTCAACAGCAGCTGGTGTTATTTTCATAATTTGGGACGCTTCGTCCTTTTAAACAGCAGAGGGAGCTATTTCTTTTAATTGGATGTTTTTACCAAGACTGAGCGACAGGGGGCGCTTATCATTAATTCTTGACCGAGTTGAGCAACAATAGAAGAAGTCAGGGCGGGACTCTTAGCTCCACCCACTGGTATACCCCCCTAGGAATGCGGAGGTTCAGCTCAGTGTGGCCTAGTCTCTGAAAGGGGTCACTTCCTGACGCTTATACAAGTTTGCAGCAGCAGCGGCAGAGTTACACTTTTTCACACAATGGCGGCCTTTGACGCGGCGGCCATAAAGGCTTGCTTTTCACAAGCAGTTTTCTAACACTTCAGAAAACCTTTTAAACGGCGAACAGTATTTCATTCATTTACTGTATTTTCGCAATATGGGCTGATGGGAGAGTTTTCTTCGTCTCCGTAATACAGCCAAAATACACTGTCTTTTCTGACAGGATTGTTGCCACAGCAACCAATCTTGATACTATCAAGAGTATCTTTGAAAAACCTCTGACTGCTTTCACAGTTGTGGCCCGCCTTAGTTAGCTAGGCTAATTTGGGTCACGTGAGGCTCCAGGCAAATTAAATATCTGTTGGAGCATCGCAACGGATATTAATTAAATCCCGGGAATAAGTAAAATTTTCCTGGTACAACGCAGCGAAAAAAGACTTATCCAAATCGATTATTTGAAAGTGTACAGTGACACTTATGCATGCAAATTAGTCAGACCTGGTACAACGCAGGATCTGAACAAAACAATAACGCGCGGTGACTTTAAACGGCCTTTCAACTCACAGATCTGGTTACAACGCAGAATCTGGTTAATTCCAACATGCAGTGATGTTGGAGAGCTCTTAATCATTCATGAATAACTCAGCATTTATGCATATTAATTTCGTTTCGAACAGCGCAATCGCGGCTCCGCGGAGTTTATGCTCACACACAATTCAGGTTATATATGCAGTTAAGAATATAAAGTTAAGTATCGTATTAATTCCTCAGTGGACAGCCAAATGGTATTAAAACAGCATGGGTTTTGATTGTTTTAACCAATGTTTTATCTGTGCACATTCACTTAATGCGGGAAAGCGTGGTTTTAGGTGGCCTCACACGGGCAGCACCATATAAATATGTAGGAGACAATACCTTGATAGTAATGTGATAATTAATGACTGGTAATTAATTACACCTTATATTTCATATGTTATACGGGGCACCACCCTTTTATTGATTTTATCCAGACAATGAAAAGGGTCATTTGTCTAGAACCACCTTACGGTTGGAATATCAATGTTAATCAGTCTGTTAAATTTCAAATTTATATTTGATCTCCTATTCTGAAGCAGTGAATTCTTTCCACGATCCCATCGATTTCCCACTTCAAATTAAACGTGCACAAACAACGACATAAGATTATATATATTTATTAACTAAATAAAGCAGGGGAAATAATATGGGATAATAATGCAAGCGGGTAACAACAAACAACAGAAAATGTGAAGATTGTGGGAGTGAATTATTGAACAGCTGATTTCTAACCGATGGTGGATTTCAGTGTAACGATCCGTTACTTCATAAAATCACGGGAGTAATCTATCTATTCTAACGGGATGCTATGCGAAATTTCATTGAGTTTATAAGGTGGAAGTCGAAGCTTTATAGACACCAACTCTGATTTTTGTGACTCCAGCTGTGTGCAGATATTTCAGCCTACTGGTTTGTAGCAGAAGGTCCACGGAGCGTCCCTCTGGTCCTGTGTCTGCACTGCGGCAGCTGTATGGTCGCAGGCTGGTGACGCAGCGGCTTCCCCGATGACGTAGTTCACCGGCCCAACGGGATTTCCGTTTGAGTGCGCAGCGGGCGTCCGGGCTTGGCTGGATGTCGACTTCTTTGGTCAGCTGGAGAGGCTGTCCCGGTTTCTTGAACAGTTCAGTTTCTGTACCGGATTTTGATGTATTCACAGCGTCTTAAATCAGAGTCTCTTTGGAGTGGTGATGATTCAACTTCGACTCCTTAACGGATTTAACTTCTCGTCAAAAATAACTGGAGGATGCAACGCTGGCCGGGCGTGACGTCCTTGGTTACTAGTTACGAAAATAAATAAAAATGGCTTCTTCTGAGTTTAACACGATACTTTAACAATATAAAAAGAAAAACTGAATTAATTTCGTCCTTGCTTATTCTCAAAATAACGGCACGTCAGTTGAAGGAAAGCCGTATAAGTAGTTTAAATCTCCGGAGATTACAAAGTCTCGGAGCCTCAAAAATAAGCAAAGTACAAAACTCAATGTTGAAAAATAAAAAGTTACGCGGCGTTAAAACAAAGTAAAGACGCCTAAAACACGCGAGGGCGAAAAAGCAATAACGTGTATGAGTAAAATATAAGAAAAAGTGCGGAGGAAAGTAAAAATGCAAAAACAAAAGCGAGTAAAAGAAAGTAAGAAAATAAGAGCAAGAGCGAACATAAGAGCACAAGAAGAAGAGACTGATGGGACACGATGTGTCTCTTTTTAAGGCTTAGGAGAGGGCGGCTCTGAGGAGGCTCGGTCACGCTGTTCCCTCCAGGCCATGCTCACTGATCAAATCACAGACTTATTACTTATTGCTGAATAAAACTATCCTTCTGTAAGTTTTAAGATCGGGATTGACTGTTCACCTAAATCCACCATGAGTTTTCACATAAAACATTTGGTTACATGATCAAAATGAAATAAACGAAATTGCTTAATAGGCAAAAGGAATTATCAGTTATAATACATGCAACACACAGATATATAACCTCCGCCAGCATTGATGGCTCGAACTTGTTTCAAATTGTGCTGACTTATACTTCAAAACATATGTTGGAGGTAAAAGAAAGTTTAGATAAACATAAATTGTGGATTACATTACTTAAGAAAGTCCTCTGGGATCTATACCAAAACTTACCAGGAGATCGCACTGTGGCTACATCAGACACTCAGATGGTAAAATCAAAATTAGTAACTTGGGTTAGGATTACATCAGGAGGATAAGTTACATATCAAAATGTAGATCTGGTCCTGCTGTGGAAGAATATATTGTTAGAGGGAGGATAAAACTACGTCTTGGCATCTTTCCTGGATTAGGAAAAATTCAGGACTCTCTCCACTTCTCTGGATAGTATGGAGATGTTTATGGTTCTTTTTATGACTATTGATTTCACGGGACATGGGACAGTCCGAGGCTGGAGGGTATCCTAACACACGGCTCTTGTTCTCGGACAGGAAGTTGGGTGAAGGAATATTAAGTCCACAGATGTGCTTTTGTTTGCAAAACATAGTTATACTTAAAATAAGTGATTGAAGGGAGTCTGTTGGTTCCCCTCGTGAGTTGTGAAAGCAGTCTCTTCCCGCAGGCAACGTTTATGGCATGTCACATGGTGTTCTTCTAACTAGTGAAGTGCAGGGAGAAGGGGAAAAAGGAGCCAGGTCATGAATAGGTGGCAGGGAATTAGGTGATAGGTGAATTGGACACAGACATGCAGATCGCATCTCCTTGTTGTGGCATAAACGACGAGGGCAAGTTCCTACATTAGTCTGTTAGCTTGTGTTCGCATAGACATAAGTGCTAGTGGCAGAGCATCCATCCATTTAACCTTATATTCGCTGTCTGCCATAATTTTGGCCAGCTTTGCTTTCAATGTTCCATTAGCGCGTTCTACCGCACCTTGTGACTGTGGATGATATACACACCCGAACTTCTGTTTGATTCCCAACATTTTCATTGCCACTTTCATCTTATCTGCAACGAAAGATGGTCCGTTATCAGAACTTATGCAATCCGGCAGACCAAACCGCGGGAACACTTCTTTACATAAGACTTTTGCAGCTGATCTGCAATCTGGGCCCTTTGTTGGGACTGCTTCGACCCATCTGCTGAACCTGTCCACAACAACCAGAATGTATCTAAATCCTCTCACTCGCTCTGTCATGTCTGTGTGGTCCATCATCAGATGGCGAAATGGTCCACTAGGTGGTGGGAAATGTGCAATTGGTGCTGAAAATGCTTTCCTCACATTATGGTGTGCACAAACATCACATTCTGCTAAAGTTTTATCTACTGTACTTGCCAAAAATGGTGCCCACCAAACAGTTTGGAGCCGTCTGATCACCCCCCCCCTTGCGCAATGGTCAGAGCCATACGCATCACGAATGGCGATTTTTAGCAGACCTGCGGGCAGCACAAAGTGTCCATGTGCGCTACGCCATAAACCTTTCTGGGGGCCTTCTTGAGTGGTTTTAATAGCACCTCGTTTCAACCACACTGATTGTTCATATATGCCAGCCACGTTCTGGGCTGCTATTAAGGATGATAAAGTGGTGAGTGGTCTTCGGCTACCAACAATGGTCCAGCACATGTGCTGGTTGCGGCTTGTTTAGCTGCCTCATCGGCCAGGTTATTGCCTTTGGCTATTAGGGAACTGCTCTTTTGATGTGCCGCACACTTGATAATAGCTATTGCGCTTGGTAGGTGTATGGCTTCAAGCAGTCTTAAGATGGCTTCTCCATGCGTTACTGGTGTGCCATCTGCTCTGAGGAAACCTCTCTGTTTCCAGATATTGCCGTGTACGTGGCACACTGCGTATGCATACTGTGAGTCTGTGTACACATTTAACCGTTTGCCTCCTGCCAATTTGCATGCTGCAGTTAACGCATTAATTTCTGCAAGCTGTGCTGAGCATGGTTGGGCAAGCTTGATCATTTGGACTGTAGTAAAAGTATCATCTGGCAGCAACTGTACAATTGCGTAACCTGCATGGTTGCCTGTTGCGTCTCTGAAGCAGGACCCATCAACGAACAGAGTAAGATCAGCTGTTATTGGTTGATTATGCATATCTTCACGCGGTTTCAGAAACACATTTGTCGCCTGAAGGCAGTCATGTGGCGTTCCATCTATTGGTATCGTCATCCGTGTTGCAGGATTAACTGTATTGCAACGCTGGATGTTCAGTTCTGGTGCTGAGAGCACAACTTCATAACCTGTTTTTCTGGCTTGTGTTAGTACAAACCTAGGACTGGTTAGGAGGGCGTGTATCTGGTGGGACGTATATAAGATGGTTGGGTGTCCCATGGTCACTGTTGAGGCTTTCTGAAAAGCAAAAACTGCTGCTGCAAGTCCCTGGTAACAGGGAGGCAGACCAGCCTCGATATTGTCCAACTTGGTGCTATAGTATGCTAAAGGTTGCTTACCAGTTGGAGTGTTTTGCATCAAAACTCCACAGGCAAACCCCGCCCTTTCTGCAACATATAAGTGAAAGGTTTTAGTATAATCAGGGTTCCCCAGTGCTGGAGCCGTCTGCATGTCTGATTTCAGAGCTTGAAAAGCACCTTCAGCCTCTTCTGTCCACTGTAACTTAATGGAGGATTTAGTTTGACCTGCAGCGCGAATTAGGCCTCGCAAAGGCGCAGCTTTTATAGCGTAATCACAAATCCACGGCCTGCTATATCCCGCCATCCCCAGGAAAGTCAACATTTGTCCAACTGTTTGTGGTTTAGGAGCTTTGATTATGGCCTCAATTTGGGAGGGAGCAATGCTCCTTTTGTTTCTCTCCAGTTGTCTGCCTAAGTATTCAACCTTGGTTTGGCAGAACTGTAATTTGGTTTTACTTACTTTGTGTCCCCCCTTCGCTAAGGCCTTCAGTACCGCTATTGAGTCCTTTTCACATTGTTGTTTGGTGGGACTACAGATTAGGAGATCGTCCACGTACTGAATTACAGTACTTGCCACGTCTAAGTGTCGTAAATCATCAGCTAGCACTTTGTTAAAAATGGTGGGGCTTTCAACATAGCCTTGTGCCAGCCGTGTGTATGTATATTGCTGACCCTGGTAAGTAAATGCAAATAGATACTGAGAGTCTGTTTGCAATGGCACGCTGAAAAATGCAGAACATAAATCAATCACTGTGTACCATTGAGTTGAGGGTGGAATGTTTGACAGTAACGTATGGGGATCAGGGACAACGGGCATCTCAGCATCCACAATAGCATTCATAGCTCGCAGGTCGTGCACCAATCGATAATCATCAGAGCGTAGTTTTTTGATTGGAAAGATTGGTGTGTTACAGGGACTTTGTGTCTTGATAAGTACCCCTGCTTTTAGCAGACCCTCGATTGTTGGCCTGATGCCATCTACAGCTTGTTGTTTTAGAGGATATTGTCTCTGATATGGCAACACTATCCCACTTTTTAGCTTGATCTGGACAGGTTGTGCTGATTTTACCAAACCTACATCTGTTTTATGCTGTGACCATACTTCCTGAGGTATTTGTTTAAGTGAAACCTCCTGTTCTACTGACGTCACCATCTGTGTGGGCGACCTACTGTTCACCAATACTCTTTCTGCTGTCCCTTCATCACATGCCCTCAATGATATTCTAATATACTGTCTGTCAATGGTAGTGTGAACACCCTTGGTTTTCGTTGGCAGCCACTGACTTATCTGTAACGCTGACTTCATCATGGTTCCAAGTTCATGCGATTCATGACCATCTGCTATCATGAGTGTGTTGTGTGGGGTAGAGTGTGGGACTTGAAACCATGGCTGTAGCTCAGTGGGAGGTGTTATTGCGGCTGCTGCTCCTTGCGGTCCTATGTACACGTTTAAGCTGACCATATAGAACGGCTTCCTATTGATCAGTTCTTCCCAACACTCTTTATAGTCCGTATGAGACTGCCCTTCGTCATACATCAGGGTGCAGTGTAATGGTAGTTGTGGTTTGTATGCCGCTCCCATTTGATTCATGGCCCAGCTTATCCAAGGTTCCCATTTTCGTTTTAATTCTGATGCTGAGGGCCACTTGATCCAGTACACAGCCGGTTGGACTTGAGCGATGGGTTCTTGTATTACTTGTACTGTCATTAGTCTGTGGGTGGGATCATTGGAGAAATCCACTCTCAATCCTTCCTGTGTACATACTATGTTAGCCTTCAATGGGCATAAAATGTCTCTCCCCAGCAGGTTAATAGGTGTATTTTCTGAATACAGTAGTGGTGCTGTTATAGTTCTTCCGGCAATCAACATTGAGACGGGCCGAGTTAGGGGTATTATCTGTGTTTTCCCAGAGAAGCCTATGGTTTTTACTGATGATCCTGATAGGGGGAGGTGAGAGCCGGTATTCCCAATGCAGGATTAGGTTGCTCCTGTGTCTACCATAAAGGAGTGGTCTTGGTCTCGTATTGTCACTTGTATGGTCGGCTCGTCATGTGGTTGCATGGAGACCATTGGTATCATGTACTCCCCCTTAGGCTTCTCTGGGCACCCCTATTGCCACTCTCTTGCCGGTCCCGTCCATGGATTTGTTGGACAGTCTCTCCGGCGATGTCCCTTTTTGTCACATCCCCAGCAGAACAGATCATTACCCTGGTCCATGTTCGGGTAAGTTTGGGACTGTGGCCGTCCATATTGGTTCAGGACATGGCCCCACCCTCTGCGATATGGACCTCCTCTTTGCGCTGTTTGCCTTGTATAGCGTGCATCTCCACTGGGTAGGTGCACATGGATTGGTGGTAACGGAATGGGTGATGTTGTTTGTTTGGTCACCTGGGGCACTTGTGTCTGAGGAGGTGGAGATAGTTCGGCTGGGCTCTGGGGTGCCATTGTTGCGGTGGCTGGCACTTGAGCTTGCTCCACTGTCATCACTGGTGCCTGGATTTTGCCTTTCTTTTGCTTTGCGCTTAGTTCGCTCAGTTGTAGTTGTGCCAGTTTGTTAGTCAGATTCTTGTTTGCGTCCTCTTCTCTTTGTTTTTCTTTTCTGATGCTCTCCACATGGTGAATCAGGTGTTCAGAGAACAATGGCCACTCCATCTTCATGAGTCCCACCACGTTGTCTAGACGCTTCTATACTTCTTGTGGCATGGCCTTTTTCACCATTACCTTGAACAGGCTTTGTGTGGTGTTGTTAAGATTCCATGCGCTGCCGGTTTCCTCCCTCCATTTCCTCTGGAAGGTGCGCAGAAACTTGGCTGGGCATTCTCCGTCCTTCAGTGTCTCTCCCTCCAGCTTTGAGGGATCTATCTTCTCCGGATATTGTTTTCTTAATTCAGCCCAGATGCGATTGCGGAAACCGTTGAACCTCAAGTCATCAGCTCTGTTTCCTTGCACCACCAGGGGCAGTTGAGCAGCGTGGAAGATTTCTTCGGTGGTATGTTTGCCACCTACATGCATCAGTAGTGCTTTGATGTCTCCCAGAGCCAGTGTCACTCCTGCTGTGTTTTCTTCTAGTGCCGTAATCCATTTATTGGCTCCTTCTGTGAGATGTGGAAGCCTGCCTGCCAATCCAATCATGTCGCAGAATGACCACGGCACATACTGAGGCTGGTGCTGTCCAGACTTCGTCACCAGTGGGTATATGGAAACTCTGTGTTCTTCCGTGATGTGGTTTGATGCTTGTAATTCATCTTCCTGATAGTCTGCTTCTGACGTTTCTTCTTCATTTAGCTTGGGTGGTTGTGTTGTCACCCTTTTATTGTTTCGGAGTGTCATATAGTTTTCCTGTTCTCGTTCAGGTTTTAGTTGGCTTGCTTGGTGCCCTACTAGGTTGGACAGAGTAGTTTGGATCTGGTCCAGTTGCTGAGAGATTTCTTCACTCTCTTTGCAGACTGTCGGCTCCACTGTTCCCATCAGCTTCAGTCTCATTGTTTGAGGACCAGTCTTGATCTTTTCCGCCTCTCCCCTCAATTTTTCTAGTTCAGCTCCGAGGTGTTTCTCCTCGTCTTGTAATTTCTCCAGTTGCTCGAGTTTCTCTTCAAGGTGCTGCGATCCGCTGCACCATTTCTCCACTTTCTCTTTAGTTCGGAGCTGAGTGAGGGACCGAGGTTGATATACTTTCGGGGTGCTATGCTTCTTCTGGCATGCCACCCCGGCAATGATTTCATTTTCGCTGTCATCTCTCTCCAAGCTGTCTCCCGGCTTTCTCTCTAGGCAGTGATACCGGTCTCTGTCTCTCTCCGATGGGCTTCCCCCTCTGTCCAGCTCCTTATACCTGTCTTTTGCTGTTTGGATTTCAGAGTTACAGGTCCTCTGAGCTTCTTGTTCAGCTGCATGTCCACTTTTTCGGTGCCAGCCGGCTCCATTTCTTCCTGACGTTATGCTGCCAGTACAAGTGCTGGCGTCATCTTCTTCTCTTGGGCCGTTTTTTCCTTGTTCACTGTTAGCTCTCAGTCCTTCTGGCTTTGAGCTCCAATTTACTGTTATTTTTCCCATCACTTCTCCTTCCATACTGCCTTGGGCTTCTTTAATTGGAAACTGTCCTGTTGGGGCTTCAACTGTGTTACATCCTCCAGCTGCATGAGGTGCATATGGGGGTGGAGTTGACCACCGTGGAGCAGTAGGTGTGGCCTCTTGGTCCTTATTATCCTTCTGGCTTTTGTTGCTCTGTAGCGCTGGCATTTGTTTAACGTTCAACACATGTCTTTGTGCAGCCTGTCTAAACCACCTTAACACCTCCCTTTCCCTGGCTCTTTTGCCCTCTCTTATGCTGATAGTATCTTTAGCTTTATAGTGCCTGATGTTAGCTTTTACCTCGTTACAACAAGCTGCTTCAAAGGTACCTTCCATTGGCCACTGCAACCTCCCTGACGTGCGATCATGCCATTTTTTCATGCAGTGTCTAATCTGCTTTTTGTGATCTGGCTGCATTCTTACCACCAATGCCAGTGGAGCCAACGCTCCCTCCCTTTTTGCCATTTTAGCCCCCATATATCCCTGTCTTGCCTCTCCCTCTTCTTTAGTAATTTCTGGCTGTCTTTCTTCTTTTGTCTTTATCCAGACTATTATTTTACAGACAGTTACACCAGCTTTAAGTATTTTATTATTATTGTATTTTATTTATTTATTTGTTTATTTTTGGCCAAATTTACCTGTGTCCCACTCTACTTTCCTGGGGATCACAACAACATCCAGCCGCGGATCAACTGCCCCCCTGTTTTATCCCTGCTATGGTTAGGCCTTTTGGAATTCCTAAATTTGGGTTTAGTGAGACAGAAGCTTTAGTTTGTGTACTTTTGCAATGCTGTCCCAAAATTGTTGACAGTCTGTGATGGGTCCACAGTCCCCATAACACCTCTGTCCACGATACTGCAGGGAATTATTTTTTAGTTCGGGTTAGATTAACAACTTTGGTCAAATACCACAATTTCTGACTGATTTCTTGTTTAGTTTGCCAGTGCTCAACTCTCTCTTCATCAAAATGTTCTTTCAAGCCAAAAATGAGCCCCAACACTCTGTGTTTCCAGTCCCCTTCAGTGGCGCAACAGTCATCAGCTATCATTTAACTTTCACTGCTATTTCCCTCATCCATATGTTTCTAAGTTTGTATCTGTGTTATCACTCACCACCTCATCCGAACACGTGAGTTATTATTATTTATGTTACTCTATTTTGCCCACGATTATCAATTATTTTGTTACACTTCTCTCATATTTATTATTATTATTATTAATTTTCATGTATTATTATTATTATTATTATTATTATTATTATTATTATTTGTCACAGCACTGATGTGGTGCTTACTCTCTAAACACTGTACTGTGTTTATACTTCAAGCCTACAACGTGCTTATATTATTATATTATTACATACAATGCACTATAATGTGCTTATATTATGATGTTATTGCACATAATGCACTTATATTTTAAACACACAATGTACTTATGTTCTTACTATACAATGTGCTTTTACTCTCAACAAACAGCGCTTTAATTCTACACACACAATCTACTTTATATTTCAAACATACAACAAATATGCCGGCAGTGTCAGAGTGACTAAAACTTTTAGTCTGCCAATTTTCGTCCTATTCACATCTGAATGGAAAAAACAAAAAAGGAAAAAAGGATCTCAGGTTTCTTCTCTCTCTACCACTCAGTTCTGTGAGTGCAGGTTTGTTTTGTTTTTGTTTTGTTTTTGTTTTGTTTTTTATATTGACGTCTTGGCACGCTCACACACACTCCTCACTTCTGGCCAGCCTCCCTTCCTGCATGCAACTTCTCCCTGTTCATCACCGCTGAAGCGATCTTAGTGCACTCTGGTCACACTCTTGTGACAGCGCTCAACTCTGGCGCTTCATTAAGCCAGCTGCCCGTACAGACCTTGTTATTCGGTTGACGTCTTCTCACCGAAATCGCAAGCGGTATCCACAGCGCTTATTCTTTAAGCCAGCTGCCCGTACAGACCTTGCTATTCGGTTGACCTCTTGTCACCGAAATCGCAAGCGGTATCCACAGTGCTTATTCTTCTTAAGTCACGCTCTGGTGACACACTAAAGCCCACTGCTTTTTATCTCCTCCTTCACACTTTAACAAGCATTATAGAACATACAACAAATGTGCCTTGTTTATAATGGTATATCACAACTACTATGTGCTCTTGATATCGAATGATACACACCCGCTTCATCTAATTTTATTTTGGAAACACTTTTTCCAATATTTGGGCCGACAGCTTTAACCTTCCATATCACTACACCCCAGTTACACACACACTCCTCACATCAGGGCTCTTTCCTGTTTTTCTCTGTCTTTCACACACCCGCCTCGTTCACAATCTTATTTCAGAAACACTTTTCTCCAATATTCGGGCCGACAGCTTTAACCTTCCATATAACTACACTTCGGTTACACACACACACTCCTCATATCATGGTTTTTTCTTCTTTCTCTGTCTTACACACACCCGCTTTGTTTAATCTTAATTCGGAAACACCTTTTTTTTTTTTCCTCAATATTCATGCGGCAGCTTTTAATCTTCCATAGCACTACACCTCGGTTACACACACACACTTTTTCCTCTGACTTTCGCACAGCCCGCTCATTACCTCCACACAGCTGCGACGGCTGACCTTGTTTAGCTTCGGTCTTATCCTCCTAGTTAGATAGCTTCTGTGCTTTTATTGCCATCCAAATCAATCCTCCCGCAAACACCCCGGTGGCAGCAAGCCAGCATGCAATACACAGATTCAATATTACTCTATCCCAATAGTCGGCATCATTCATTCTTATTCCGCACCATTTAGCAATGCCCAGTTATAGACATACAAACATAAACATAGTGACATACAAGACACAAAATACAAAAAGTGCACCCAGTCTTGACTTTCTCCTTTGGTGATGTACTTTTAGTTGTTAGTTTTAGTATTCTGATTAGGTTCGAAACTGGTGAGCATATGGGCTTTACCTTTGGGCGGAAATCACACCTGCATTCAGTCACCAACTCAAATTGGCAGATATTAAAGGCTCTGCTTACCTTTTAGTTTTTGGTGGCCTTGGTGCTGGAATGCAGGTTGATCCTTCCACCCTTAAGGCAGACCCTCTGTTGGCTCAGATCCAGTCCCTTCGTGGTCGCCAAAATGTCGTATAATCGACTTGTCTTTTCTTTTCAGACAAAATCCGTGAAAAAACCCAAATGACCCGAGGTTCAAAGCCCCGAACATCCTCTTTTTAAACACAGAAAAGGGGGGTGTGTCCGTTCGGACAACATGGCATCAACCAATCACTATTCTTCTTAATTTCTGCTGACACTGTTATTTCTCTATGGAAAAATACCATATTTCTCATGGAAAATCCCCGTACCTCTAGTGGAAAAACCCCGTATTACCTTCTGCGCTTGCGCGATGATTGGCGTACGTGCAGATCTGCATGTCGACCAGTTGCTCCTCGCCTCGCTTTGGTTTTTTTAAGAAGGTGCTCTCACTGTGTCCTTATCGCTGGCTCTTAGAAACTGTGGCCTTCGGGCCTTCAGGTCCTCTGATAACTCAGTCCCCTCCTTGATGCATCCAATTATATCTAATCACTCTATGCACAATATTTTTGAACTTAATGAAAGTGTTACACATTTGGTTATATGACTTAATTCTTAGGTTTGTGGTTACATTTTCACACTTCGCATCGTCTGACTATAGCAGCTTCAATCAGTAGATGCACTTTTCAGTCAGCTGGTGCTCAGTAGTATGTTTCAGCAACTCGTTCACACTTCTTGCCCCTTGTTTCTTTTATCATTATAACAGTTATTATCAGTTACCATGTCACTGTTTACTATGGTTATTTTATACTGAACACTATCTACTTACTATAGTTATTTTACACTACAGAGGGCATAAGAGGGGGTCCTGAGGTGTATCTCGCAGCTAATTTTTCCAAGGCAACATTAGATTTTAGGTGTAGACAATTGTTTTCCCGCCAGAATAAATGTTGGCAAAGCACAATTCTGCACCAATGAACTAAAGTTAAAGCTTTACATTAGGTTTTAATTTATTCGCTGTCACAGCGCTGTGCTTATGCTCTGGTTGGGTTTAGGAACAAAAACCTACTTGGTCGGGTTTGGAAAAAAACATAATGTGTTTGATAAAATAGACCACTTGTGTTGCCACTAACATGGCTGGAAATTGTCCTGGAATCTCCTTAAAGGCATCCAGTGGTTTCCCACTTACAAATGTTGAAATGCAGATTTGAACCGCGATTGCCAGCTTTTAAGCCTCATCTTCTGTTACTGCACCACCGGCCCCCTTCACCTCCCAACATGAAAGTCAGGCAATAAAGGTGTAATGCAGGGGTGGATTGGCCATCGGGAGTACCGGTACTTTTCCCAGTGGGCCGGTCACTATTGGGCCGCTTATTTTATTTTTATTGATTTATTTATTGAACTTTTTTTTTTTTTTGCCATGCCTCGCCTTGCCTTGGTAACTATTGTAACTCTCCTGGCCCGGTCAGAGAGACATGCATCGGCTCGGCCCACAGTGCTGAGCTGCAGACACAGCAGAGAGGTGACGATTGGCCCAGTGGCTTGTCTGTCTAAAGAATACCTGGCCCAATGGCCGTATGAGAGGCTGCAGAGGCCCAGGAGTCCCATCCACGCATGTTCTAGACCCCCCCTCGTCCAATCACTTTTAACAATGAGGAGTCGATGATGAGAGAGAGCGAGAGAAAAAAAAAACAACAACACGCCAGCACACGAAAAAACAAAAATGGAGAAGGAAAGTAAAAAACGCAAAGGTGGTGCAGAAAAAATGAGGTAGAGGAAAAGAAAAGCTCCAGCAGCACAGGCTGCTAAAAGTAAAACAATTCCGCAGCTGCTTGCTGCAGGGGCCGGCCTGGCCGGGGCGAGCAGCACCGATGCTGCAGCTTCAGCAGCAGGTCCTTCACGTGAGTCTGCAGTAAGTCTGAAGAGAGTGAGGTTCCCATTACCACTGACTGCCCTGATGGTGCAGGAGGAGGCTGATAACATAAGTGTTGAGGAAGACTCTCCACCATGTGAAGGAGGAGTGATACCGTGGTAAGCAGGTATGTGCCTTCTAGAATGGTGTGGATAAGCATTCATTAAAATAAATGGTTCAGAACGGTTGCTTAACCGTCTATGAACTTTACTTGATATAATAAATAGCAAACTCTGGATGGTGTGGTGTGTTACAACTAAATCTAGTTATCTAAAGTATTGGAAAACAATAACCATATTCATACACTATCCTGATTAATTGATTATATGCTTTTATTGACCACTTAAGCCCTATTTCATACTTTCATCAATGGATGCCACACAAAATTGCAGATCTACAAGGTTACAACTCACATGTTGCAATGTGATGTGTTTTGAGCATGTAGATCTGCTATTTTCACAGTTTGTGATCCTTTCTACCTATAATGACATCCCCCAAATCAGGTCACCAGAGTTAAAGTGTTTAAAGTGCCAACATGTACCTTTCTTCGTGCCCACACTCCAATTTGGTCATGAAGGACATTGAGCTAACATCTTAACAAATATGCTTTACATATTTTTTTAGTCAGTGTTTATGGTCCTTTCAACAGTTTAACATTATACAGTTAAAAGTAATAAAACACTGATTAACTACTGTTACAATAAAACATCTGCATACGTATTACTCATGATGCAGTACACAAATTACAAGTATTTCCTCTTCATGCTTCATTGTCTATACATTATGTTGAGCTGTACTGTCTTTCTAAAATAAAATTGGTGTTTATCCATTTTTCAGATCATTATACTATTGTTTTCCATACTTTAGCCAACTAGCCAAAGTTCTGATCAAAGTCAAAGTCAAAGTCAGCTTTATTGTCAAGTGTGCTAATATGCATGACATACAGTACAGATGAAATTTCAGTCCTCTCTGACCCAGTGCAAAACGGCATGTAACAATAATATTAAAAATAACAATTTAAAATATATACAACATATGATCAAATAGAGAAATAGACAATAAAGTGACAGGTATGGTTATAAATAGAATAAATAGACAGTAACATTGAACTGTTGAATTGCGATGTCCATTTGTATGAAGTGAGGTAGAGCGGTAATGTTCATTTTAAGGTGAGGTAGTGCAGTGAAGTGCAAATAGCAGGTGGGAGGGGTTAGCAGACCCCGAGTTCAGTATGTAATGTGTGCGTGTGAGTGGGGGGGGCATGATGTCAGATGACGGGGGGGGGGGGGAGTGTAAGGGTGGCTGTGGCAGGGGGCAGAGGCAGAGGGGGGAAGGGGGGCAGAGCAGGGAGGGAGTTGAGTCTCCTGACTGCCTGGTGGCAGAAACTGTCTTTGAGCCTGCTGGTTTTGGCTCGGAGACTCCGCAGTCTCCTCCCCGACGGCAGCAGGCTGAAGAGGCTGTGGGAGGGGTGGGTGGGGTCACCTGCGATCCTGATGGCTCTGCGGGTGAGGCGGGTATTGTATATGTCCAGCAGGGGGGGGGAGAGAGACACCAATAATCCTCTCGGCTGCCCTCACGATGCGCTGCAGAGTCTTGCGGCAGGACACGGTGCAGGCGCCGTACCACACGGTGATGCAGCTGGAGAGGATGCTCTCGATGGTGCCTCTGTAGAAAGTGTGCATGATGGGGGTCGGGGCTCTAGCTCTCCTGAGCTTGTGGAGGAAGTACAGGCGCTGGTGTGCTTTCTTGGCCAGTGATGCTGTGTTGTTGCTCCAGGACAGGTCTTCAGAGATGTGCACTCCCAGGAACTTGGTGCTGCTTACCTGCTCCACTGCAGCACCGTCGATGGTAAGTGGAGCATGCTGGGAGTGTCGTCGTCTGAAGTCCACAACAATCTCCTTCGTCTTCTCCACATTCAGGCGGAGATTGTTGTCCTTGCACCACGTGGCCAGGTGGCTCACCTCGTCCCTATAGGCGGTCTCCTCATCGTTGTTGATGAGGCCCACCACAGTTGTGTCGTCCGCAAACTTGATGAAGAGGTTGGAGCTGGATGATAGTGAGCAGTCGTGGGTCAGCAGAGTGAAGAGGAGGGGGCTCAGCACACACCCCTGGGGGGCCCCTGTGTTGAGCGTGATGATGCTGGAGGTGTTGCTTCCAACTCGAACTGCCTGTGGTCTCCCCGTCAGGAAGTCCAGCAGCCAGTTACACAGGGAGGTGTTGAGCCCTAGCTGACTTAGTTTGTGAGGGCTGAGTGGAGGGCGGTGGAGATGGCATCGTCGGTCGAGCGGTTGGACCGATATGCTAACTGGAAAGGGTCCAGGGCGGGGGGGAGGGCAGACTTAATGTGTCGCATGACTAGCCGCTCGAAGCACTTCATGATGATGGGGGTGAGTGCGACCGGGCGGTAGTCATTGTGGCAGGTGGGGGACGACTTCTTCGGGACCGGGATGATGGTGGTGGCTTTGAGGCACGTGGGGACAACAGCCTGGCTCAGTGAGGTGTTGAAGATGTCCGTGAAGACATCTGTGAGCTCCTCAGCACAGTCTCTCAGGACACGACCAGGAATGTTGTTGGGACCCGGGGCTTTGCGTGCGTTGGTCCCTCTGAGGGATTGCCTCACGCTGTCCGGGGATAACGTCAGCACCTGGTTGCCGGGAGGTGGTGGGGTCTTCTGTGCCGGGGTCTTGTTGTCTGCCTCAAAGCGAGCGAAGAAGTCGTTCAGCTGGTCTAGCAGAGAGGAGGAGTTGTCACAGGTCTGTGGAGAGGGCTTGTAGTCTGTGATGGTCTGTATCCCCCGCCACAGGTTCCTGGTGTCTCTGCTGTCCCTGAAGTGGTCGGCGATCCTCCTGGAGTACTGTCTCTTGGCTATCCTGATGCCACGTGACAGGTTGGCCCGGGCTGTCCTCAGGCCCATCTCTTCACCAGCTTTAAAGGCAACGTTACGAGCCCTCAAGAGCCTGTGGACCTCCCCTGTCAACCATGGCTTCTGGTTGGCCCGGATGGAGATGGTTTTAGTGACCGTGACGTCTTCCATGCACTTCCTCATGTAGGACGTGACGATGTCTGTGTACTCCTGGAGGTCTGTGGTGTTGTTGTAGGTGGCTGCCTGTCTGAACATGCTCCAGTCAGTGGTGGAGAAGCAGTCCTGGAGTGCCTCTGACGACCCCTCAGGCCACACCTGAACCTGCTTTTTGACTGGTTTGATGACTTTCACCAGAGGCCTGTGAGCTGGCATTAGCATGACAGTGGAGTGGTCTGAGGCTCCGAGGTGGGGGAGGGGGAGGGCTTTGTAGGCTCCTCTGTGTGTGGTATAAACATTGTCCAGGATATTGTTTCCCTGTGTCGGAAAGGTGATGTGTCCATGGAGTTGTGGAAACATGCTTTTGGGGTTGGCGTGGTTAAAATCCCCAGCCAGGATGAGAAAGGTATCTGGGTGGGCTGTCTGCTGCTCACTGATGTGCTGGTGGAGTTCATTCAGTGCCTCACTCCTGTTGTTGTTGGAGCCAGGCGGGATGTAAATTGCAAACCAGCAATATGGCATTGAATTCCCTCGGCAGGTAGAATGGCCGGCATTTAATGACCATAAGCTCCACCAGTGATGAGCAATGTTTACAGACCACAGCAGCGTCACGGCACCAGGCATCACTGATGTAAACACAGATTCCCCCGCCGCGAGTCTTCCCCCCCTCGACGAGCGCTCTGTCTGCCTGGTAGCATGTTAGCCGGGCTAGCTGGATAGCACAGTCCGGTACGCCCTCATTCAGCCATGTTTCCACAAACACAAGAAGGCAACAGTCACTCACGCTCTTGGAAGTTGTGCAGAGAAGTCTGATATAATCCATTTTGTTGTCCAGCGAGCGTACATTGGCCAGCATGATGGTAGGGATGGTCGGCCGATGAGGGCTAGCCGCTAGCCTAGCTCGGATACCTCCGCGCTTCCCCCTCTTCTGCTTCCTCATGCTCCGCCTGTGGCGCCTCCGCTGTGGGCTGGATACACGAGTGGGGGTCGGTGGATGAGCCGGCTCCCGGAGCAGGCCGCAGTCGCGTAGCTCTTCCGCGTCAGCTGGTTTGAGTTCTGTGGAAGAGGTTCTGCTGATGTTGAGCAGAACCTCACGGGAGTAGAAACACAAAAATGCCGATTCGACGGGAGAGAGGAGCAGCTGCGTGTTCACGCGCCGCCATGTCGCATGCAGACTCATTATGTGCATGTAATCTTGTTCAAACTTAACCTATTCCACACTATTCCTCTACTTTTCACGTCCAGGTTTGTGATAGGCGACAGGCCCAGTACATGATCTCCTGTGGAGATGATCTCACCAGAGACCCCAAGCAGCCCAGTGAGCCCACCCATAGATTATTTCACCCGTCCCAACCCAGACATCCTTCAGCTGTTTTTAAATCATCATCATCAACAAACTACAAAGAACCTCAAATGGTCATGTTCTCACCACCAGTGTTTGGTATAGTTACTTTGGAAAGTAGTTAATTAGGTTACAACGATACCATCAATTAAAAGTAATCAGTTACGTTACAGCGTTACCTCTTAATAAAAGTAATGCGTTAGAGTAGGCTACTCAAGCGTTACCAAAAATGAAAAGCCGTTTGCAGCGCCTCACACATGCTGCAACTTAACTGACACACACACAGCCTCCTTTAAATGCACCGAGAAGTCGTGACAATGATGAATGACGTCAGTCATCCGCATGGCCGCGGGAAGTGGGGGTGCTGCAGCACCCCCTAGTGGCGAGAGGGAGATTTTTTAAAAATGTATTAAAAATATTTTGCACAATTCCTTATATAAAATTCCTATGAATATTTTGGGAAATAATTTTGACACACATAGACTATTACATGTATTTTGGATTTTAATTTAATTATTTTTAGGCCTTATCAACACAGGTTCACGGAAGTTACGTTGTCAACGTCAGGTAGGCTAGTGGTCGGCCGTCGAGTGAAGAGGTTTCCCGCTCGCTCCATGCAGCATACATCCATGGCTGCAGAAGACTAGTAAATTTACATAGTCTATTGACAGAAACGAGGAGGAAACAAGGCACAGAAACGCATTTCGGATTTTTTTGGAAAACCACCACCAGTGAAGAAGAACACCAGTACCGCAACCACGACAACGGAGAGCAGCCGGAGTGAGTAGACTGTCCGCCCGCCTCAGCCTGCAGGTGCACCCGCAACCCAAACTAGCGTGATTGGACAAAGGTTGACACAGACCGCTTTGAACTCCAGCTCAAAATCCTTGGGCCAAGCATCGCCAAGTAGCTTGCCGTTGTCACAAAAGACAGAGGGTCCAAGTGTGTCACAGTCCAAGATGTAGCATCATGTTTGACAAAGTTCCAGCCACAAACAAGAGCCGTGTTTTCGGAGACAGAAAAACTGATTGAGTTATGTCTGTGACTATCCATGTCCGTGGCCTCATCCGAGCGCACCTTCTCCGCCTTGTGTCTTCTGGAGACATGGGTACGCAGCACCATGACCCAGAAAAGACTGGCTGATGCATGCCCACAGAGACATTCTGAACTCCCTGGACATTCGTCCCCTCATGAGAGACTTTATCTCCACGACCCCAGCGCACCTCGACATTTTGACACCTGTAACCAGGGCACCCGGTCAAAGTAAGAGCACGGTGCCACCGCGCACCTTCATATATTCATGCAGTTTAACGTCACACTAGAGTATTTTTGCAAGGTGGTGGGGATGGAGATGGAGAGTGTTGTTTTGATCGTGTGTTCTGTACGTAATGGATGTGGAGAACTGTTAAATAACGTTTAAATAGTCGGAGATGATTTCCTTGTGGTGTGCGTAAAAAGGTTGGAGATGGAGACGGAAAGTGTTATTTTGTGCGTGTGATCTTTGCGTAATGGATGTGGAGAGCTGTTCAATAACATGCTTAAAAAGTCAGAGATTATTTCCCTGTGGTGTGCGTAAAAGGATTTGGAGCTAATTGTCGCGTGTGACAGAAACGTAGATGGTGCAGTGACCCAGGTTCATGAAAGCTGACCAAATCTATTGCAGCGTTATTGTGAAGTTTAATTAATAGCGCATATTCATCTGAGAACTGATGATGTCTGTGTGTTACAGACCCTGGCTGTGTGCACTGAAGTGTATGTGACAATAAAGTAGTGAATCTCAATCTGTTTATTTATTTTTAAAATGTATTTAAATAGGTCTATAGGCTCATAGGTTTTTTGTCCCCAAATTTTTTTTTTACAGCACCCCCTGTTCAAAATCACTTCCAGCGGCCCTGGTCATCCAACCAAATTAACTCTGCAGGATAACAATAACAGGGAAGACAGTCAGCAATATGCCACATAGCGCTTTATTAATTATTATTATTTTTTTTTTTTTTTTGCGGTCGACAGAAGCTTTTCACTAAGGCAGAGTGCATGTTACCGTTATGTTGTTCTTGTCCTCTTCGCTGGCGAACTGAAAATAATGTGCGTACTTCCACAATATCAAAAGCTGTCCTCTCTGCCATCTTGCCGGGGGTTCGAAAACACTCACTCACACACACACACACGCACACACATACACACACACAGGTAACGTAGGTCAGCAGCAGGGCACAGACGCATCACAGCGCTGCGCCTCCGCTGACACATCCGCAGGTGGCACAGTACTGTCTGACAAAAAGCAGGCTGCAGTCGGGATTTTCCTTTCCTTATCCGGAGAAATTCTTCAAATAACGGATTACTTTTTTAAAAAAATAACGACGTTACTGATTGCTTGACGCACGAAACTAACGCGTTACGTTAAACGTTACACGAAAAAAGCAATTAGAGTACTCTAACGCGTTACTTTGTAACGCGTTACCCACAACACTGCTCGCCACATGAAGAGAAGAGACTGATCTTGATAAAATACATGCAACGTGAAAGTGTGCATTTACATGACACATTTAGGTTGTCAGTTTACATGGGTGCAAAACATTAGTACATTACAGTACAATGCATTACTGTCACTGAGGCTGTACAGAAACAAATTAAGCAATGACTTACCCTGGCTTGTGACTGCTGTTGGTTCTTTCATTCTGACATTAAAAGAAAAACGGACATATTGCTTTGACAGTATTTATGTAACATTGCATAACAATAAGTCATGGTCAATAAGAAACAACAGCGAATTAAGATCAATGTAGTGTTCCCAATGAATCTGTAGATCCATTCCATAATATAACAGACTCATAAATCTGAGTTTAGTAATGTGCGTGCATTTGTTAACTTATTCGTCGCGTGTGCTTGTTGACATTAGCACAACTGTAGTGAGAACGGGAGCCGGGAGGTGGAAACTGGCACCGTGTTCAGCGGCAGTTCAGTAATCCACAGTCAGGGTTCTCCCCAGACAGTGGAACAACAGCGCTGCGCCGCTATACTGCTAGCTCAGCGCCGCTATACTGCTAGCTCAGCGCCGCTATACTCATTTTCAGTGTTAGCTGCTTTATAGCGGGTGTTTGTGGGCTGCCGCGGCCTTCTCCGTCCATCCGTCCCCCGGCTGACAGTACTGTTGTGTAGGAATCGTGACGTTTTGGCACCGCGAGTTCCATGCAACACTAAATGTTTAAATCACAGCCCCACGTTGTTCACGCCTCCCTGTAATCCACTCACTCATTAGGCTACTCCGCTCAGTCCATGACTAGCAGAGACAACCATGTTGCTGCTAATCAGTGTGCTTGCAGCAGCAGGGCATGATAATCCATTGCTTGTGTTGTTGTTGTTGTTGTTTTTGTTGTTGTTGTTGTCGTTGTGAATGTATGGCAGGCTGTAGCCAACGCTATATAGCACAATTCATTACTTATGGGAAACGTTTCAAGAGCGACAGGCTTGCCTCCAAGCAGCACAGCACAGGGGAATGCGGAAGACGTAGCTGGTGCTGGAGCCAGGTCAAACCAACCAATAGAAACTCTTCTCTCATCCACCAGCGTAGGCCCCGCCCATCAAGTGCATAGGGGTGTTTTGCGAAGCCAGTTTAGTGGGTCAGCGAGCTATGTTGAGTCTAAAGCCAGGCTTCCCTGTACTACGAAGGTGGCTCTCTTTTAACCCGGCTAGATCACCATGGTAACTTATGCTTAGCTCATAACGTGGTCCCGACCAGGTTATGTTCAGAGTTTCAGCTTAAAAGCGCCGCTGTTTCTCTGTGTAACTCATCCGGAGATGGCGTCACCATTCATTGAGAACTCGGTGGACCTGGGAGCAGAATAATTCGGGCAGCACTACGACGTGAGCGGCTTCTTCGAGATCGCGCTGATCCGCTGGCATTTCCTGATGAAACTCTCTATGAGCGATACAGATTTTCAGCCGAGAGAATACGGTACATTTGCTCACTTATTGAGCCGAGTGTCAGGATGCCACTGAAGAAGCTGTGCGCTCACTGTCGGGCAAACTACTTACATTCAGTTGGTGATGCAGAAAATCTGAGCAAGAACACTGCGTGTTGCGCCATCCGCAAAGTGGTTCTCGCTTTTACTGAGAATCTGCAATCTTGAGATAGTGATGATATTAAAATAAAATGGGATACAGTATATTATCCACACACTTGCTGCCATGTCCTACTGCTGCTTCCACATCTTAATAACATGCAATATGAAATATTAATTAGGCCAATCTAGTATTTATTTGCCACAGATAATGAGTAAAGTTAATTATTTCTTTGATGTGGCCATGAATAAACTGATGAACTGATCAATGTTTCACCCGTTGTAGGGCAGTGTACGCCCAAACACAAATCTTACAGGCTTGAGCTATTTTCACTGTCAAAAAGGTCTTTATTGTCATTGTACAGGGACAGTAGCTACATTTGCTTGTTCATCCCGACACAGTAATGAAAAAAAACACTGAACATTCATAGCCTATGCACACTCAGCCTCGCTTTCAATAAAACACACACGCGCATTCTATAACTGAGATAAGTAAAATGTGAAAACAATATAGACATCAATCAAAAATGACAAAAGATAGTTGTTGCTTCAGTTTATTTATTTCTTAAATGGATGAGGGTTAATATGTAAAAGTTGCACAATGTTGAGCTTTCAGAAATTAAAACACTAAGGGCTTAATATAATATTGGTCATAATATTAATCATTGTTAACTTACGCATTTACACGGTCAACAGTTTTCTGCCAGCAGCCCTCCCTCGCTCTATTGGCGGCGACAGTGTTACTTTTCACAGTGATGGTTTCTTTGAATTCTTCACAGCCTTGCATAATAAAAATCTGCTCATCTTGAGTAAAATATGTGGCCCGAGATCGATCCATTACAAGTAGAATAATATGATGTCAAACGCCCCCTTTTCTGTGAACGCGCACAGAGCACAAAGCAGAGAGCCAGACTTGACAAACTAAGTTGATAACCACCATCGCAGAACCGCTTAACTCTGTTTAGGGACTTGGGGCTTTGTTGAGCTGCATCATGAGCACAAAGCCTGGCTATGTTGAGCCCCCTTCGCAGTACAGGCCTCAGTTGGATTTGCAAGCAAAACTTTAGAATTTGCAAACAAAGAGGACTGATTTGCAGCCAAAACTTTGTAACTCGCAAGCAAAGAGGACTGATTTGCAAGCAAAGGTTTTTAACTTGAAAGCAAAGAGGACTGATTTATAAGCAAAATGGTCGTATGTTTTTACTTACAAACATTAGTTTTGATTGAAGTTGAAGAAATATTTTCTCTCAATTTTTTTATTCAATTGCAACCTGTTCTGTTTCGATCTCAAAAATAAAATTTTGATTGCCACTTAGTCTTTTTTGCTCTCAAATCTCGTTTTTGGTTTCAAATCTATTCTATTTGATTGAATAATAAAGGAACAAAATTCCCTCCATAGAGTTCCCCCTGCTGGTCCGAGACGGAGCCACCTGCCCTTCAGCAACCCAAAGCAATTCCACTGTGACCCCTGTGCAGGCATGGACTGGCCATCTGGCGTACCGTGCAATGCCCGGTGGTCCGACGCACATTTTTGGGCCGGGCTGTCATAATTTATTCAAAAAGGTATGTTATAAATCATTTTTATCGAACGCGACGGCCCATTGGTTGATTTTCTTGAAGGACATTGAGCTAATCCAATAAAATCTCTCAGCTCTCTTCTTTTTTTTTTTCTTTTTTTTTAAAATCTTTTCTAAGAGCACAATTTAAAGGGGACGGCCCATTGGTCCATCTTCAATATAGACAGTGGACTGAACCAATCAGGATATATCGTACGAAAGCGGCCCCACCCCTCCCTGGCTGTCAGCTGTAACTTCTGCTAGTTTCACTGTGTTGAGCGTGAGGAGTGGCAACATGGAGCAACGAAAGACTAGTTCACTTGCGTGCTAAGAGAGTGAAGAATCTCACTGTGCTGCCAAATGTGCTAAAATCACAGACATGTTCGCTGGAGGGGCTGCTGTAGCCTCCACGTCCTCCGTGACAGCAGCAGCGGGCAGGAGAGGAGCAGCAGAGATGCTGCTGACTGACAGGGACAGTGTAGTACAGCCGGTGTTTCGGATTAACACGCGTCTATGTTAACTGGCGACCGTGAGCCGAATGCGTCTGTGGTCGCCGTAGCTACAACATCTGATCTCTGATCTGCCTCTTTGTTCAGGTTTTCTCTGTGCAAAACATACCTGATACGTGTTCGGGCTCCTGTTTGATTAAACGTGTCTAACTCTCCGTCGCTTTATCAAAGTTGCTGGTTGTTACGGAAGACGTTGTAAACAGGAAAAGGGAGGACTGCTCTTCCTGTGAATGTGTATCTCTAATAAAACACGCACTCGTGTCTTCTCCCTGTTTGAGTAAACATGCATCATCCAGAGGAACTATGGAACCCTTTAAAGAAAAAAGAAAAAAAAAAAAAGAAGAAGAATTACGGGACTTGAACTCACATTGACTGAGGGAAAAAAATACCAGTGCAATAATCAAACCACTATGCCAATCAGATCACACAGGTGACGCACAGTATCACCTATTTCACTCCTCACAGCAGACACACAGACACCTCTGGGTCGCAGGAGGAGGTCAGATTAACTTGTGACTGCAGTGTCTGTTCAACGTGTCTGTACGGTGATGATTTATAACACAAATAAGCATAATCTTTATGAAATGCACATGCTCATCTTTGCTGTCTATTTGAGTGAACTTTCTTCACACAGAAGAACTATGGAACTCTTTTAAACGAAACAGAAAAAATAAAATAAAACATGGGACTCGAACTTAGACTTGAGGGGGACAAGCAACCGGATGCATAATAACCAATCCACTACACCAGACTAACCACAGATATACTGTGCCATCATAGCCTCTGAGCATAAGCACAGACACCTTTTGAACGCAGAAGGAGGCCAGGTCAACTTGTGATCACGGTCTCTATGCACCAAAAATATAATCGATATAAATGTTAGTGTCTGTAAGATTATGTTATAGGCCACTTTAAATGTGTAGGAATGACAATCTTACTGCCCAAAAGATGCAACAACTGGACAATACGAAAATTTATGAAAATTGTCCTCCTCTTTATCTGCTCAAAATATTAGACCCAGTTATTTTCCATCATTCAAGCATTTTATTTCATTTTACTTCAATATATAAAGTTTTTACCAAGAAACATCATATTCTTTTGGAAAATCTTATTTGTGTTATAAATCATCACCGTACAGACACGGAGAACAGACACTGCGGTCACAAGTTGATCCGGCCTCCTCCTGCGACCCAGAGGTGTCTGTGTGTCTGCTGTGAGGAGTGAAACAGGTGATACTGCGCGTCACCTGTGTGATCTGATTGGCAGAGTGGTTTGATTTCTGCGCTGGTATTTTTTTCCCTCAGTGAATGTGAGTTCAAGTCCCGTAATTCTTCTTCTTCTTTTTTTTTTAAAGGGTTCCATAGTTCCTCTGTATGATGCATGTTGACTCAAACAGGGAGAAGACACGAGTGCGTGTTTTTAATAAAGGTTTATTAGAGATACACATTCACAGGAAGAGCAGTTCTCCCTTTTCCTGTTTACAACGTCTTCCGTAAAAACCAGCAACTTTGATAAAGTGACGGAGAGTTAGACACGTTTAATCAAGCAGGAGCCCGAACACGTATCAGGTATGTTTTGCACAGAGAAAACCTGAACAAAGAGGCAGATCAGAGGACAGCTACGTCTTCTCTTCCCATTTTCAACATCTGTTGTAGCTACGGCGACCACAGACGCATTCGGCTCACAGTCGCCAGTTAACATAGACGCGTGTTAATCCGAAACACCTGTTCGGGTTGTAATTTTCAGGCCCCTTGAAAACTCTACTTACATAAGAATGATGAGCAATGACGATTGATAAGTATCAATATTAATTGGTATTGCATACTCCACAAAATCTGGCAGCCACGGCACCTTATTCTGATAAAGTAGCAAACGGTCAAGGCTGAGAAGTGTTGGATGAGCAGCAAGTGTCCATTTTAGGCTCCATCATGGCATTTTAGATATTTAGGTTAAAGGTGTGTTGACAGGCTGCATAGTAGTTTGAATTTGTTGCAACACTCTATGCTGTGGTTAAACGTGTTTTTAAAAAAACAGATTTTAAAACTGGTAAATGATAAATAAAAGCTTTGCAATTTAAGCATTACTAAAGTAAGTGTAAAAAAAAGTATAAAAGTATTATTAGCAAAAGGTATGCCCACATTGAAAAAGAGTAACAGTGTTAAATGCTTTTAAGACAAGTTGCTTTGCATGAGTTCATAAAGCAGCCCTGTTTTTAGCCTGATACAAATGCATGTTATAGCTTTTTAAAGAAGGGAGCACCTTTTAACCTGGAGAATTACAATTGAGCTGCTATATCAGGGAAATTCAGAAAATACATATTAGAGATGATTTCAATAAAAAGGATAAAATAATCAATTTAACTACACAGAGCAGACAAAAGTGGTGGAGTTAACAATAGACGCTAAACGTCTGAGATTTAGGATGCTGGTGATACATTATGCTTGAAGTAATATACCTAAGGAGGTAGAACTGTGTTGAGTAAATGTACTTATTTGCTTTCCACAATGGTTATTTGACAGACTTCTAAAGACATAGTTATAGGATTGAAACAGTTTGTGAGCGTTTTTCCAGTCAAGTCAGTAAACATATGCACACCTCACAATAATTAGAGTTGGGTTTGGGATAATAGTAAAATACATTCCTTCGGGGAACACATGCATAAATGACTAGTCGGATGTGCTCCGCTAATTATGAGGGGCCGGTCTGAGCCAAAAATGCCAGGGCCGATTTTTTGTCCCAGTCCAGCCCTGCCCGTGTGCGTGTGTGTGTGCACCACTGAATCTGCGTTCCTGCTCTGTAGCAGGTTTGCCAGCTAGGTTGTTAGGTACTCCGTTAATTAGTTGTCATGTTATCATATTTTATTTTACAAAAAAGTGGTGTCAGTAAAAACGCGGGCTTTTTTTTAAAATTAAAATGTTTGTATTCTGTTTTATTCGTTTTAAGAATCCGTTTTGATCTGTTGTAAATATGTGGCTGCTTATGCTTAATGACAACTGAGGTTTGTTTAATAACTATTTTCAGACACCCAGATTTTGCTGTGCTGCACCGCAAATTCCAACACTCAGATTTGCGTACACGAGCTCAGACCTGACATGAGATCTGATCGTAGCTTCTGCGCCCCAAATTGATAAATGCCGAAGTTTGCGTGGAAATTGTCGTATGCACGGTTTTCTGCCATACGTTCGTTTGATAAATGAGGGCCACTCAGGAATTATCATTTATTTGATTCAAGGCTTCAGAATATAAAGGGATATTGTTGAGTAGAGTGGTGTTATTAAGAACTTGTGTGTTTGTACATCAACGGGGCGAGTTGGCAAAATATCTGCACGCAGATTGTAGTGGGCCGGTCTGGACCAAAAAGTCCAGGGCCAAATTTTTGTCCCAGTCCATCCCTGGTGTAATGTGAACATGATATGACACTTTTTGTAGATGTAAACTTCCAAAATTTGATCCTGGTGACTGGGCTCAAACTGGCGATCCCCTCAGGCTGGCAGCCTGGCATTGTTTCTATACATCAGGATTCTGTCAGGAATTAATAAACTGATCCAGGATGTGTATGGAAGATAATGATCCAGCTGTCTTTGTGACAGCAGTGCCAACAATGATATCACTTGGAAACGCTTGGGTCAAAGTGGGTCTGTTTTCTGATTTAAGTAAAGGAAACAAAAAACAAACAACAGCTGAGAGTTTGAGGGGTTAAATGTAAAAGTAGGAGAATCATACACATTCTACCACCTCAGTGCATCGTTTTTTTTTAATTTTAATTATAGGGTGGAAGCTAAAGAGGCAGGAAATAAGAAGGGACGATGTTAAAAGGTAGAAGAGAGAAAAGGAAGGAGCGATGCACAAAGAAAAAAAGAATGATGAGGGAAATGATATGGGATATGACAGAAACATAGTGACCTGAGGAGACAGGAAAGCAGTAATCAATCAATCATAGTAAAACAAAATGGAGAACCACAAGGACCACAGCTAACATCCAAACATAAAAAAAACACTGGAGTGAGGGAGGGATCTAAGGAAGTAACAAAGAAAATAACCAATTATTATAGAGCCGAACATGGTTAAAGATGATGGGGAAGATCAGGGACAGGAAGAAAGAAATGGGGTCCTGAGCTGCACAATGAAATATGAAATAATGTCATGGAGCACTTATCTTGTTCCAGCTGAACCTATTTTTCTTCAAGTGCACCTTTAGCAGAGTCTTAGCTCTAGCCTGTGCACTTTAAAAAATTATCTGTGCTATTTCAGATGAAGAGAAGAAAAATGTACAGGGGAAAAGCAAAGGACAAGCAGAGGCTTTCCTCCGGTTCAACTTTATAGTCCTGTGAGGTTCTGAGATATAGCTTGCAGACGAGGTTTTCCAGTGAAAAAAACAAATTTTAAAAATTTACAACAACCATTGCATCACAAATAAAACAATAAAAGCTCGTGACGACCTTAAAACACTCAAGCAATTCTCTCTACATACACCCCTGGCAGACAGTGACGCTTCAGTTAATAAGTCCCGAGCGGTCAATCGTTATTTTATTGTTTTAGATGGTATAGACAGTAAACTAGTGAATGGATGAAGGAAAAGTGTGATCGTTACAGGATATTGTGGAGAAGTTTTCCTCTTCTTGCTCGACACTCGCGCACAGTTTTTTTACTCCCGGGTGAAACAATGAGCAGCTGCTCACTGATCGATTCGTTCATCTGTTCACTTGTTTTTCCAGCTTCACATTGATTCCTCTCTGCCATCTGCATTTTTGTCCTTGGTACTTCTTTTTTGGGGGCCAAAGGAAACTTCATGCAAGTTGCATTAGACCTTCGGCATCACTCCTATCTCTTCTGACTTCATCATTTCACTTGATGTCTGAAGGGCCCGGGGATCATATAAAATGATAGAATGCAGGAGCTCAGTAATTTGTACAGTCTGATTAATAAAACATGCACACAAATTAAGAAGTTGTCTGTATGGATTTCTTTAACGGCAACACAATTTAGGTAAATGCTGAAGCAATACTAATATTTCTTAAAGCAGAAAATGATAATATCAGTTTGCTGTTTGAAGGCCACATGAGGGGAGTTAGCAACTATAGACTTTCAAAATAAAGCATGCTGACAAATGAGTTGATATATTATGACCTTTATGCTGTTATTTTTGCCATTGGTTAGGTTTAGGAACTAAAACTGCTTGATTGGTTCAAGACAAGGTAACTGAAGCCTTAAACTGACCAGGCTGCTCTATTCGACAGATCAGGAATGAAACAAACAGGCTGGAAAAATCTAGCAAGCTGCCACCTATTTACATGTCCAGCATGGAACAACGTCAGAATGATTTGCAAATAATTTTCCTGTTAAAACACCGGTTAGTTAATCTTTCTTTTAAGCTTTGTTTTGGTCTCCAGCAACTAAGAATCTGTCTCTAAATGCTCCTCTATGTTCATCAGTTAGTAGCAATCTTCCCTTGTCTGCTCTCCGGTGGTTGTTAGGTTTTTGTCTTTCATAGCTGCCCGCTGCTGGAATTTAGGCGAAATGATTGGAAATGAAACAAAAGTGGATTAAGACAGTCAAGTTGCAGGGGATTTAACCAAAATGATGAAATGTGAAAAGCTCAGTAAATCTGATTACTGCATCCTGAAGTGATGTTATGCATCACAAATTAGATACAGACTGGTGACTAGTGTCAGAAATACATATTTTGAGAATGCAATTTTATCACAAGGTTCAGAAGCACTTGTTGAGGAGCTTTAGATACTATCACATGATCTTCATCTGTAGGTGGAGTCAGCCATGTGTCATCCGATTGTAGGTGTTAGATTTGTATTCTTTTTTCCCAGAGCATTTCAAGGCCTTCTCTTTCATGTTGGTTAAAAAGGTGAGGCTGAACAAGATTTATTCACTTTGGACGCAGCAAAAACTTTGGAAAAACTTTCAAATCTTATTGTCACGCTGGTGCGGTCCTCTGAAATTACAGGGACCCCAAAGGAAATCTCTTTGTGGTTTTCAGCTGTGTGGCAGCGCACCTGTACAGCCAATCCAGTGAGTTAGAATTATTTATTCACTTCCTGAAGTGGGATCATTTTTGAAGACCAGCTTCATCCATGAGATTATCTGAAAATAATCCAATTTACCTAATTCAGATTAACATGGTTTTCACACAACAATAACACGACTGGGTCAGTAAACAAATCACATATTGGCAAGCAAGTTCAACATCATTCTTCTCTCCGAGTGGCTTATTTGTAACTCCATTTTGTGCTCAATAAATATTGCATGATTGCTATTATCCATTTTAATGGCAAGAATAACCCGTCTCACTCAGTCTTATATGTTTCTCACAAACTCTTGCTGTCTGGGTTGCAGACTGCTGCATACTACATGCTCTCTCTCTCTTCTGTGCGCTCTTCTTTGGACACCTGGTGAACAGAAGCTGAATTCATATGGGCTGTTTCGTCTCCAAGCACAATGCTTCCAAGTAGCTGAAAAAGAAGGATTGTAGATTTCAAGCTGTTCGCAAAGTATATATATGTAGTTTCACTGTAAATAGTTAAAAGTTTAGGAAGTATATTATACAATCAGAGATCGGTCCTTTTGGTCTAAATGAGATGGGCCTTTGTGTTTGTACTTTACAATTTCAATGTCAATAATGTGTCTTAGATTTAATATACATATTTTATAGCTAACATAAATACAGAAAGGATGACAGGTGAAAAATCCCTCAAACTAATTTGTGATGAGCTATGTGATTATTGATTCTGCCTTGTTATGTGGTGTGAGCTCTAAAAACCTTGGGCTTGTTAATGAAGTGCTATGTTTGGAGATGAAAAAACAAAAGAGAATGTAGCTTTCAATATCCAAGTGTTCAAAGGTGAGCACACAAAAGTGAGAGAGAGAGCATCATTCAGCAGTCTGCAGTGCAGCCAGCAAGTTAGAGATGAGTGACTTGGGTAATTATTGGATGTAAAATAATAATAATGTAAATAATAGCAAACAAGTAAAGTTATTTTGTGATTGTATTGTAGCTTTGTTTTGAAGAGTTCTCAGTAAAATATGATCTATGTGCTCCCAAATTATAATTATTTTGGGAGCAGCCTAATATAATTCTTTAAAGAATGAGGCACAGGTATCTCCTTGTGGAGAATGGAGATATATTGACACAATTTAAAAGACATTTGTCTGTGTATTATGTGAAATCATCCTTTTTACTTTGTCTTACTTTCAGTGATGCCATGGGAAATTTGTGTGTCCTTGTGCTGTTCCCAACAAACCCTGTGAGTGGGCACTTTTGTGGCTGGCCATTGTAGAAGTTTGTGAACATGTTTTACGGAGGTTGTGAATCAAGTGAGAATCCTGAATAAGGAAGCTTTTGTAGTGGTTAATGGGTCTCTATTGTTTGAGACAAAGTATGCTAACTGAGAGAGAACTCCACCCCAGCTTGTTGTGACTAAAATCTACAGGAAGTTGTTTTTTAATAAATATAAGTATCTTTGGAATATCAAAATTCTTTTGATAACTTTTTATCAGGAGTGTCCACAGATGCTTTGTGCAAATTTTTGTGCGCATCAGTCAGATGGCCTGTGAGGAGTTCGAAACAGGTGATGTACCACATTTTGCGATTCTGCAGTCAAAAAATATCAGAAATGGCCGTGGCCTATATCAGCTGATTCAGCTCAATTTAGGGAACGCGTGGATATGAAGTTCTTGAATAAGCGAGATAGTATGTAGGGGAGACTGGAGTAAGTTGAGCCACCCCTTGTTTCTGGGAAACGGTAAAAAACATTGATCATGTGATCGAATATTTAGGAGAAAGGCATCATTTCGTGGCGTCTGTGAAGATAAGAATCTCATGGGTAAAGTGGTTAGACAGTTATTTCCAAAAAACTATTTTTCACTCTTGAAAGTGAATTTAGTCTGTCATAAGTTTCATGAGGATTGTGTTTAGACCAAAATAGATCCTTTTAAATGTATTTTTTTACATCAATTGTGGTATCTATGAGCTACAACATGAGTTCATAAACCTAGCATAAAAGTGCACCATTTTAACTGCGGGGACTAATAAAGTCAAAATGGTAGCTCTGGGGTAAGTTGAGCCATTTGGCCAGGGGTAAGTTGAGCCACCCAGCAGAGGTGGGAGATGGATGGATCGAGGGAGAGATGGGGATAGATGGAACAAGAGGAAGATGGAGGGAGGAGTTTAATGAAGATGGAGAAGAGAGGATAAATAGAGGAAGGAAGGAAGGAAGGAAGGATGAGAGGATGAGAGTTTCAGTTCGGATTGTTAAAATGTGTTACTAGTCCATAACTGACCTTACTGTCAGCAAGGACACCAAGAAACTATGCTTCTGGACAGGGGCATCGAACTGGGGGGAAAAGTGGGACTGATTACCAGGGCCCCAATGGTGGATGTTTATATTTATTTATTATTTTATTTTTATTTCTAAATAATTAGTGTCATCGCAAACTTAAAATTGGCAGAATAAATCGGATGAGAGACTTTACTCTGTATGAAAAAAAAAAATAGTGGCGGCTGTCTGAGGCCCCTCACACCCCTCACAATACATAATGGTTCAGCCCACCCCTGCAGCTGCAGGTGCGCGAAGATGTGTCTCCAAACAGTTTAGCGAGCGGAGTGGCTGCTGCTTATCAGGACATGTCTTTCCCCAAGAAAGCAAAATCAGGGAGCCTTAACTGAAATGAAAAGGCAGAAAGGGAAAGAATGCAAGGAGAGGGAAGACAACTCCTCACAAATATCTTTCAGAAGAAAGGTGAGCACAGTTCGTATGGAGTAAGATAGCTGTCAAAAAGACGTGTGCATGATTCTCACATTCGTATTTGTAATGTTAAACATTTGTGTGCAAATAAAATTGTTGTACACAAAATTCTACTGTCACATACGAGAGTCTGAGAAATTGTTTGGGTCAGTATTGTTTTTATGTGAGTATGAATCTAAAAGCTGTGTGCAAAGTGTTGTGAGTACAACTCTACGACTCAATTTCTACGACTACGAAGTCTTCACTGTGAACACGAATTCAAGTTTTTTGGTACGAGTAGAAAAGTGTTGAAATAGGCCAAGAAAGCCAAGAACTGATGTGGAGAATAATTCAAACTTTAAGATCATGGTGATCAATGAGGCAGAGTATGATTAAAATAAACATATCTTATAACATATTTTAGTTCAAAGTCAGCTATCACTGAAATAGAATGTTTGGTCAGTATTGGGACTGTGACCCCTCTGCTTTGCAGTAGGAACAGAGGAGAACATTTCTGGTGCATGCAGACTGTGTGACAATACAACTCTCAATACAATCACAGAAATGTTTATATTGAATTGCAACGACCATAAAGCCTCATATATGTATGTTTTCACCCCAAATCCAAAGCCACCACCTGTGAGTCTACAGTTGTGGAGATAAATTAGACCTGCATGCGGGACTACAGGGGAGACAGTGAGCAGTAACCAAGTAGCTGTCATGTTGTTCTTTTCACAAATATGGGAATGATAGTCAAATATCATTAAAATGCATAGTTTTATGCAAAACAGCATCAAATTTTTTCGCCGGCCTATACAAGAGCCCAATTGAATTTCTTTTCATGTGGCCCAAAATCCCTGGCAGCCCCCCTGCTTGCAAAGACTCGGCTCCGCTCAAGACTGACTGACCCAAACCAGGGGCCTCATTTATAAACGTTGCGTACGCACAAAAGAAGGCGTACACCACTCTCTACGCACAATGCGGGATTTATAAAAAGAGAACTTGACGGGAAAGTGTGCGGTCCTCCACCACACTCTGACCCATGCGTACGCACATAACTGGGGTAAGGAGAAACTGCGCCACTGATGGCAGAAGAAAGAAAGGGGAGAAACTGTGTGAAACTGATACTGATCGTGTAAAATAAATAGTAATTTTACCTGAACAGTTTATTTGCAAGAAATGGATAAAACAAATCTACAATGAATAAACAAACGTACTCCCTGGAGTGCACACAGGAAACATATGATTTAGGACAATAGTGAGACAACAGTAGGACAAATTATGTTTATACTGATATGAATGCAGTTTAATATATTAATATCCGATATCATATAGCCCATTTCGTTTCATCTCTGTTTTCAATGCATAGCGCATAAAACACTTTAACTGTGTTTTGTTGCCATACAAATAAAGACTACAATTATCTTATATTGTTAGTCTGAAGGACTGTTAGTCAGTCAGGGTAATTCTCACACGTGTAGCAGATATTACCTAATAGATGGTATATAAAGGCATGTATTTACAATGCGTTATGGCGCACAATGGCTGCTTTGGCATTGTTGGAGGATGTGGCAAACGGAAGGATACGGAGGGAGCGGAACTTCAGAGACCAGCAACATCCACTGGCCAACAGTGATGAGTAGCTGATGAGCCGTTTCCGACTCCCAGGAGCTGTCATCTTGGATCTGTGTGCGGCATTGGGCCCAGCGTTACAGAGGAGCACCCGCAGAAACCACGCAGTTCCAGTCCCGCTTCAAGTGGTATAATTGGTTTGTCGCAGCAGTACATAAAGTTTCCTTATACGGTGAACAGGCAAATGAAAATGCGCAATTTGCAGCAATGTCCGGTTTCCCAAATGTAATCGGTGCCACTAAATGCACTCATGTTGCTATAAGAGCACCGAGTGAGAATGAATTGGGCCGGCATCCGTCCACGTCACTCAGGAGGGATTCCCCGATGATCCCCACCAGTTTTTCATCCAGCGGGTTGAGCTCCGGTTGGCCCGTTCGCATGGGCGTAACCACGCATTCTTTGGGGGGGTCGTGTCCCCCCCAATATTGAGAAAATGGCAATCTGTCCCCCCCAATATACAGTAGAAAATATGTTAATTATGCACTCCTTTATAAACCCTGTCAACAGATCTGCCTCGTTATTTCTTATTTATTTTTCAATTTATTTCCGTTTTTAAGGAAAACATAAGTGTGTGAACCCCCCCTCCTAACTGTAAACTTGGTTGCGCCCATCCTAAGGTATTAAACCGTTTGCCCGCCCTCGCGGTGTAACAGCATACTGAAATGGAGCGCACCTCAGTACGCCGAGTAGCTCCCCCATACATGAAAACTCATTGGTCAAGTTAGAGTGATTGACAGCCATCAAGCCAATGAGAGCCATTTGACCAAAGCCACTAGTCCCGGCCGCCCGGAATGTAAACAATTACATGCTAACACCAGCTGCAGTCACTCGCTGCTGCAGACAGCGAACAGAGTGGAGGTATGAAACGGTTGTTTAACTAGTTAATAATGTAGAATTTTGTCTGTAAATAACTCTGTCTTGCTTTGTGGCATGTTAGCTAATATTAAGCAAGCCAGGTGGCAAACAATTAGGCCAAGCCAGGTAAGCCAGGTAAAGTTAATGGTAACTGACAGATAGTTTTCTAGAAACATCCACTGATTTTGATATTATTCAACATGATCATTATTCTTTTTGTTAGGAATGCCAAAAAGAAAGAGGCAGCAGAAGATTGACTTCTTTTTCAAGTCAAGTTGTCATGTAAGTGGAGTTATGTGACAGGAGTACATTCATATTCTTGCATTAATGCCATGTAGGTGTTCATTTACGTAATTTAAAGCTATTTGTTGGAGCTTAAAACCTTCTTTTCAATGAAGAAAATCTCCTACATCAACTCATCCCTGTTACTGCTCTCATTTGTTACACATACAGCTCCTCCAGGTAATGTCCAGATAAGTTCAGAATAGCAGTGCATGTGTGAAAGGGGCTACACTACTGTACATTTTACACTGTTATTTATGCACTTACTATATAGCTAAAGCTACTAAACTAGTAACACAAGCAGAAAAATCAATGTTTTAAATTAAAATGATCATCAAGGTCAGCCATTGTTCTTCTGGTAAAATAATGGTATCTGGTCACAATGTAGGCAGCACAGAGACACAGGGAGAGGGAGAGGCACGGTGAAAGCAGTGGCCAGGCAGGGACATACTCTGGGGATGCAGATGATCAGGTGAGAAATTTGAATGAGAATTTAAACACTATGATAACATTAGTTTTAACCTAGTCCTACATGTCAGCAGTAAATAAAACTAGTAACATTGGGCCTGACACTGGCATATAGGTGAGATATAGAGCAAAACCTTTGAGATAAAAACATTGATTTTCACTTAATGGGAATTTAAAGAGAAGTTTTATCTTGATTCTGTAGGAATCCATGCAATTTCACCGAATATTCCTTTACATGTGAATTCAAATGGTCAATGTTGTCCTCAAAACTTCTAAATGTGCGAATTTTTATATATATAAAATATCATAGAATTGTGGGAAATGTACTTTAAAAAAAAAATTCAGGGAAAGGGCTCTCATTTGGACCCCCCCAATATCTGTGCCATGGTTACGCCCTTGATTATCAAGTTCTTGTAACACCTTGATGCCTTCAAGAACAATGCCAATGTCCTCTACTTCATCACTTGAAGCATGTTCTTTGACAACATCGATCCCAACAGTGGTGTCTTCAATGGCCTCATTGATGGTGTTGTTATCCAGGCTCTGTACAAAACAGACAAAAGACAAAAGGTAAGTAAACCAAAGTTAGCAAAATCAAAACTATTCACCAAGCTCCATTAAGAAAATGATAAACATAAAACAGTAACACTACAGATCTAGGTAAGGTGAAAGTTAGAATCAGGGCAAAGATAAACATTTAATAAAATGGAAGCATTATCTGTTCCATGAGAAACCACTTTTAATGCAGTCTGAGCCACTTTGTTGCACATTTACAGATCCATAGCTGTGTATGAACACAGGGTTCTCTTTCAGCACATACAGATGAGACCAGAAGCCAGAAACACTGTATATATTTCTTGTATGAAACAGTAAGCCATTGATGATGAAAATTATAATGAATATAATTTTAATTGATGAATAATTTCAGCACAAGTGATCAAGAATGAGAATAAGAGAAGAGTGGAAGAAGAGTGTATGCACTGATTCATATACATACCACATATTCCTGTAGAAGGTTATCTGGATCTTCGCCCATGTAGACACAAACTCCTTTAATGATCCACTCTCGTCCAGCATCTACATCATCACACTGAAAGGACATTTTCTAGATTAGTGTCTTAATTCAACTCATGTGCCATAACTTAACAACGTGGATTGGGATAAACACAATATTTGCCTCAACTCTCCTATGATTGTGCGAGCCTTGCCGTGTACTCCATGGTGGAGGAAGATTGAAGGGACAAAAGAAAAGAAACAAAATAAAAAACTAGAACTGCAAGCAGTTATGAACAGGGGCCAAGCCCCCCCCGCGCGAGTCGGACCCCGCGCACTGCAGAGCCCACGGAAGTTGGCCCCAAAGGATGACGGGCTCGCGGCAAAAGTGACGACACAGGCCAACATCTGAGCTGTGGTATTCGCTGTAATAGGAAGTGCACTGAAAGTGCAAAAGGCTGAATGTGTGCCGATTTGGATTTGTTGTACTAAGCCACGCCCACATTGACCAGTCATGAGCACCTTCAAGATATGGTTTCAGGATTGGCCCTACATCATACTGAGCAAATGTCCTGAAAATTGGTGTAGTCTTTCAAGAGATATAAACTTCCCATCTTTTTAGCGCCCCCTAGAGGCCAAAATTCGCCAAATTCCGCTCATCCCTTCCCAGTGTCATGGCAATCAAGGATCTTAAATTTGGTGTTAATAGCATTTAGTTTGACCGAGATATCAAACAGTTTACATTTTTAAAGCTAGATACAGAAATTTGTTCGTCAATAATTTGCAAATTTTTCGACCGAGCAAAATTCTTTTGATAGCTTTAGATCAGGTCCAGCTGAAGAGTGTATGTGCCAAGTTTCACGCAGATCGGACAAAGTTCGAAAAAGTAGGTTTTCCAGTTTTTGCAATTTTGCGAAAAAACTTTCTAACCGGAAGTGGGTGTGGCCAATTGCAAAGTGATTCAGCTCCATTCAGGGAATCTGGGGATACAAGGCTTTTGAATGTGCGACATACGGTTTGGGAGTTATAGGCAAAAACGTGTTTTCTTAGGTTATGGCGCCCCCTGCAGGCGGATATATGTAGTTTTTTGTGTCTGAGATATTCGCAGGAGTCTGGACCAACCCTCCAAATTGCACCGCCCTCCCTTGCACGGTTTAGCCTGCAGCACCACTTTTAGCCGGAGAAAAATAATAATAAAAAAATCTTTACGATTACAATAGGGTTCCTAGCACCGCTGGTCCTAGGAAAGCGTTCCCTCGGCCCCTCGGGCTTGGCCCCCTAATAAAAGGCAGTAATTCTTTAAAAAACATTTCTAGGACTGTAGGAGGCCTGCATTACTTACATTAGCGATTTGTGCAGTGACTCTTTTGAGCTTTTCCCCTAGCTGTCCTCCTCTCCTTTGGAACAGCCTTGTCAGATTGTCAGATTGGAGGTCTAGCTGAGACAGGAACTTGGACTGAAGTGGAACGGTGGTGATTCTCTTGAATTCAGCATTGATCTGAAAAAGCATAGAGGACTCAGGGAGAATGTCACCATCACACATAAGCAGAGCAGGACAGTCAAGGAGGGAGATGAAGCACAGACACATGATATGCTATTAAAGGTCCCATATTATGGTCATTTCTGCTTCTTGACATGGTTCCTTGATGTCTAAATGGAATGTTAGTAACGTGCTTTGGTCGAAAAAAGCTGAAGGATTGAGCACAGCAGGGTTCTTGAAACACTAGTTTCACAGCCCTGCTCCAGGTGGCCGGTTTCAGTGCCTTTCCCTTTAAATGCTAATGAGCTACTGTGCGCCGCCCACGGTACTGCCCACCTCCTCCTGCCTGCGGAAGACGTGAGGACGGCATCATGTGACCATGGCAACGGCGGAGTTTCTGGGAGTAATGGCTGCCGGACAACAGACTGCGGTCCGACCCAGAACAAAAAGAGGCTCCAAAAGAAAGTAAGCAGTCAAGAATGAACATTGGTGTTTCTCAGTGGTCAGTAGTTACGTTTTTTACCTCGACATTACTTTTATGTTACTGCAGATAACGAAAGCTTTACGGGCTTACTGGCCGTCTGCCCGCGTTGTTACAGCTAACAGCCCTCTTCTCCTCGAGTGTTTATATTATAAAGCTTAGCAAAACCTCGATTGGTGTTTACTGCTGTTAAGTTGTAGTAACCCGGATGCAATTTAGCAAAAGCAGTTACAAGAGAAAATTGTAACCCCATATTGTTATTTACCTTTATGTAGCCAGGTAAGTTGATTGAGAACCTGCTCTTATTTGCAGTGACGACCTGTAATTAGCTACTGCCAGCAATTTTCAACTGTAGTTTTCAATAAGCCACAGTTGCCTCCAATCACCTTTCTACCAGCAGAATTGTTTTTTAACCATTTAAAACGGTTTATAAACTTTATATATATTATCAAAGAAACAATGTGACATGATTAGTGATCATAGTTTCCAATGAATAATACAAAATCTGCATAAAAACAGGTGTTCCTGTGGCTATTGTGAACAAATGCCTACAGAACCTGAGAATATCTGCTGTATGGAAATACCACAATTAAGTGTAAACACTGGGCAAACAAGGTTGTCATTTTGCTCTCTTTTCTCTAATCTATTGTCACTCACTTACCTTTCATTATTTTTAGGTTACACGAAGACTACAGCAGCTTCCTGAGCCACCATCATGCATGGTGGACCCTCCTGGCCTGTAACCTGTCTGCCTGAATGTATCTGCACTGCAGAATGCACTGAACATTTATCGGGCAGACTATGAATCTTTACGTCTGAGAGGAATAGTGCAGTAAGCTTTTAGTCACATAAATACTATTCATTTATCGTAAAAGTGTTATGATTAAAAGTACAACTGCTTCTTCTATCTTGCATTCTTTATAGTTTATCTTTTACTTATTACCATGAAAATTACATATCAAACAATGAAAACACAGAACAGTTAGGAAAGATGTTTTAATTGTAAGAAACATTTGTAAACATGTGTTGACATGAATGAAATAAGAAGAAAATACATATCTGAAGTGAAACAGTTTGACTTTATATATCAACTTCAATATAATATGAAAATAATAACAAAGAAAGTATCTAGTTGCCATGGGTGTAAACATTCAGTGCTGAGTTTATATTGAATTGTGTTCAGCCAATATAGCCTACATAAGCTTTGTAAGGTGGTGCTGGTGCTCTCTGGGGAGGAGAGTGAGAGTTGTGCTGCCTGTCTGTGTGGTCTGAGAGGTCTTCAGGGATTATGAGTTTCAGCACCTCCGTCACATATGGGCCAGGGTCCTGGAAAACCTTCTGGAAGATCAGGTCCAACAGTGCATCACTGCAGTCTGCAGTGCAATAAACAAATGCATGTTTACAGGAAAACTGCAGTAGAACCAAAACACCTTGTGCTGCAGTGTTAAGTGTCTCTTATTTCTCCTAATTACTTCTCATTTATACATTCTCATTATTTATTTTGAAAACCATCTTAAAAGAATTCAGATTTTAAGTGTTTGTTTTCAACCTTTTGAGTGATGTCTGTGTGTCCATGTTTATTTTAATTTGAGAGGTTCAAATAAAACATTGTAAAACTTACAGAATGTCGCCTCTGTCTTCACTGGTTTGGCGCTGCACTCTCCCTTCCAAGACTTTGGAAAGCTCAGTTTGAAAAGACGATCTCCTGATGATGTGGTGGCTTGCCCTCTATCAGCCATCTCACTGTAATGCAGTGCAGCCAGGCAGAGTCTTGAACAGTAAAAAGACAAACATGAAAACAATTGCAAGAAATGGGCAAATGTTCTCAGTAATCACAGTTTAATTTACCTGCACAGCATTCCCAGATATGGATAGGAGTAACACATGACAGCACTGTTACAGTATAATTCAAGCACTAAAGGCTGCAACGCCTTACATTACTCTAATCCGACCACTTTATTTCAGTAACGAGTAATCTAGCGTTAATATTTCCAAACCAGTAATCACATTGAAGTTATTTATTCAAGTCACTGTGCGTTACAATTATTGTTATTTTCATTCGTAAAAATATATATTTTTGCTTTCTTCTTGTCTCTGGGAGTGATGTCACGTACGTCTCAAGTCACGTTTTAGCCATGAGGATAACTCACGTGTACACCACGCAGCAACACAAAAATGGAGGGAGGAGAGAGATGTGTGTTTCCTAGCTGGAAATATACTCATTATGCTGAATTATTTAAAACAGAAAAGCACAAATGCTTGGTCAAGGGCCCAGGCCGACCCGGCTCGGGCAGAGAATCTAAGCTCTATGTAGCAGTCAACAGTACGCTCGTATTGCCCCGGCCTACGCCAACATATTCCAGCTTAGAAAACATTTTCAAATGCATTATTTCACAAAATCCTGAAAGCTTAGACCCGGTGGAGGGTGTGTGTATGTACTGCTTGACCGACCGCGCCTCTGCAGACATTTCCCTGGGACACGCATTACATAGTGTGCAAGATCAGAAACGTACTACACACAATGATTCTGCTGTAGCACTAACGTTAACTTGTGTGGTCAGGGAAACTAACGTTAGCGGTTAGCCGCTAACCTTAGCTTGTTCTCAATGGCAAAACACACAGTACATCAGGCATGAGTTCAGCCTAATCTGCAGAAACACACAGCACATTATTTGTGTACTTACATGTCCTTGGTCTGCATGTATTCCTTTGAGTAAAAGTCTGCCGACCACTCATGCCTTGTACTGGCCCAAGTTGGTGAAACAGTCAGTGTCAAAGTGGTTCACACACACCAACAGTTTTTTGCCAACTTCAAAAATAAATCATAAAAATAAATTCAATCCATGCCGCTCTTTTGTCCTGGTCCTTGCAGCCAACAACAGAGCACTTTCACTTGAGTTTGGCCATGGTGATTTCAGTAGCATAATGGCGGTCCTCCGAGACCGGAGCTGTACCTGGTGGGAGGAGACACCGTGCGGTGAAGGGAGGGGCAGTGGGGAAGCCATATGCAAATGTGCGGCCGTCGACGTCGACAGCCGCAGCAAATTTGACTCGTGTATCTGGAAACTGCAGGCAAGACCCGTTTAGAAACCTGTATCTCACTCAAAAAAGCACGGATAGTCTTTTTTCAAAGTTTCTCGGCGTGTGGCAGCACCATAGACCCACAATAACACCCCAAATCCCAGAAAAAGTCAGTTTTTCATAATATGGGACCTATAAGTAAAATAGCAATTTGCCAGTGCACACAAGACAGTCCTTTCAACCGCCAATCCAAGATAAAAAAAAAAAACAACAACAACAAAAAAACTGCATGAGATCAGCTTTACCTCACTGACTTCAAACAAAGCAGGCCATCTTGCCATGAAATCATCCACCATCGGTGCATCACGAACAACCTCATGTCTTCTATATGCGAAAGTCTTTTCCATCTTGAGCTTCACAGCCTCTCGGTTGTTCCTCTTCTTTGCATCCAAGAGTAAAGCTTTCCACATGGCTTCTAGACTCTCCTCAGTTTCAGCTGATGGGTACGTGAGGCAAAAATTGACTTCTGCTCTCTTTGCCTTTTTGATGCCAAAGGCTGCGCTGCGCTTTCCAACAGGTTTGTTTTTTAAAGAGTTCACTGTAACTTCTGGGCATCCCAGTTTTCTCAGTTGTGTGCGGTAGTTAGATAGTTTATATTTTAAACTCGTCTTCCATCCACCATATCCAGTACTGGACCCCCACTCAGTTAAACATGGATGTTTCTTGACGAGGCTCTGGGCTACTTGTTCCATCTCCTTATCACTAACAGACTTTATACTGCAGAATTTCCTGCACTTACCCATCAAGGATGGCTGACTTCAACTTGGGATCTGGAATGAGTACGGTGCCATTTGGAATGTAGACTAAACCTGCCTGCAGAAGTTTTAATTCTGCATCATAGGAGAACTTAGGTACGTGAAACACAGCTGGCCAGGAGGACCGTGAGCTTGTAGACTCATTTGATGACAGTATATCTGTATCCACAAGTTCACCTGACAGTGATGAAGAGTCATTTGCTGAGCAAGGACTTGATGCTTGGAGGGGTAGGAGTGTAAAGCTCTCATGATGCATTGTGGGTGTTGACAAATCAATTACTCTTAGAGTCCCTCTGTCCTCCACCTCTGAAACTGAAGTTAGGTTCGTAAACTCATTTCCAAAAAATGAGTCCATAAACAGAAGTCTGATGTTTCCCTGAAGATTACACTGTTTTTTGACTTCAGCCATAAGGTCTTCAAGAGATTCAGGGAGTCCATGTGCAAGATTCAGCCTCTGACAGCTGCTATCAGTCAGTTCGATCTTCCGGATCACAGGCATGGCCATCTTCAAAGCCCTTTATTTTGTAGAAACACAAAGAATATTAATCAGACATCAATATAATTTAAAATGTCACATCCAGTATAAAATATTAGAATAGTAAACTAATCTTTAATTGAATTTCAGACATTTTAGCACTTCAAGGACCTGAGGATACCCTGCACAGTATTTTGAAGCTAGGTTAGAACAAATTAAATCCCCTGAATTTAAATGTAAGACCTTTTAATTGCTACATTTTAACTGAAATAACAACCCCATGAATTCTAATTTAAAGCTTTTTAATGACTTACATATCACACAAATTATGACATAAACACAAACACATAAGTTACAAATTGTCATAAACCCTCAATTATTGCACACCACCTTTTATTTCAATATGTCTTTTCAAAGTCACCATGCGAGCTGATCCAATCTTGTAGTCAGCTAGTGGATAAGGATCAAGGAGTTCACTTGGTGCCACGAGTGTGAATGTTCTTGTGGGTGATGGACTGAGTTCAAAGGCTCTATAATGCTCTCTATACCAATCGCAGAGCTCATTGACAATGTAGAACACACGGTCATGCAAAATGCAGATTTGGCCAATTTCACTAAATTCAGGCAATCCACCTGTTGCTCTGTGGGCCAGTACCATTCCCTGCCTATAGGCTATGTCCTTGGTTGTCACACACTTTGCAAGGTGAACCTCAGATGTGTCTGGGAACATCTGTCTGATGACTTGTGCTATCTCCTCTCTGAGTAAGTCTACTGGTAGAGTGTATACAGCTGAAACCTCTAGGTCTGACTTATTCAGACATGGAGAGCTCAAATGGTAGGCGACCATCATTTGATGCTTTGAGGCTAAGGAAAGAGGCACACTTTTGAAACAGCATGTATGCCTGATGATTTACTTAAAAAAGCTGTGCTTAGCCTCAAAGTGCATCGTCCACTGTCCGACAACTGGACCAAACAGCCTAATTATTTGGGGGTGGTGCTCCAAATAATGTTGTTTTGGGATGATCTTGATGTCTGGGAACAGTGTTTGGTACCGCTGCCTGTGCTCCAGGATTTTGCCTTCCAAACAAGCTAGTGAGTCATCATTATGTATAGGGGCAACAACAAGCTCAGTGATGTCCTTCAGATCCATGAGGATGAGCCATGCAAGCTCATCCTCAGGTACACGGGATCCCACCAAAAAAGGCAAAAACCTGAGCAAACTCCAATTTTCATGGGCGTTTCCGCTCACTGTTTTCTGCTAGAGAAACTCTGTGACACAACATGAGGTTTGTTTGTCTTGTCGGCCCATTTGTAGGGAAACTTCAAAATAGCAGCGTTCAGATCAGAAGTATTTGTTTGAAATGAGCACTTTCAAGCAACGAGCAAGCTCTACTGGGATTATACCCTCAAATACATCATGGGCAAGATCAGGAGGATATCCAGAGATGACATGAAAATGAGACAGATTTTTTGTGAAGACACATTCCCTTTTCACTCCAAAACAACTTGTACCTGTATCTTTGACTTATCTCTGACATGGGTCTGATGTAGCTCCTTGGTTCTCAGATTAAAAGCACCAGATGCAACAGAATGCAGTTGAATATCACTGCTGCTTCCTGTGCAAAATCTGCAATAGTATTCCACTGAAAAACTCTGCAAAAATCCTGCAACACTGTGAGCTCCCAGGTTGTCAGCCACTACACTGAACACTGTACCTTGAAGTGACTCACCTAACAGTGGGACATAAACACCAAGCTCCTCAAGAGTTTTTAAATCCTGTAAAAGAGGTTCAAAGATTTTATCATAACCATAGGTGCTCACATCCTCAGTTTTGCACAATACTGACAAGTAGATAGATGACAAAGCAGAATGAGACCCCGGGGGCAAGTTAGCCAATACCCAATAAACAGCACAAAGCTTATGCTTCGTGAGGTGCCAAGTGGGTTACAAGTTTCAAAGTCATCAACATAAAAATTTAGGATGATCCTTTGCTTTTCTCCAGCAAAGAAACCATTTTCCTTAAATAGAGAGCCGTCCCTAGAGGAGCTGTACTGATGTGTCACACTAGAATATGTGCCTTCCTGTCTTTGATGACCCTCAACAACTTTTGTAATGATATCCCCTCTACTTAACAGCTGCTGTAAGGACTTCAATATTGGGACATATTGGAAACTGCATTTGTTTTTAGCATTAAGAATGTATTCAACTGGCTCTATAACCCCAAAGTTATCCTTGTAATACTGCTTATGCAGAAAGGCTGTACTTAGAGAGCCACCTTTTTGTATGGACCTTTGCACTGGATTACCAGAACAAATTGTATTAACAGTTTCTCTAATTACAAGTTCATCAACAGAGAGGTTTCTCTGATGAAAGATGTCACTCACAGTGTCACAAGATAATGGCACAGGGGCTGAACAGATCAAATGATGGAGTTCCCCAAGAAATTCATCTACAGCTGAAGTGGGCACATGGACCAAATGTTCTAACTTCAGCAAAGCAGCAGCAAATCTATGCTCAATGACCTTTGGCAAATCTTGCTCAACACACTCCTCACTGTTTGCTTCGAATTCTTTCACAGATGATATCCTTGTAGTTATAACTACTTCTGGTTTAAAATCAACCAATGTGTGATGGCGGTGTTTTCGGTTTTTGTGTGATTTAAAAGTACAATAAATGTTTGTCTTAAAGTCACATCCTAAAAACATACAAATGACTGTCTCGTTTCGTTTGAGATGTGCATTTATATGAGAAAAATAATCCTTCTCTGATGCTTAATCCGTACAACTACAAATGTGACAAGTGAATATAGCTTCTTTTTTGTGAGGGACACCTGTGGTGTGGATTTTACTTTGGTGGACAATAAGGGCATTCCATGTCTTAAATGTGCATGGACAGGGCTGGTATGTACATGGATAGCGAGAACTACGTCCAAAATGTGGATGCTTTAACTTGTAGTGATGTAAAAGCTTGGACCTACTTGATACAGTTTCTGTGCACCCCTTACCCTCAATTTCCACTGGATACGTCTCCGCTGCGTTGCGTCTCCGCCACGCCAGCGGAGCAGATACGTTTCACTTTAGTCTATGAGTCAATCCCCACCAGGGCCGCTGCGCTGCGTATCAGCTCCGTCCCAGCTCCGGCAGTCCGGAGCTCTCCGGCACAGATACGCAGGACTTCTATTTCTGGCGGATGCCGGAGCACGACGCAGCAATTTAGCTGAATTTAGCATGAAGAAAACAGGAAGTAAAGCGCCAAAATAACAAACAGCATCTGGCTACCTTTCAAAATAAAACACTCCGTGTTGACACGAGCACCAAATCTCAAAAAAGAGACAAACACAAGCTCTTCTGCTGATCCTTCGGTCGGGAACACTTCCTGTTGTTGTTTTTAATAACACAGACCTATAACTCCGGTCGGGAGTGATTATGTGATTATCGCGGGAACTCCTCGTCCTCCTGACGCCAGCTGTCTACCGTACTGCGCCGTGGCGTACTCGAACCGCAACCGGTGGGGATTGGCGGACGGCGGAGCAAAACCGAATCGGAGCTGCAACGCAGCGGACACGTATCCAGTGGAAATTAGGGGTTACAGCTCCACATTCCATGGACCTAATCCTGCAACATACATCAAGATCATCATTAGTCATATCATTCATCCCCAAAATGCCAGTCAGAACAAAAAGGCTCACTGCACTACCGAAATTCTATACAAGATGTAAATGTGCTATCATTTCCAAATAAATTCATAGGACTTAAACCCTCTGAGGAAAATGGAAGCCATATTCAGCTCGTTTTTACTTCTTTATCTATAATACACTAAAGAATTTCAGAAACACAAAGTAGATTTTTGTAATTTTTTACTCAAAATCACACCTCAAACACTACTAGTGAAGAGTTTTTGAATGAAGGTGTTATTTTTCAATCCCTTTGCCTGACATACATATGCAGTTTTCTCAACCTAATATGTGAAGAACAATAAAATAATGCCCTTTCAATACAAAAAAGTCCCATACGTTTTTGCCTCATTTTCCTCAGGCATGTTACTCAACAATGCAAAGACCCTCTAGAAAGTTGAGGGGAACCTGTCAATAAAAACGCTTTTTATGAAGTTATTCTGTCACCTTGGGCCCTCTGTCACTGCTCTGTGTTCTCCCTGCCCCTTCACTTGGTTCTATGCACACAGCTCTCTCTCTGTTGTCCCTCCCTCACAAGACCACAGAGTCCTTTGATTGGCTAGAACACGTAATAGATACCCTCCACTGATTGGTTGAAAAAGAAACTAGTCTGCCTAGTTACATTTGTCCATTCGTCGACTGTGTATGGAGCCCGCCGAACATATTTTTCGATTGGTCTTTTACGTGGTGGCATAGAACAACAAGGAAATGTCGGACAGACACAAACCTTGCTAACACTTGCTTGTTTAGACAAACGATATTTGGCAGAATAAAGCAAGTCAATATTTTCGATTATAATCAAATGTGAAAAAATACAATTAACATTTTATCAATATCTCAAGGTAAATAAAGATGCAAATTTAGGGCTTAAATAAATGTGAGAGTACTCACCCATTACAGAGCCTTTTGAATGTATGATATGCTTAATGGGACAGTGAACCTGTGAAAGAAAATATTTAGGATCCGTCAGGTGTGACCAAAAAAACAATCCTAAACACGTCATAACTAAAACAAGTTCTTATCCCCCCCGCCTTCGTTCGAGGCGAAGTTCGATGAAATCCACTCAACACAGACAGCTAACGGCTGCTCTTCAACGGCTGTAGCACTGTGGGCAGCAGCGGGCCCGGGAGGCGCGGGCTCAGCAGAGAAACACACATTTAACGTTACTGTCTACAGTAACGTTAAATTAACTAGCGGGTGTCAGCTAAAGTTCCCCAACATGTTGTGCAAATATGCTATAAGTACACAGAGTCAACAGGCTTGTTTTTTCGTTACTGTCTGAAAACATGGCTCAAGTCAACTTTTGCCGAACTTACTCCAACAGAACATCTATACATTTAAAGAACTTACTTTCTCAGAAATTGGGTCACGACCTCTTGCTGCAAAGCATGGACACCTTTCCACAACGTTCCGTTGGCGGTTTTTCCCAAGGTTTTTCGCATCTATGGTTTTTCCATCTGAAAGGTCTTCCTCTTGGTCTGTTTTTGGCATCCAACTACCGGCGCGTAAGCGCCACCTTCTGTTCCGGAGGGATAACGATAGCGACATTCGAACGGCAGAGACTAAACTCGATTACAATGAGTTTGTTTTTTTATTTTGATTCATTTCAATCAACTTGCTCGAAACCAGTTAGTTCAACATTCTTTAGTTACAACTTAAGTGTCATTGATTAAACTATGTTCACAAACAGAATATAAATTAATTGTGTTGCTTTTACTAACTTCACTTTTGTAAATTCAAAGACCCTTTTTTCAGTGTGTGTGCAAATGTATGTGTGTGTGTGAGTCTATACAGTCTGTGTGGCCATGCTGAAGTGGGTGGGAACAATGTCTGAGCGCAAGACTCAAATTATAGCAAAGAGCTTTTACACAATTTCCATTGCAATCTCTCCACCTGATCCCTGCAATGTTTAAGTGACGCGTCATATATCAACACCCCTTCCCCCCTTCAGTGATTGTTAGGGTGACCCACAGACAGGTAAGTCGCAACCAGGGGGACAAATCCATCAACAAGTTTAAAAAAATAATAATAAAAAAAAAAGTCTGTCAGCAGCCGTGGGGCATTTCTCTGTATGTGTTCATGTCAAAGCATCCAGATTTTTTTATACCACTGACATCCTTTGTCCTGTTTTTGTGCATACACTTAAACAGTCTGTCAGATGTGCTGTCCATTCCTCCACTTAAAAAAAAAAAAAATAATTCAAAAATGAAATCACCATGAGCCAAATGCAAGAGCGCATCTATCTGGAGCTGCTATTAATTTAATTTCAGGGTAGCCATAAACAGGGCTGGACTGGGACAAAAAATCAGCCCCGGCATTTTTGGCTCAGACCCGCCCCTCACAATTAGCGGAGCACATCCAACTGAAATTTATGTATGTGTTCCCCGAAGGAATGTATTTTACTATTATCCCAAACCCAACTCTAATTATTGTGAGGTGTGCATATGTTTACTGACTTGACTGGAAAAACGCTCACAAACCCTTTCAATCCTAGAAGTCTGTCAAATAACCATTGCGGAAAGCAAATAAGTACATTTACTCAACACAGTTCTACCTCCTTAGGTATATTACTTCAAGCATAATGTATCACCAGCATCCTAAATCTCAGACGTTTAGCGTCTATTGTTCACTCCACCACTTTTGTCTGCTCTGTGTAGTTAAATTGATTATTTTATCCTTTTTATTGAAATCATCTCGAATAAGTATTTTTCGAATTTCCCTGATATAGCAGCTCAATTGTAATTCTCCAGGTTAAAAGGTGCTCCCTCCTTTAAAAAGGTATAACATGCATTTGTATCAGGCTAAAAACAGGGCTGCTTTATGAACTCATGCAAAGCAACTTGTCTTAAAAGCATTTAACACTGTTACTCTTATTCAATGTGGGCATACCTTTTGCTAATAATACTTTTATACTTTTTTTACACTTACTTTAGTAATGCTTAAATTGCAAAGCTTTTATTTATCATTTAGCAGTTTTAAAATCTGTTTTTTAAAACCTGTTTAACCACAGCATAGAGTGTTGCAACAAATTCAAACTACTATGCAGCCTTCAACACACCTTTAACCTAAATATCTAAAATGCCATGATGGAGCCTAAAATGGACACTTGCTGCTCATCCAACACTTCTCAGCCTTGACTGTTTGCTACTTTATCAGAATAAGGTGCCGTGGCTGCCAGATTTTGTGAAGTATGCAATACCAATTAATATTGATACTTATCAATCTTCATTGCTCATCATTCTCATGTAAGTAGAGTTTTCAAGGGGCCTGAAAATTACAACCTGACCCGGCCCGCGGGTTTTTAAGCCCGAACCCGACGCAGCCCGACATGCCAGCAACAATTGTCTCTTCACCACACGCGAAGCCGGCCTGAACCGCGGGTCCGGTCGGGTTGTCGGGCCGGCCCGACCCGTTGAGAACTCTACATGTAATAGAGCTAACGTTACCTCCATCACCTCACAGTCCCTGTATTATCCTAACGTTACTACCTGCTTACCGGCTGTACTACACTGTCCCTGTCAGTCAGCAGCATCTCTGGCTGCTCCTCTCCCTGCCCGCTGCTGCTGTCTTCACCTTCCACCTGTCCTTGCTGGAGCACTGCTGTCTCAGAGGACGTGGAGGCTACAGCAGCCCCTCCAGCGAACATGTCTGTGATTTTAGCACATTTTGCAGCACAGTGAGATTCTTCACTCTCTTAGCACGCAAGTCTTTGGTTGCTCCATGTTGCCACTCCTCACGCTCAACACAGTGAAACTGGCAGAAGTTACAGCTGACAGCCAGGGAGGGGTGGGGCCGCTTTCGTACGATATATCCTGATTGGTTCAGTCCACTGTCTATATTGAAGATGGACCAATGGGCCGTCCCCTCTAAATTGTGCTCTTAGAAAAGATTTAAAAAAAAAAAAAAGAGGAGAGCTGAGAAATTTCGTTGGATTAGCTCAATGTCCTTCAACAAAATCAACCAATGGGCCGTCGCGTTCGATAAAAATGATTTATAACATACCTTTTTGAATAAATTATGACAGCCCGGCCCAAAAATGTGCGTCGGCCCACCGGGCATTGCACGGTACGCCAGATGGCCAGTCCATGCCTGGCCATAAATAAGACAAGAGAAGAAGACATGTTCGGCGTCTGTAGACCGCATTGTTATCAACTTAACCAGGTAAGTTCATTGGGATGTTAAAAAGCTTGGAAAACATCACATGGATTAACCATTTCTGATACTTCAGGAAGTCAAATGAAAGAATTTTAGTAGCCTATAGCCAGTAATCCAATTATGCTGCTAGTTCAGGTTTGAGACTGTTCATAGGCTATTTCATCTGAGCCCTTTGATTAAATTAAATTAAAACCGAATAAAACACTAAAAAGTATTATTAATTAATAAAATTATTATAGTTAATTAATGAAACATAGGTAACTATGATTCATTAATGAAAATGGGGCACCACCCTGAAAACAGGGATCAATAATCAAATGATATGCCTTTAGTCTCTGTAGTTTCTGGGCTTTTCTTCCTCGAAGGTGTCGGCGTGTAGTTTGATGATAAAAAAATTCTGCGGCAGCAAGGCTTGGTGGATGATGGAGCAATCTTTATTAAAACAGAATCTAGAGCCTTGAGTCTGGATCAGAAGCAGCCGCTTTCTGATATTATCAAATCTGTGGACAAAACACTGCCAAAACGCTCTGCCCCCTTCTCTATGAAAACTCCTGACAGCCTCTGCTCTCAGGAGATCAAAAAATGCCACCCCCTCTCCTTCCTGTGCAGGCCTTTTTTAGCGTTCCTTCTCCAGGACACCCACTTCTTCTGATTGGTTCCCTTGCCAAATTATCCAATGGACTAAAAGAGGAGTTTGACCCGTGTTAGGCATCTCTCACTATTTGGCATGCAGGTCAAGCACTTAATTTTCACACAATGAAAATCAATAGGTCATGATTGAATCCAAACTAAGTAGATCCGTCATGATTGAATCTAGGCTAAGTAAATCAGAATGTGTTGTCCTCCAGATACCTCATCTCAAAGCCTGAAATTAGTCAAATTGCCAATATTATGAAAATATCAATAATTAGATAAGAGGGATGAGGTAAATGCGAGCACTGACCATCTCAACCAGCTGTTATAATATGGGATTGTGCAAAATAATCACAGACACTGCTCAGTTACAATTAACAGTATTTATTAAAGCTTTTCTCCAAGAACACAAACCACCTACTTCGATAAACAACAGCTGCTTTCAACAACTAGCAACATCAAAAACATAAGCAAGCCAAACATATAAATTGGTGGAGGTGTGTGTGTGAGAGAGAGGCAGGAAGCCCTTTATAAAGACTATAAAGATGGCCAAACGTGGCTTGGGAAGTCACGTTCGCCGGACTACAAATTAGTGGGAGTGACATAAGAACTCTCGTTGGAGAGACTACAGGAAACGCTGGAGAGAGAGAGAGTGAGAGAGAGGGAGGGAGAGAGAGAGAGAGAGAATCCGCTGCCTCATGGAGAACTCCACCATGCACATGGATGAGATGTGACAGTGGAGTTGAACCTTTGTGAGTTATAAATCCATTAACATAAACTTCTTTGAGGGGGCTAACAAGTCGCCTTCCACTTAATGAACATGCTTAAATATGAGTTATATTTCAGAAAAACGCTCATTTGTGTTTGTTAAGCTAACTACTTGTTAATGAGAGTTAAGAATAATCTAATAATCTGACAGCTCTCTGTCGACTTCTTCCAGATATTGAGTTCACTGTGACTTTGCTGTTGTAAACATTGCTGTTCCTGCTAACAGTCACAGTAGTAATTCTTGGTTTTGTCATATTTTTAGATGTGTAGCCTGTATTTCTAGTCCGCACTTGCCTTCCAAAAAATAGCCCAATAACCAGTGTTTTATTGCTTTTTAAGAATTGAAGCTGAATTGCATGTCTTCTAAATCGCAGTATTATGATAATGTGAATAAACTCATGTTGAATATAATTTGTTGACACAAAATAAATGGCAATTGCATATCACTCACAGCGACACAGGATACACAGCTAAGTACTTAGCTTTTTATAAGTACTTTGTTTATTCATTTTACATTAAACAATCTACATATTGTGTTATTCATGCCTGAAAAAATGTCTTGTGCGCGCTGTGCGCGAGCACATACTGCCCTATTCTGACTTTGAGCCCCTGCCCCTCTAAAATCATGTGCAGGATCGTAGGTCCATTAAATGTGATTGTGTGAGTGTGTGTTTGTTTGTGTGCGTGTGTGTTTGTGAATTCTCTATATTTTCCGTTCTACCCCCAGCTGAGGGAGGCAGACAGAAGCAGAAGGAGCAGTAGGATTGCTTTTGGAGCGCCAGCGGTGAGTGATGCGGCCCCGCCTGTGCCGGGGGAGCTCAGGTTAGAGACGGTGGCCCTCTCTGAGTAAAGCGGGATGATATCAAACTGGCCACCTTCATCCTCCTCCTCCATCTCTGTCTGTGTCAGCTCCTCCTCTTCCTCACTCTCCACCACCTGACAGGGGGGAGACAGCATCGGGGGCAGCTTAGATATTTTTACATTAGATATTGTTAGATATTTTTACATTTTAAAGCATCAGCATTATTCAACAGTATGAAGTGTTCAGCTCAATTCTCACATGATAACATGTATCTGAATTGGTGAGACTTCTGCAGATTTCATGTTAAATAGGTGGCAATTACCAAGCAAAGTATTAGTAACATATTTAAATTTACCCTCAGACAATAATTACTCCCTTTACCCCAACATGATTTAACAATAATATTCTGCTATTTTCCAACAAGAAGTTCATAAAAAGCTGCTAATCTTTTTAATACCTTTCCAGGAAACTTCAATTCTTAGTTTTCTGCCGAACTTCTGCTGCTCAGTTAACTGAAGTAGACTTAAGTAAAGAATCAGGTGTTTTCGTGCTGCACCCTACAGACGGGCATCATCGTGTGCTTGTAAATCCCAAAGAAGAAATTGTAAAGTCTTACTTTGTATTTTATCATTTGGATGTAATTTGTATGTTGGCTTGTGCAGAATGAATGTGATCAAATTGAATGAATTATCCCATAATCTTAATTTCAAATTGACTTTGATCCAAAGACATAATGAAAACATCAATTAATCAAAATGTAGGTGGTGTAAGGCAACTCAAATTCATCTTTTCTGAGACACTGCACTGAAGGACTTATACAGAATAAACAAGCACAGAGTCCATTCACAATTCACCCTACATTTTAAAAACAACATGAAGGCAATGTGTGGACCCAACCAAGCAAGTTGAACTGATAGAACATGATAATACAAAGTAAACAATGGGGATCCTATATAGGTCAATAAATGAAACTGATGCAGTGTTCCCCAAAAATGTTTATTTTAAATTGTAAAACATTTTGGTCCGGTGGCGCTGAAGGCATCCGAGCTGCTTCCTGGTCTGCGGCTCCAAAATATTTCAGAATTGTTCCTGCAAAGACAAAACTCCCCTAAACAAGATCCTTGCAAATATTCATACGATATAATTGGGTTATGTTACACTAATTCAGAAATTCATAATCTGATTTTAAAGTGAAACTCTCGCCAAAAAGCAACCAAGGCTTTATTTGCGATTGAATATGAGTCGAACCTTCGTGTAAAAAGCATAATTACGACGAAAGACGCACTTTTAAGATTTACCGTAGTTTTCGGGCACGTTAATTTTGAATGGGAGGTCTAGGGGCAGAGATACGATGGCCCTGGTGATGCTGGGGCCATCGGGCAAGCAAAGTTTCATGTTGTGTCGAGCCTTCTTAGTGTTCTAAAAATAGCGATTTTGATGGCATCATATCTCTGCCCCTAGCACTCCTGTTCTAAATTAACATGCCCAAAAACCCAACTATGGTGAATCTTAAAAGTGCCTCTTTCGTCGTAATTATGCTTTTACACGAAGGTTTGACTCATATTCAATCACAAATAAAGCCTTGGAATTAAACATTGTAATATTCAGCACAGTGTCCATTTAAAGCACCTAATTTCAAAGTTTCACTTTTAAGCAGTTTTCAACACAATGTACTTGTTCGAGTTATAAATGAAGATAAATGACTGATGAGCACTTTGTGATACTGAAGGAACATTTTTGTGTATATTTCACAGGTATTACAAAGAAAACTACTTGTGCTTAACTGCTGATATGTTCTTAACCTATATTCTGTGGGCAGAACAAACAGTCCTATAAAGTACTGTTTACTTTAAATTTACTTCAATTTGTGTTATTACGATTCTTTTGAATAAAACAAAGAAATACATCAAAAACATAACTATACTGTAGGAATGTAGGCAAATTGTTCAAATTATATTGTCACAATAAATATTCTAATAAATGTGGTAAAGAAAGACGCAACTAACTCCCTAGAGTAAACAATAATCAACTCAGAGCAATAATCCACTGCCACAGTCCTTAATAATCCACAATAGGCCTAATATGTATATGTGTGTTGTTTGCACACTTCACATTAGAGACCTATGAACTAAGAACACAAAAAAATATAAATTAATCATAAAAATAATTCTAAAGTAATGTTATGTGGCAAATATTGAACAGCAGAGGAGGTCTATGAGGACCAGCAGCTCTTCTGGACGAGGATACAGCAGACATGACAGACTTCTGCCTAACAACACACCCTCCCTCACGAATGTAATGCCAACGCACTGGACCTGCTATAATTAGCCCTTTCCTAAAGCAAACACTTAAGCTAGCTAAAAACATCATGAAAACAAACCTTACCTTTATCCTGTGAGCATTTTTTTCATCTAGTTTTGTCTTTTTTCTGAACCAGATGAATACTTTTGTGTTGATGCCATGCCGTAAATGACCAGTACCGGCGGCTCAGCGCAACTCGCCTCGCCTCTCCTCGCTTAGTTGTACTGGTCATCATAGCAACAGGGGGCAATAGACACCAGATCGGACCAATCGGTTGAGAGCAGATCTGACCAATCAGCAGGCCAGGTGCTTTTCTCACCTTTTCCGTCGGGTCACGGGAAACGGCTCTGGTTACGTCATTTATGTTACGTAACATATCTAAACTTGAGTCTTTGTCACAAATGGGGCCCAAACCCTGCTCTCTGTAATAAAAGTCCAGTGTACAGTAAGACGTATTTTTTGCTGTTCTTTGGCCTCTCCCACGGCTTTGTTGCATAGTACAACTGAAAAGTGACAGTACACAGGATGAGAGAGAAAGGGAAAGGGGCCACATTTCAGACCTCAAAGGGGTCAAATCACCAGTTGAAAATTGTTCCAAACAAATAGAGGGCAGCAGTATTACCGGCAACTGTGACTCACTTGTACTCTTTTATGTAGCTATCTTTGACTGTAGCTACTAACAGCTGTGAACACTGCTGGATTGGAACTGAACACAGCCTACAAGACTGTACAGATATAGTATGGAGGCGATTCACAGCGGCTCTCTCCAGGTCTGTGACTCTGGGGATGAGAGTACAGCAGTGAAGACAGGAGAGGCATGAAGTGGAGGTGGCTTGTGAAAAGCAAACTCATCACTCCCATACATCTCCCAGCTGATACGACAGGGTTGTCACACTATCAACTGTTGAGGTACAAAGTGGTATTAGTAGACAGGAGCCGGGGCTAGATGGTTAAGGACTTAGTAGACATCTCTGTAACCACAGAACAGAGACGCCTTTGACAGAACATCAGCACTCTTATTTCTTCACACTTTCTGAATGTTTTAAACACATTCTAGCCATATCCTTGACATTAAATATATCATGGGTGTTCTGTGATCTTCACTTGAGCAATATTACCCGAGAGGGTGTGCTTTAGCGTCATTTGAGCACGACAGTGATGCGGTCAGGACCGAGGCGCTTGCTCGTGCTCAAATGACGTTGAAGCACACCCTCGAGTGTAATATTGCGATTATACAACTAATACCAGCACAAATAAAATGTATAATCAAAATATATCCATGTCAATTGACATTTTGCTCTCAAATTTTAAAAGTTTTTGCGAGTGTGCGTCGCGTTTCCATGGAAACACATGGGGTCTGACTAATAACTGAAACCAAATCAGTCACGTCAGTAGACTCATATGTGTAATGGAACGCAGTTTACCACTCCAGCAAATAATCCAACCCCTAGTAATGACCTAGCAACAGAAAGGATTTTCTAGTCCCAGATGATCAACTCTGAGCTGACGTTAATGTTTTATCGCGGTCTCGGAATTTCCCGAACTACCTTAAAATACCAAATACTAACTGGGGTGTTTATTTGTTTAAGTCACTTAACAAACTATGGGATTTATTTGGGACCAGGCGGCAAGCCGTACTTTTTCATGTTTTTGCTCCAGCTCTGATAGTTACTACGTTGCCATAGAGATGGATACACACAGACTTGGCGGAGTAATATTTTGAGTAATGAGTTAGGCGTGCTGTCATGCTGATTTGAGCACGGTCGAAATGTCTTGTTGACCAATCAGATTGCTTGGTCGGAACTAGTTGTTGTATAATTCGATACGACAGCTGCAGAAGCAGTAAACAAGGCTGTCATCCAGCTCTCCTTCGGGGCACAGAAACAGATCATGGTCAGGTTGCTCTCTCTTTTATAATTCAAATGACAATCATTTTGGTGATTAGTCATGACATCGATTCCAAACGTGGACAATCATCCGGGATGTAGGAAACATTGAGCCTGACCTGCTGAGAGAGCACCTTCTTTCCAAGCCTTTAACATGTCTGCACAGTTATTCTTAGTTGCTGTCTGTTATTGAGAGCCTTGTGACCTTTCCTTTGAACTGCTACTTTTATAACACATTGGTGAGGGACAGAAAAAGCCTGAAGAACACTGTTATTTATTCCTTGAAGATAATGGGAGTGAAGACATTTACCGAAAAACTCTTTTGAACGATGACTGGATTTTTCCCCCTTGCCTTGCACTCTATACTAGTGTAATTTTCATATGTTCTCCAGCTGGCTGGAAAGCACACTGTTTACTGACAGCTTGTAGCTTCGTCGTATCAAAAATGAATCTATCTACAAATGAGTACATCAACAGGCTACTGGTCTTCAAAATCCCATTCAAATCCATTTCACCAAGAATTTGATTGGAGTCCTTGTGGAAATGTAGTATTTAAAACAAAGAGCAGCAATCTATGTTTCTAACTGTGACATTTTTTCCATCCCTGGAGCAAATGCTCAGCTTTTTGAAGTGAAACCTTTCAAATTCTGGAAAAAATCGCTTTAGAGGAACATGCTAAAGCTCCTCAGAAAGACGAGACAAGCAGCTGAGTGACGAACAGATGAGGAGATGTGGAACAGTTATAGATGGAGGGGGGAGAGGTACAGTGAGGGCTAGAGGACGTGTGACTCAAAAAATAGAGCACAAAAAGAAAAGAGTGAGTAAAAGAAAAAAAGGGAAGGGTGGAGGAAGTTTATAAAGGACAGAAGGAAGGTAAGATGGAGGGAAGAAGGGGGATTTGGGGAAGGAAGAGAAAGAAGGGGGAGACATATGGGCCTGTATAAATTCATACTAATGAAGCCTGACTGATGCACCGCTTCCACCCAACTCCTCATCTAATCCGCTCATTGGGAGAGAGACACAGACGGACACAGAGAGGGAGAGAGAGAGCAGTGGAGGAGGGCATCTGAGGAGGAGAGAGAGTTGGAATCCTCTCTTGTCTGGCGGCCCAGATTATCTCTGGCAGTGAGGCATGCTGGGAGCCAGGGAGCCACAACCACAGCATATTGTGGTCTGGCCAAGGTTACAGTAGCCAGGACCGCAATTGAATTGGACTACGTTTAATGGTCAGTGTTGGACAAGGGCAGCCAGGAAGCGGTGAGAGGAGGAAGTCTGGAAACATATGTGTTCACAGCACATTTCAGCATGTCTGCGTGCGCATTACTGTCTGCACATCAGGAGCTGGCACGCTCACACTTCATCCAACAGGACTGCACTCAAAACACTTCAGGCCAAGACTTGTGTGTGTGTGCGTCACAAACTGTGTGAAGCCTGATGGGCTGGGCTGGCAGACAAATTCAAGGGACACAGTCAGGACAGTTTAGACCAGTGGTCCTCTGATCCCGCGGCCTCCTATTTGTGGCCCCCGAACTATTATTCCTTCACCATGTGTTGTGGTTGGATCGGCACGTGTATACCGGGACTTGTCTCCTTGCCAACGCTACACGGACAGCTGGGTCACTCACTGTTGCGAGCGCAATGTTTCACTTTCACTGTAATTTCTGGAGCAGTTCGCCATTTACATTTTGCCGAAGATTTCCAATTTGAAACGGCATTATGAGACGAAGCATAGGAATTTTGAGGAGACATTTCTGCGTGATTAAGCCAACAGGGCCACTCATTTTCACAGCTTACTGAGCAACTAACAGCTGCTAGCTACAGCCAAAGACAGCTACAGCAGTTTGTGGTCCTCCTGGATTTCTGGAGATACCTTTGACCAGTTGCATTATCTTCCAACTTGCACCTTTAAACCAAAACATGTGTGGATAATCTATCTTTAAATCTTCTCCAATAACCCTTTTTTAACACAAAATAAAAGGTTCTCATATATCGTAGCTAGATTTCATGTGGTAGAATTAATCCACTTATCCTGTAATTGGAAAGATTTGACTGTAAATGTCTGTAAATATAAAGTCAATCTCATGTTGTCAAAATCCAAAAGGAGCGAGGGAATATCAGGTTTAGTGCTTTCAAGAATCATACACTCAAAACTAACTAGGGCATGTGTTTGATTAGTAAACTAATAATATGCTTACATTGCATGAATAAATCATGATTATGTTAATTAAATGTTTCATTCTTGTTTGTTGTACATGACTCAAAGAATATTCTGATGGGGTAAATTCATTCATGGCAATCCAATGAGAATGAGGTCCATCAAACCAGCGACTCTGATATCATCAGCTATTGCGCATGCTCCAAGGCACGCCCACACCGGATGTGGAAAAGTCCGTTCGTTGAGACGGAGACGGTTAACGATCGCGCACAAGTGAAACCTCTGGAAAACTTTATAGTGAGTTAAGTAATTCACATATCTCTTTATAAATGTAAGTCAGTAGTGTGAGTGATAAATAGTAGTTTGTGAGAATCGTTTTAGTGAATTTTATTTTGTTGCTGTCGACTTTGAGTGAGGTGTTTCCTGCTTATCTGCGTGGTTTGAAAAAATGGTTCACCAGTGGAGTTTACAGACTTTGAGGAGCGCGATAGAACGGAAAACCATGTGTTGAGCCAGAATTGTAATTGAATCGTTGAATTCAAGTTTTTTTTTCCAACTTGACCAGAGTCGCTAATTGTTGGAACAGTCCAAAGACTAACGTGGCGGTTTCGGTAAGTTTCATTTGGTTTCTGTCGAGTTTGAATGAGGTGTGTTTCACGATTATCTGCGTGGCTAGAACTGTTTTTCCACGCGAGTTTGCTGACTTTGAAGAGCGCGATGTCGGCGGGAAAACCGCGTAGAGTCCTAACGTTTTCACATATAACTCTGTGAATTAAAGGTTTCTTACTACTTAAGCTACTACTTAACCGGAGTTGGGGATTGTAGGAAAAGTGGAACGACTAACCAAGACGGTTTTGGTGAGATGCTTTGCTTGGTAAAATTGCTGTTTTTGTCAGTGGAGTTTGGTGTCTTTGAAGAGTGCAATATAGTGGGGGACAAAAGCATGTAGAGACAGAATATTTTCACATTTAACTCTGTGAATGAAGAAATGTCATTGCATGTGCATGTTCTTTTCCTGTAATATCCCCATTTCATTTTTGAATTCAGAATTATTTGTGGAATATTGTTCGTATCATTTTTTTTCTGCTCTCTGGTGCTTTGCATTAAGGCTGGCTAACAGTCTTCACATTTCAGTGTATGTAGATAAAATACATATTAACTATAGCAATAACTTTAAAATAATTTTTCTTTTTACCAGTAATACATCACAAAGTAAAGCCACATCCCCATGCTCCGAGATTTCCGTGCACCTCGTCAACCATACATGGTAAGTTCATATTTAGGGCCCAAGCAGGTCACAGACCTGTGAGGTCCCTATTGTAATTCAAAGGATTATCATTATTCATCTTCTTCGGCTTTAACTGCTGTTTTGGAAGCCTGAACATACCCCAAAACTCACCAAACTTGGAATATAAGTCACACCTGGTGAAAAATTTTATAATCTGTTGTCGTTGTGAATTTCCACCACTAGGTGGCCCTGTTATTAACAAATGTGCGTTTTGGCTAATAACTCCCATATACTTTGTTGCACATTCAAAAACCTTATATTCCCGCGTTCAGTGAATTGTGCTGAATCTCGTGGTGTAGGCCATGCCCAGTTCCGCCTGCGTTTTATTTCCGCTACGTCGCAAAATGTCGAAAACTAACTTTTTTGAACTCCTCCCAGGCGATTTCATCGATTTGCACGAAACTTGTCACGTAGTATCTGTGGATCCTCCTGACAAAAAGTTATTAAAAGAATTTTGATAGGCCACACATTACTCAAGTTATTAAATATCAACTTCCTGCAGATTTGGTTCAAAACAGGAAGTGTTGCATATCTCCACATCGGTACGGTCTAATGACATGAAACTGAGTTACTACTTCGCCATAGGTCGCTGAGGCCCTGTGCAAAATTTAAGGCAATGACCACAAGGTGGCGCTCTTTAAAGTGAGCTATTTTATATCTCCACATCCGTTCATCGGATTGACACGAAACTTTGTATACTTATTGTCAGTGCCCTCCTGAGGAGAGCTTAAGAAGGGTTTACCAATTTGACTTTATTTTTGGCACTGTGCCCACACCATAACACTTATGGAAATGAAATTCATAGAGGTGCTATAGAATGGCCCCTGTGACTCATACACCAAAAATGACCAGCAGGGGGCGCTATTTTCAATGCAAAAGGGTTTTTGGCACATAACTCCCACATTATATGTAGCACATTGTTAAACCTTATATCTACGTGTTTCCTGAATTCAGCTGAATGGGGTGTGGTGTAGGCCACACACACTTTTGCGGTAATTTTCCATTCGCAAAGTCGTGACGAATGAAAAACCTACTTTTTCGAATTCCTCCTAGACGATTTGACAGATTTGCACCAAACTTTGCATGTAGCATCTGTAGACCCACCGGACAAAAAGTTATCAAAAGAATTTTGCTTGTCCATAAAATGCGCAAAATATAAAACAACAAATTCCTGCAGATTGTGTTGAAAACAGACAATCTTGCATATCTTCAAAAGATACTGTCAGATTATCACGTAAATGTTCACAATTGTGTTCCATGGCCTAATGATGGTCTGTCTAAAATTTGGTGCAAATTGAACAATAGGTGGCGCTTTGGTCGAAGTCTAATTATTCTGAATTGAAAGTAAATGGGGAAATCTTCAAAGCATCAAGTCCTCGTAACTTCACCATATAATGTCCTATCTGCGCCAAATATCTCAGGAATGTAGAGGGAATCGCCCTGCATATATCTGGGACCAAAAATCTCATATCCATAGCGCCACCCATTGGACACAGGAAGTCAGACAAAAATCGTCCGAATGATATGACATTTACTGCTCGATTTCTCCCCAACGTGACATGCAAGTAACAGGTGAGTGCGCAGTCTGACGGTGCCGTAGGCCAACGCGCGTGGACTGCGAGGATCCGTTCATCACTGCTTGCAGTTTCAATTTTGTCTTGTTATTGTTTATCTGTTATCTACAGTAGTTGGTATTATGCACAAGTTTAATCCCCCTGACCCAATTCTGGCTTGTGTTCAGTATATCATCATTTGCTAATGCATATTTCTTTTTCTTTCAGTGACGTGTATGTGGCAGTGCAAACATTGTGTCACCAGAGAGCATAGTAGGTACAAATTACTTCAGCGTTATAAACTACATCATCATTATGGAATAGGCCAACATTATCTGTGCATATATGTAAATTGTCCACACACATTCAAGACATGGAGTGGACTGAACACTCATGTCTATAAAGCTCATTCATCTCAGTTTACACAGACAGCCTCCAGTTCAGTAACTTTTAAATGTGAGTTAAAAAATCAGTGAACATCGCCAGAGATACCAAGACCTTTTTCCAAACAACAGTCTTCTCCCTAAACATCATTTGGAGCACTACCCTGCTCTGATTCGGCTCTTTGGGCCTCTTGTCCATAAATGGACAATGAGATTTGAGTGTGGCTGCCTCATTTTGTGTCTGATTTGGTTGAGATCTTGTATAGATGAGTACTTGCCTTTTGGTCTCCTGAGACCTAAGTATTGTCTACCACAGTTCTTTTTTCAAACTGCTACCTAAAAAGCTAAATGTTCTGATAATGGATTCCCTTTTTTCCCCCAGGATGACACAATACATACAAGATGAGCATGCATCCTCAAGTCCTTGTGCATCTACCTCAACGAAGACCATGAGAAACTTGTGAAGGAATACATGGTGAGTTATAATCACTAGGTGTGACAAAGATGTAGACTTACAGCACATATTTCATACATTTACTTGCGTGATATGTAATTCACTGCATTTCATTCAATTTATTTCACTTTTTACTATTTGTAATGGGTGCATCTGTATTATTCTTGTACATCTCCAATTGTACTGATTAATATGTGCTTTTATTAATAAAATAGGAAATGTTTTCATAATGTTATGATCAGCAATTAGCATATTTACCTTTTTTTGCTTCCAGTCTCTTGCCACCCATATCTAGACTCAAACAAATGTATTTATTGTCATATTTTACTTCACAGAACACTGAGGCCAACACTGAAGCCATGGAGCAAACTGTGATGGGAGTGTATGTCATACAGAAGGAGGGTGCAGAGCCCGGAGATGACCCAGAGGACATTGGTGTCCTGATTGAAGGTGTGGAGGTTCTCACTGGTTTGGGGAGCTCGCGATTGCTTGTGCTCTGTTATTTGGACTGATATACTGTTTGAACCCAAGCTACCCACTGGAGCTCAAATGCACTTTTGAAGTCCTGCAAAATATTCTCATGAATCTGGATGGGCAGAAGTTGTCATCCAAGGCGCAGTTCCTAAAGAACAATCTCATGAGAGGAATGAGCTGAAAACAGACTCATGGAAGCCAGATGTTTTTCCAAATCTGCAATGCAGATTTCTTTGTGTTTTAGAAGTTAAGTTGTTCAGGACTATTTGGTTTGCTCAGTAGACTTGAGACTGAGTCGTTGGCTCATAAGTTAAAGTCTCATACACTTACATTATACACACAGATTTTACCTCATGGCCAATTGTTACAAAGGCAGTTGTACACACTGGTTTTCAAAAAATGTGGAGCAGTCATACTCGGACATGAACACACATTGAATGCTTCCACCACATGTTAGATAGAATAAAGTCACAATTAGTGGATATAGCCTACTTAAAATGGAGCACTAATTTACAAAGATTTGACATTTTCTCAAGTTAGCAAAAAGTGCGCTAGCAGCATTACAGTAATGCTTCATAACTTTTGATTTTTTGAAATCAAAAACTTTTTTGAAATGCATAGGTGTGCAATGTTATAACAGTGTTTAAAATGGTGTTAAAATGCATATTGTTGGTTCCGTGGCATACTTTATTGCATTTTTACAAATGTGTTTTTAAGTTGAATTGTTGGACGTAGAATTTTAAAGCTTAAAATGAAACAAAAGTTGTGCACAAATCCCAAAAGAATACATTTGTTGAATGTTAAACCCTATTTGACAGAAGTGCCCAAATTTGAAGGACTATTTGTGAACCATTTTATTTCCCACACATTTCCACAATATGGCAGTGTTTACATGATGATGATAGTTTAGATCTGGTATAATGTGCAGAGGAATTCAGCATGTCTTCATGGTTCTGGAAGTTCTGTTGTCTTCTACATGCATTGCTGTTAATGAAAGATTCTAAATGTACCTCTTATTTACTCTGCTCATATCAGCTCAGCTTGATCTCTTAGCTTTGAACCATCCTTCAGAAGAGTGTGGTTGCAGTTTGGACTATTGATTTGCATTCTCCGGTGGCATAAAGGAAGTTACAGAGCATACTGGGTTGGTGCAAATAAGTTTAGCATGGGATGGTTAAAGGGGAGAAAGCTGGGCTGAACAGGGATCTTGGCAATTGTTTAAAGAATGTTAGAGCAAAATAAAAGAAAGCTAAAATGATTTTGCAAGCTGTCCTTTATGTATGTTTTTGTAATTTAATTGAATTTAATGCTTATATTAGCAATAAAAACACTAACTAAAACAAGATTGACGTGAGTATTACAGACAAAAGCTTTTGTTGTACAAAAGTGTTTAATCAATGTAAAATTAACTTAAATGAATTTATTTAGACTAACTTAGTACAGACATTTTAACTCAATAAAAACCAAATTAATTGAAAGGAAATGTTAACATTATGTTACACTTCCAAAGATATGTGTTGTTGAAATAACACGATCAAGATAGATTGATTTAACATGGTTTATTTAGATGGAATATAGGTGGCAAGATAAAATTACGTTCATCCAATGAATTATTTTTTTGAGTGTACGGGGAAAATGATAAAAGAGATAAAAAGCTCCAGCGATCGAGATGAAACAAATGCCATAAATAAGCAACATAGTGTGTGTGACAGTGACAGGATGAGCTCAAACCAAAGATAATGGAAAAGGCCTTGGGTTAAGATTCCGAGAGGTAATTTAAAATGTGAAGGCGATGCGTGTGATGAGCTGAGGTGCACTCACAATGTTGTTGTGTTCGGGCAGGTGGTTGTTGCTCAGCAGCTCGTCCTCCTGAACGAGCGGGGAGGGTCTGGGAGTAGGCGGCTTGGTGGTGTCAGCAGGCAGGGAGCCGGGACTCCCCATCCAAGTGATAGAGTTACCTGCATGGAGACACAGCCACATCACTGCCTGTGTGTGTGTGTGTGTGTGTGTGTGTGTGTGTGTGTGTGTGTGTGTGTGTGTGTGTGTGTTCCTCTGGCCTGGCCCGCGTGCAGCGACGCTGCAGCTGAGTGGGCGTGAACCTACATATCTATTTGGCAGCTTTATTGTTTGAGCTGTCGGCTGTCTTTTAAATGTGACTATTTTCCAAACAATCCCCAAGTATCTCAAGTGCCTTCTGGGTAAAAAAGTTTCTGAAACAGCATCAAAGTTAAGAGACACGTGTCATTAAACCATAAGAAATCCTTTCCTTGTAGTTTTTAGGACAATTTAATCAGAAAAAATCAATGGTTGCAGAAAATTAGCTAAAGATACGTCCTTAGGGAATATCTTTAAATAAATAAGATTCTTACATGCAGTGATGCTCGAAGGAATTCATTTGACCCCATTTTCCCAAATGTCCTTAGCAGCAGAAATGAGGGAAATGCTTTGAATAATAAAGTTCCTTATTTTGGGAATAATTCCCTAATTTTTAAAGGGTGAAGTGAGAGGGAAGATTGATACAAATCTCAAGTCTGTGCACTAAGTACAGACCTGGAGGACGTGGTTATCTTAGCTGAGCATGAAGACTGGAGCCTGGCTCGATCCACAGCCATAGCTCTAAAGCTTACTGATTAACGTCTTTATCTCTTTTCTTTGTATACACAAGATTTGTCAACAAAGCACACTGTTACTGAAACCATTTCTTGACACATTACAATAGCATCCAGTAGAGCGCAAACCTCCACCAAGGCCCAACAGTCCCCTTTAATTCATTCATGTCTAATCAAACATCAAACTCTACAGCCCTGTTTCACCACCTTCACTGCTGAACCAGAACTTAAGATCACCAGATCTAGGATCCCCATCAAATTGTACTCACTCATAGCTAGCAGCCACCGAAACCATGGATGATTCCCATAGAAATTTGCAAAAATGTCAGAAAGCATCCTATCTCACAATGTGAAAGAAAGAGAGGATGGTTTCCTGGAATCTCCCTTTATCTGCATCCACACAAAAAGTTATTGAGGTCTATTCTGGGCTGAAACACATCCTCCATCCAAGTTTTGGGAAATCCGTTGTGTAGTTTTTGTGTTATCCTGCCAACAAACCAACCAAATGCTGAAAGAACAACCAGTGAAGACAAGTGAAAAGATACCTCCTTGGCCAAGGTAGAAACAGTTAATCACCCAGTCAGCACCTTGTCGGAGTGTGTCTGACCACAGTTTGAGTTTCCAGATAAGATCATTGAGTAAACCTGGAAAACTCACTGTGACAGCAATATACACACAGTGAGTCCCCCTAACATCACAAACTCATCTTCACATTTTAGTTTGAGTACAGACTCAAAATGTTTTTTCAAGGTGTGGTATATTTTGACTTTGTACACCAACGCTTGTATAATTCCTATTTTGCATTCGGAATTTTCCCTCCACAGACGCACGTCCTGAAATTAGGGAATGAACTTGCGCTACCGGGGGTGGTTCAGCGAAAAGAGGCGGCATGTTCCGGCGCAAACGTTCACTGGTGCTATTTTGCTGTTTCAAAAAACAATTCCGCAACAGACCAGGAAAAACCTTGTCTATAGTCAGTGGTGCTTATTCAGATGCTACTTTAAGGGCGCATGCTTGGCCATAATGTAGCGTGTGCTCAACGATTTAAACAGAAGAACTAATTCTTTTTCCCTCTGATGAGCAACACGCCCGCCGTAGCTGTGAGGGTCGGGGGGTGGCAATGTGCGATGTGCTCCTAGTGGAGCAGGTGGACGGAGATGGAGCTGAGGGAGGAGGAAGGGGCACAACAGGAGCAGGTGGTGCGTTTGGAGACTTGAGGCGATGCGCCTGAGAGGCAGCAGCAACATCGCCACCCGATCAAGACAGGCATTAATACCTTGCCGCATCCCGGGCAGTACGACCCGGGCAACACCTTGGTGTTAGCGCTGCTCCCTCATCAGCTGGCCATTGCGCACTGCTCGGCCCGTGCACACTGCTCCTGAGGCCCGATGCGATGTCATGGGGATGCCAGCCGTAGAAACAATTGTGGCAATTTCCTCCCACGCCCGTTTAACCAAAGCTAATTTGGATGGATTTCTCCCATCCACATACAAGGCCTCTTCTCGGTCTTTTACAGCCCTGACGAGAACGTCGGTCTCCTCGGCTGTGAACCGCTCCTGGCGTGTGCCTGGCAAATTTGCCATTATAATAGCTATCCGCCATGGAACAAGCGCGCCTGCTTTTAAAGGGAATGTGAGATGACGCTCTGATTGGTTTATTGCACGTTACGCCCAAACCACACCTATGACTAATGTAGCTACTTCAGACCAACCCATTTTAGATTTGCACCGGGCGCAAGAGTCATTTATCCCGCCGGCATAATAGCAACAGCGCCTGAGATCCGCCCACAAAGCCACTTGCGTTTTGCGTTTGATACTTGCGTTTCAGATCGTTAAGATAGAGCCCTTTAGCTCTTTGGACAGACCTTCTAGTGTTTATGCTAAGCTAGGCTAACTGCATCCTAAATGTAGCTCTGTATTTGTTACACAAACATGAGGGAGAAACCAATCTTGTCATTTCTCTATCAGAAATACAGTAAAAGAAAAAATATTTTTCCCCGAAAATTATTTTTAGGCACCTTTAACAGCAGCTATCTCAACTAACTAGAGTTTTCATTGACAGCCAGGATCAAGGTGTGTCAGTCTTGTCCATTATTTCTGGCCACATGTATTTCTAAAGAACAAAAACTTAATCTCTTTCTATATCTACTGTGTAGCATCTATGCCACCTCCCTCAGTCCAGTTGGCACCTTTTGTCTGTTTTTCTCCAGACATTTTAAGAACCTCACTGTGAAAACATGCTTGGGAGTGAAAAAGCTGAGATCCTTCACTGACACCCATTCTTTTATTCTCTACAGTGTACATGTGCATCAAGTGCACTACACATGCCTATAGTGGTCCTGACACAAACAATTCTATCCTGATTTACTAGCTAGCTGCATGTTTCACAAGTCTTTTTTTTTTTTTTTTGATCTTAATGTTAAACATGGTAACTGAGACATCCCAACTAGATGCACTATGAACTAAGGGTTGTGGTTGTCCCTGTGGAGCTGGGGCCCTTGGGGTATTTTCCCACTTTTTAACCAAGCCTTGTCTAACTGGAGTCAGGATTTGTTTCACCTGTGCTAAGATAGTTATCATCTCCCTGCTGAGAAATGAATAAAAACATTTCATAAAATGTTTCTGTGCAGCCAACAATTCAAATCCTAATACTACTGATTGCAAACAGAAAAAGTAATCAATTGTGTGAAATGTAATCACTCACGCAGGCAGGTGTTGTGGGTGAACATGCGCTGCAGTCTCAGGCAGTCCTGCCACTGGTTTCCACTGCCTTCACAGTTGCACCACAGTGACACATCTGCAGAGCTGTTACTGATGTAGTTGGGGGTCATGATGGTACCTGCAGTTCAAAAGGGGTGAATGTTAGCTTTGGACAAGTCAAGGAACATTTTTTGCTTTACTATTAGTAAACATACTGGATATCAATCAGTAACTCACAGATGGAAACACAATCACCAGACACAATATATGCCAGAGACTGAAAGCCTCGACTGGCTTCTGCACTGTTTAACTTCGAGCAGTTTGTTTGCAAAAAACAGACACAGGACAGCGTTCTTATACTTCAAACAGAGCTGAATAGCCTGTTAGAGAAACATGGCGTGGACTCTTTCGCTTTTCTTACAGGAGTTGGAGCCTGGAGTTGGCGTTTTCCTGCTGAATGCCATCTTGGCAATTTTTGGATCCTGAAAACCCAAATTTTGATAGTAAGCTGAGGTAGAAAACGCCAAAGCTGCATGTGACACACACTCCCAAAACATACCACCTTTAAGAAGGAACACTTCAATAGTGATGCAGTCAACACAGGTTTTTTATCCTGGAGGTGACACTTCAACAGGCCACTAATGCTAGCTAATGATAGCTTCACGGGCTACAATGTTTACTGTTGCTTGGCTGTACCGCCGGCCACTCCAGGACCCATCTCTCATCCGGCTTAGACAGTACCGATGTAATCATCCAGATTTTAATTCTAAATATGAAACATGTTTGATATAATTGTTACTAGAGCAAGTTGTTGCACCACGCTAATCTCCACTTTGTTTACGTCTGCTTCCCCATTAGATCAGTGAGCTGTATCACATGTGATGTCCAGCTTCAATCTGCACAGCCATGAAGCCATAGCGCTGAGGCTCCGCCCCAGTTACTCCACAGAGCACTGTTCATAGCCAGCCGTGGTTCGCGTTTGCTTGGTCACATCAGCTGCACCTTTTTTCTAGTGTGCGAATCTACTAACATTTACGGTATTGGTAATGAAGCCGCTCTGAAGAGCTGCTGGTAGTGACTGTGGGGCAGACTGCAGTCTCACAATCAGACCCATGAAACATATGAGGATAAGGATTTTGACAGAGGATTACTTAAATAGTACACAGTAGAAGTACTTCATGCTAGTTACACAAGTATTCTAGGAAGTACTGAGTTCAGCAGTATATGAATCTTGGACTACTTATGGACAATACGTTTTTCATTACACATCAGAGTTGGGCGAAATATCCTTATTCTCTTTCTCTGGTAAGGATTTTGACACAGGATTACTCGAAAGGTACACAGTAAAAGTACTTCATATTATGCATGCAAGTAGTCTAAGAAGTACTAAGTCCAGCAGTATATGAATCTTGAACAACTTATGGCAACAATTTTTTTGTTTGTTTTTTTTTCCTCACATCGTCCTTTACTTTGAAATCAGGAAGGACACATTCGTGATACCTTCAGTTTATTAGCGGGAGTAATTACTGTAAAAGTATCGTCTGTTTCATGGGTCTGATAATCTTTTGATTACGAGATCTTTTCTCGTAATCACGAGATGAGGTGTTTAATTATTTTTTTTTTAATCCAGTGAATGCAATGCGCTTCCGTAGTACATGACAAACTGAAGACAAATGTCCTGTGTCTCACAGACCCTACGTAAAGCCCCGCCCCAGGCTGTAGCTCTGCACTGTTTTGTTTCATATAATCACAGCGTTATTTTACAAAGCCAGCTGACTTATTTTCTGCTGCAGCTTCCAGCAGCTCACAAAGAGAAAGTTAATGCTGTGTAATGCAGAGCTTTTAAAAAGTGTAGTGCTGCTCCTGCATGTACTAATAGTAGTAGCAATGATGCTGCGGAGTGAGAGAGAAATGAGAGAGGAGTGGAGAGGAGTGAGAGAAATGAGAGAGAAATGAGAGAGGAGTGAGAGAAATAAGAGAAATGAGAGAGAAATGAGAGAGGAGTGAGAGAAATGAGAGAGAAATGAGAGAGGAGAGAGAGAAAGGAGATTTTTTGAGCTGCTAAGTTGCCAAAAAAAGAGCCAAAAAAAGAAAATAAAGAAAACCTACAATGTTCTGCTCCACATCTGTTGTGTTTTATAAATTAGTTTGAGAATATTTTATTTTTATTATTATTCACAAGACTACTTTTTAGTTTTGTAAATATTGACTATAGTGTGTGAAGTCCTACTAGTCCTAATTAGGCCATCCAGTTAAGATAAATGTTATGTTGTTAGTTGATAAAATCTGGATAAAGGATATTTTGTTTTGTTTTATTTATTTTATTTTTATTTTTCAGTTCCCCCCCTGAGGGATTGCCACCTTACTGTGCTCAGGGGGTTTGCATGTCTCAGTGACCTTAAGAGCTATACCAGCAGGAGCTTAGTCTTCAGGTGGGACACCCACATTGGACAGGTCTGAAGGTAGAGGCCTGACAAAGTGCAATCCACTTCTCCAGGCTGCGGTTGGACACATAGCTAACAACCCAATTCAGTGAAGAAACACTGTTACTGTCAGCACAGAAAAAACAGTGCTGGAGCATGATGTGTACACGTGATGCCCTCTTCACATTTCTGACTGCCCCCCCCACCTGCCCAGAACTGGCCCTGGTGGCAGTGAGTCTTAGTCTTTTGTGTTAACATGTGAAATGTAATGAGAAATTTCAGCTGAGTGTAGGAATGTGACTGGTGGGTGATGGCACCGGCTAAAATCTTGCCTCAGGGCACCACATACGGGTAAGTAGTAGAATTGATAGCGCAATTCAAAGTAAGCGCATGCGCCTGAATATTTATTTATTTATTTATTTATTTGTTTATTTATTTATTTATTTATCTCAATAATTTTGCCTAGGATCATCGACATAAATGAAAAGCCTGCTGTAAGGTCCTCTGGGGTCCGACAGGATGTTGCTTTGCTTTCAGGTCAGAGGCAGCAGCGACTGCTCTGCTGGCAGGTTGGATCTGAGACAATTTGACAGGTCGTAGAGGAAGCCCTTACATCAGCTGTGTTCATTGTTCTGTCCTCTCTTGCTCTTCTTCTGAGCTACGAATCTGTCCTTGAATGCTCTGAAATCATGACTTTCACATTGGTAACCAATTATTTCTAGTTTGTTTGTTTTGTTTAGATTTGTTTGTGCTTGCTAGGCAATTTTCAACTTAATCAAATTCCATAAGCTTTAAATACATTTTTTCAATTTCTCTCTATGATTCAGAAACAGCTGGAATGAATGTGGCTGCCTGGTAAACACATTTTTTTTATTTTTTTTTTTTTATTTTTAAATGGTGCCGATTTTTTTATATTGACCAGGAATCTAAATCACTAAATTGTAATCTATAGCCTCTCTATGTGCCGAATTTCAGGGAAATCTGTATTCAAATTTTTAAAATGCCCTAGACACCAACTTGAACACATGCAAAAACATCCTCCCTCATCTTTACGCATCCCCCTCCCCCCTGCATCCCGTACCGATGAGTCCAGCGTAGGCTCGGAGGCACAGGCCTGCTGAGTCTTTCAGACAGCCGCTGGCCGTCAGAGGAGATGGCTGGCAGTTATTAAGGAAATCAGCCAGTCTGGACCTGGTAACACCACAAATAACAGCACATCAAACACAAGAAGTGTGCTGGAAATCTGGATGTGCACGTTGGAATTTAAGTCCAATACCAATGTTTTAAAAATGAAAAAATGTCTTGGCACTTTTTAGTACTTGTACATAATGTGACCTTTAATTATTACTTTCTTCTTGATCTTTTTGCTCTGGACCCAAATGAGTCACGTCAACCTTCAGCACCTTACATCGGACCGGTGTCTAAGTCAAAATTACAATGCAATATTTATCCTGATGCAAAAATCTGTTCTCTTTGGATTTTCCCAAAGGAAAATGTTTGCAAAAAGTTCAGCTTTAGCACATTAATTGGCCGCGTGCCACAGCATCTCATTTCATATGAGCTGACTCCATGCAGGTCTAACCTGCTGCACAAATACGGCACGGTGTGCGGTCAGTCATAACACAGAAATACTAAATATTATAGTATAAATATATATATATATATATATATATATATATATATATATATATATATATATAGTAATAGACTAAATATTTAAAGTTAAATATTCTGAGCTACTGTGGCTTGCTAGCATGTCCCTCTCAGGTAGCATGTTTCTGTTTACAGAAAGTGGAGACCGTAACGTGCCACTTACTGATTTGTAGGATCATTTACTACTATTTTTAACTATTTGCTGGTCTGAAAACAAAAACATTAGCTAGCCTGCTAAAGTAAATCACCAACTAGCCTGGCAATTAGCCACAATGTCATCAAGTGTCCAGCACCTCCAATTTAACAACATTACATTACTTTATTACGTTAATGACTATAAATATTAGATTATACCATTATGTTCACACAAACATTGACCCATACGGTACTGAAGGTGGCAACATTGCTTTCAATTCTACACTAAACATATAATCTCGCTAATCAATCCAATCTGCCAATATAATGCCATTTTATGTCCTTCATAAAATCCTTTTATGTGTTATAATCAAACCGGATCAGCCACATTTATCTGTCTGGGCTTCATTTCATACCTGCAGAGGTCGTCTCGGCGGCAGAAACTCTGCTGATGGAGGCAGTTAGGCTGCAGACCCTCCATGTCCTGGTAGGAGCAGGAGGGTACAATGGTTTTCCTCCTCCTCTCACCACACAGTGTGTTGGTGCAGGGGCAGAACAAAACACCCATGCTGTACTCCTCAGGCACTCGCTCCAGGAAGCGCCGCAGGGCCCGGTGGCACTTGTGCTGGTTGCATTGGCTGTTCCCGGGCACCCGTTTGGTGCAGGCCAGCACGTACTCCGATCGCAGAGAGCCACACTTCTCGTACAGGATGCAGTCCTCTGCTGCCTTCAGGCACTGGTTCTCATCATCCAGCTGCATGACAGACGATGCTGAGGAAGGATAAATGTAAAATTAGCCAAACACGATGATAGAGAGGATGATAGGTTTAATGCGAAAACAGTGGATGCAAAAAATGGAAAGGCAGAAAATGTATTTCAGTACAGTCAGGGGTCAAAGGTCTATAAATTTCATGATAAGTAGGTGGCAATAACAAAGTAACTTATCTGAAATCATGACAGTAACGACCTCGAAATGCATATAAAATTAACCTAACATGATTTATTCATTATATTTTCAACAAACAGTTCATAAATAGCTGCTAATTTCTTCAATCAATACCAGGAAACTTTGGACTGCTGATCATGACATTTGAATTTACAACTATACTCTGTCTAACTTGCCATCAGCAGGACACTTGAAATGAGTTATTGCAATTATTGCAGTTATTGAGAACTAGTTTCCGTCTCATCTCAGCAGATCAGTCCAACTTTGGAACATTTCTTTCCTAAATGTACAAAAAATGTACATCGAACTATACATATACTGTAGGTGCGTGTTGTAAATTCAAATGTCATTCTGCAGAAGCCAGTTGCAGTTTTTCTGGAAATCTTTTAAAAGAAATTAGCAGCTATGTATCCACTGCTTGTTCGAAAATAGCACAATATTGTCATATAATCATGTTGGAGTAATTTACAATAAAATTGATGCAATTATTGTGGTATTTTGGGAGTAGTTTCAAATAATTTATGACAGTGTCCTGGGCTCGAGCAGGTTCCAGTCTTCTTTGGCCCAACAACTCAAAAACAAGCTAGCTTACCAACCCTAAACTCTACAACAAAATGAAACAGCATGTCTGGTAGACTTTGCTAATCTTGCCCAGGTTATCCCGCACCAACAATATGAAAAAAGGGAAATAGGTGCTGAGACAGAAATAAAAGCATGCAAATAAAAAGAGCTGGTCACTACAGAGAATCTAAAGTCTGGCCGGTGGCGGGGACGAGAGCACCTGTTGTCGGCGGGACGGTCACAGGCGGGCACATAATGCCCGCGGCAGGGATGAGAGCATGCGCTGTCGGCGGGACGGGAGGATGCGAGACGACTGTCTCCCCCCCCCCCCCCCGGTGCGGCGCCACACTTCAAATTTTCACCGGAGTACCCTGCATTAACTGTAGAGAGTATAAGTCCCTACCTTCTGTCAAATTTGACAGGTATTGTTCTCGTTTGATTGATGGATGAGGGGGCGTGACCGAGGGGGAAAGGGAGGGGTGCGTGGGAAAATTGGGAAAGGGAGGGGTTGTGGGAACAGGGGGGAGAAGGGGAGGGAGGAGGGGTTGTGGGAAAAGTGGGGGGAAAAGTGGGGGAGAAGGGGAGGGGTGGGCTGTGTAGAAAAAGGGGGAGACGTGTGTGATGGGAATCAGAATACTCATTGGTATAATTTTACTCACTTTGAGAAAAAAAGAATTCACCATGTCCGAGTACAATGATGGCGGACAACCTGATTTTTTGAGGGGGGAAATTGTTCCTGACACATCGAATGAAGAAATCCAGGGGATGCGAAAGAAGATGGAAAAAAAACCCTTTAATCCATCTTTGATTAGTGAAACTCCCGTTTCCATCTTTAAAGATAGTGCATCAATTATGGATATCTTTATAGATAGTCCATCAACTATGGATAATTACCTTAATGCTCCGCAAAAAAGTACAGTGTTTCTGAAGCATACTCAGATGCCCCCGGCAGAGTCCTTGGCAGAGAAATGGTCCTTGGAAGATTATGGTATGGAAGGATCCTTTGGGTACGTTTTCAGATATGAGACGGGTGATCTCTGCTTATACCGGTTGAAAGAGAGTGGAGAGTCAAACCCCATTTCTGATGCTACATTGTTAGCCACAGTGGATTGGGATGTGTTGAGTATGGCGATGCATTCGGTCCTGTGGTGCGATCCTTCTCCGCACCGTAAACGTGTAAAATCCAAAGGAAGCTTGGTTACTTTCCCAACGGCGAATGAACTGAAGGAGAGAAGAATTTTATTCAGTGCTACGTGGGAGACAAAATCTTCGGCTTCAGGTCGTTGGTTTTTCCGTGCCAATCTCCGTGCTCCTAAAATCACCGGTCCGACATTCTTTGACAACGCATCCCAGTGGACCGATCCCGACGTCTTTACCTTGGAGACTTTCAACTCTGAATGTGGGGTGTTTACACCGGTGGTGGTGATACCCCTAACTGCGTGGAGAGAGCATATGGGTAAAATGAAGGAGAAAATAGACAACCTCTTCCGTAGCTGTCGAAGTTGGAAGAGTATGGTGACATTGAAAAGAAAGTTGTCCTTTGAGGACACACCCCCGGCAGGCATTGAGAACACACTCCCTGCTTCAGTTTCGACCAATCCCCTTTGAGAACACAATCCCGCTTCGTTTAAGACAACCCACCAGACAATGAGAACGCACCGCCTGCTTCAGTTTGGACCAATCCACATCGGTTTACTTTGTGAACACACACACCCCCCTAACTTCTCTCATTACTATATCAAGGCCCGGATTTCTCCCACTTTTTAGAGTAGCAAAGAAAATGGAATACAAGACAATTAGATGCGTAAAGACCTGCCTTCTACCACGTTTTGATGAAGTTTCACCACCCGTGAACATGAGAGAGTGCTTTAACCCCCCCGAATTGACGGCTATGCCTGAGGAGAGCGATGAAGAGATGCCTTTAGACTTGTCATGCTATAGACGCGTCAGACGAGTGTTGAAAAGCAGCAGGGGTACTCAGACTGTGACGGACAAGGACTTGGAGGAGGAGAAGGAGAATAAGGGGGTGGAGGAGGAGGATTGTTGTGAAACTATGATAACCCCGCCTCCATCCCCACCACGCACACCCTCGACTCCCTCGACACTCTCAGACCCCTCAGAATCCTCAGACCCCTCGAGCTGGACCGAGTCTCAAGTAAGCGAGTGGTTGAGATCTATCGGTGTGAAAGAGGCGTACATAGAAAAGCTTCATGAAGAGGAGGTAGATGGAAAAGTTCTTGGAATCATCGACGAGGGATTTTTGTGCGGTAGAATGAGCATGAAAGTGGCACCCGCTCATATGCTCTCATAAAGTTCTTCAACTTTGTCCGAAACCTTTGAAGGAATTTTGTCAGAATGGTCTAAAGAAAAGTCTTTTCATCCTTCACCTTATCACGTGTTCATTTTGTATGCTTTGTTTGTTGATATAACGTTGTATCGCCTGCATTGCAACAACCCCGTAAATGTTTTGCTTGAACTACAAAAACTACACGATATGATTAAATACACCTACGGTATCCTAATTTTACATCAAACCTTGATGATGATGAGTTAAAAAAAAAAAATAGAATAGAATTTAGAAATGTTTTAGAAATATTAAACTGTTTTTTTTTGATACACTGTGTTTTTAAAAAATGTTTTCTTGTTTTCTTTCAATAAAAAAGTGTGTACCAAGCAATCAGAGGTCATTTCTTTGTCATCTTTCCACAATGAAGAAAGCTATGGAAAAAGCGTACTATACACCCGCACACCCGGGTAGTTTCGGAGGGGTAGATCGACTCCATAGAGCCGTACAGGATGAAACGGGGAAAAATGTCAAGAGAGAAAACGTTCAAGATTATTTAACGGGACAGGATGCCTATACACTCCATAAACCGGTCCGCATCAATTTCCCAGTTTCAAGCCGACCTCTGTGACATGCAAGCCCTGGCTGAATATAACGACGGTTTTAATTATTTATTAACGGTCATCGATGTATTTTCCAAGAAGGCCTATGTGAGGGTTTTGAAGAGAAAGACCGCCGACGAAGTGGTAAAAGCGTTTAAATCAGTGTTGGAGGAAAGCCAGACCCCTCTCAAACTACAAACTGACGCGGGGAAAGAATTTTTTAACAAAAGTTTTCAAGCTCTGATGAAGAAACACAATATTATACATTTTTCTACAGCCAGCGATCTCAAAGCCTCGGTGGTTGAAAGATTTAATCGTACTTTGAAAGGTAGAATGTGGAGATATTTTACAGCCAACAACACTATGCGTTACCTAGATGTCTTACAAGACTTGGTAAAAAGCTACAACCACAGTTATCACAGCAGTATTAAAATGAAGCCGACGGAGGTGACTTTAGAAAATACCCCCCAAGTGTTTCAGAACCTCTACGGTTCAACCACAGCATGTCATCGCAAATACAAATTTGCGGTGGGAGACACGGTGAGAATATCCAAAGTGAGAGGCGTGTTTGATAAAAAATATGAACAGAGTTTTACAGATGAGGTGTTTACAATAACCCAACGTCTTCCGCGCTCTCCCCCAGCATACAGACTGAAAGATTTTGATGGAGAAATAATAGAGGGATCGTTTTACGAAGCTGAGCTGCAAAAAATAAAAGAGACCGAGGACAAGCTCTATCATGTGGAGGAAATTCTAAAACGACGTACGGTTCGCGGTAAAAAACAAGTTCTAGTGCGCTGGAAAAACTGGCCTGAAAAATTCAACAGTTGGGTGGACGCCGACGCCCTAACAAATGTATAAAGCAATCTGATGGGAGGTAGAGCCTCTAGTCTCGAGGACAAAAACCCAACGAGCATCATGGATTTCTCCAACGAGGGTTTTTACATTACCTTACCCTCCAACGCCAGCCTCGATGTTTTTAAAAAAAACAAAAGTTCCCATTACCAGATAGATTTAACTCAACATATAGATTTAGAAGGGTCTTGGGAGGTGGCCTTAACAGAGATTTCATACCCTAACTCGTGGTATAATGTTCCTCATGGGGTATTTTTTGAATGGAGAAACAAACCCCAAAAGGACCAACCTGAGGAGGAAGCGCAAGTTTTTCGCCGTAAAATTAGAGGAGGTTATTATCCGCACATACACCTATTCATGAGTGAGATGAATGAATATTTGAAAAACATCAACTCTGACGTGGCATTATACTACGACAGCATTCAAAGACGAATCTCCTATCAAGCAGGGGGTCAAACTCATTTACGTTTTTATCCTCCCGTGGCTTACATCATGGGGGTGATACCTGGAGAGTGGATCAAGTTTGATGAGAGGTTGGCCCCCTACCCCGTGGATATAAAGGTCGGTTTATACCACCTTTACTGTTACAGCGATGTGGTGCGGCCTCAGTTGGTAGGCGACGCTTACGCTCCTCTCTTGAGAATTGTGGGTGTAGAAGGAACGTACGGGGACATTGTCACCAAGTATTTTAACCCCGCCTACTATTTACCTGTTTCAAAAAATCACATTGAAAACATCCAGGTGGAGATTAAATCTGATCAGAACGAACACATCGATTTTACCTACGGCAAGACTATTGTGAAGCTCCACTTTAGACCCGTCAAAAAATTAAATACGAAGCGAGAATGAGTCAAACCATGCACGACCCTCTACGTTTAGTGAGTTATTATGAAAACCAAGTGGGGGGTTCCCTCCCCGGTTTCGCAGGTTCGCCTGTGATGTACGGGCGTGGGATAGGCTCCGTGTTTTCGAGGCTGTTTCGTTTCGTATCCCCTCTGGTGAAAAAAGGTTTTGCCCTCGCCAAACCTCATCTTAAAACAGCGGCAAAAAGTATCGCTTCCGACGTATTCAGCCAAGCCGTTGGAAAAATGAGCGGACTCATGGACCCGGGGGTACAAGATGGATCAGGGGGGATAATGGTCCTGGCTAGAAAACCCAGGAAGAGGCCCCCGGGGCAACGTGTTTCAACGGTCAATAAAAAACGCAGACGCACGGGGGAAAAAAAAATCAGTCGGTAGAAGCCTTACTAAGAGAAGGACCGGCGTCGAGACCTCGGATGATATATTTTAAAGATGGCTCTTTTACATCAAAATTCGGCCGAATGCACAATGGCTGAGCTGGATTTATTTTCAGCTCCTATGACTCAAATGTCTATCGAAGATAAAACCTACACAGAAGTCCTGCCATTGTCCGCCATCACTGACGGGGGTCCTATTGAATTTTTTATTCCGGGAGAAGGTGAAAAGTACTTGGATCTGAACGACACCTTACTTCACCTGCGGCTCAAAATTACCAACGCCGACGGAACAAATATTCCTGTCGACGCAAACGTGGGTCTCATCAATTATCCTCTGAATACCATCTTTAGTCAATGCGATATTATGCTTGGGGATAGACTGATTTCTCAATCCAGCGCCACACACCCCTACAGAGCAATAATTGAAACGTTACTCAACTATTCTGAAGACACACTCAAAAGTCAATTTAGCGCCGGGTTATTTTACAAAGACACGGCCGGTGCTGTAGACTCGAGAGTAACCCTGAACGGACCTAACAGAGGACTAAACGCCAGAGCCGCTTACACAGCCGATTCTAGAGAGGTTCACCTGCTGGGACCGCTTCACGCCGACATTCTTTTTAGCGAGAGACTGCTTCTCAACTCGGTGGATGTGAGAATCAAACTTACGCGCGCCAGCGACGCCTTCTGTCTGATGGGTGCTGAAGATGGCACTTTTCGTCTGAAAGTACTGGGTGCCTCTATTCACCAAAAAAGTCACCGTTTCTCCGGCTGTGCGGTTGGGGCATGCCTCGGCCTTACTCAAGGGAAATGCGCTGTACCTTTTGGCAACGTCAACGTGAAAACGTACTCCATCCCTGAAAATTCCAGAGTATGCACCCAAGAAAATCTGTTTTTGGGAACGACGCCTAAATATATTGTTTTGAGTATGGTGAATCACGAAGCTTTCACAGGAAAAAGAGATCTCTCCCCCTTTAATTTCAAACATTTTGATGCGGAATATATCACTCTCTGTCAGGCGGGAAAACAAATACCCTCTAAAGCTTTCCAACCTCAATTTAACCAGGGGGTTTCGGTCAGAGAGTTTTACAACATGTTTGTCGCTACAGGGAGGCATCTGAAAGATTTACCTCTGAGCATCGACAGACAAGATTTTGAACGAGGGTATTCGCTGTTTGTGTTTAATCTCAATCCGGGAGAGGACAGCGATGCATTGTCCAGGGTTTCTAACGGCGCTTTAAGGCTGGAGATGAGATTCAGACAACCCTTACCCAACACAGTCACTCTTGTGGTTTACGCGTGCTATGACTCTATTTTGGAAATTGATTCCAAACGACAAGTGCTGGTGGATTTTTATGAATGAAAGAAATGAATAATCATCAGTTGGAGCAGCTTCTGCGAAAAGTGTTGGGGGATGTTTTCTGCGGTGTATGGGCATCTGACCAGCTTCCCTCACTGACTCACTCCTTTGCATTACCCTCCTACTTTATCGTCAACACGCATAAAGGACATCAGCCCGGGGAGCACTGGTTATCTATGACTCTGGAGGAAGATGGGACTGGGACTTTTTTTGATTCTTATGGATTTTCTCCCGATTTTGATTACTACCCACGGAGCATCTTGCGCTTTTTGGAAAATCGTTCTGACCGGATATTGTACCACAATCTCCAGCTTCAACACCCTTTATCCAGAGTGTGCGGTCAACACTGCGTTTATTACCTGTACCATCGATTTTGCGTGTTGTCTTTTGAACAAGTTTTGTCTTTATACGATAAAGATGTGGTAAAAAATGACCTTGAAGCATATGCCTTGGTGAAAAAATTTCAACGTTGTACTAGCTCTAGTAAAAATAATAGTTGTTGCAGTGTACAAGACGCCTGCTCTTTCGAAACTTTTTTGAACCAATGTTAAAAAAAAACGCTGTACACTCTGCATTTGACAAATAAAAACATTTTATTGAAAAAAAGTTTTGTCGTGTCATTTCATTTCAGGTTTAACCATTGTGGAGACAATTTCACTTTTTTATTTTTTCTTCTTTTCCTCTCTTCCCTCGACTCTTCCTCGGCTGGTTGAATCCAACGCTCAGGGGTTAGAAATATTTCTTTATCCCTCGTTTTCGGATACTGTCTGGGGCCGGAGGCCGACTCGTCCCGTCTTCCTCTTTCCTCCTCCTCCTCCTCCCATTCTGGTTCAAACTCTCCTTCCGCTTTTAAACGCATGTATTGATCCCGTGCTCTGGGGTTGTGAATGGCCGATGTGGGGATGTTTAACTCCGTCATCGTGGATAAAAATCTTCTCCATCCATTGGGTGTGCGGGTTTGCGTTTTTTTAGTCCACTGCATCATGTGTTTCAGTAAATCAACCATATGAGATCCTGGCACCGGTGCTCCATTATAAACAAACTCCCCTTTAGAGGTCCATCCCTTATCATTCTCGGAGAATTTTTTCATAATATACTCGGCATTTTTATGATTGCGCTGGGGAAGGTTTTTCATGACCTCGATCATCGTGACATCCTCAGACTCTTTGCCCGAGACCCCGTCTGCGCTATTTCCCGGTCCAACGCTCTCCAGGTCGTTGTTTCCCGGGTCAACCCTCGGATCCTTGTGTAAAGTCACCGTCACCCTTTTCTCCTCCTTTTGCCCTTGCTTAACCAGGTTAAGATATCTCTGCAGCAGGGCGTCATATTTTTTGACTCTTTCATGAGGAATAAATCCAGGTTCGTTTAAGACGGCTCTCATTTTAGCGTCCAGATCATCCTCCGCCGAATGTCTGATGGTTTGCTCCGACCGAGTCAAACGATTCAATTGTTGGGGGGATAGGAGAAACATTTTTTGAGCCTTCTTCATTCTCAACCTCTTCTGACCAATCCCCCGATAAGATCTCCTATAAACGGCACGACTGTAGAGAGCAGGGGTAAAAGAAAACCCCCCGACTAGACCAGAGTCTGTCGTTTGCGTTTCAGTCCGGTCCTTTTATCGGCCAGCAGTCTGATAATTTTCTTTTGTTTTTTAAGTTTACTGAATTGAGACTGAGATAAGGGCACGTTACCCTTTAGAATGTTTAAAGCAATTTCACACAGAGTTTGGATAAAGTCTGGGGAGCCATAACTCAGAATGTCTCGACGTTTTTGAGGCGTGGCGTGATACAGAGCTTTCAACATGGGAGCGTTCCTTTTTACCCGCTTCGACATTTTTTTTTTTTTTTTTTCAAATTATGTTTTTGGCAGGTACACAACAGGCCACTGCTGCGGAAGCACACCCGATCTTAGTCTGTATTGTTCTGGACAGAAAGGCGTCAGGTCGACCAATAAATACCCGTGAGGCTCCAAAGTAGCATCCGCGAAACTTTCCAAGAAAAAACTTTTTTGGGTGGGAAACATTTGTTGAGCTAATACATTAATCTGTAATCTGTCCCGTGGGTTCTTAAACAGAATCATATAATTGCAATTCAGGCTAATGGTGCGTGAAAATTTACCCTGGTAAAAAACATTTTGGGTCAGCATCATAACGCTCATATTTTTATGATGTCTATACTGTGTGAAAATTTTGACCACTTCGGGATGATTGGAGGCCTGAAAAATAACATCGTCCAGAATGACCAAATGAGTTTGATCAGACGGAAACAAGTTTTCATCTTCAAAAGAATCAGGCAGGCCTTCAACAAATTTAATGTTTTTATTCATCTTTTGCAATTCAGCATACATGGGTTGAAAGGATGTATAAATCCAAACAATGTTGTCGGGTACAGAATTCATTACATGTTCACAATTTTCCAATATAGATTTTACAAAAAAAGTCTTTCCATATCCACTAGGCCCTACAATCAGACACAAAAAAGGTGTATAATATAGGATCAAAGTCTACTTTTTCCATTCTTTTTTTTTTTTTTAATATCCGAAAGGTAAAGTTTTACCGTCAGGAAAGAGACGCCTTTTGTCATACACTACTCTAAACTTTTTTTCAAATGAAGAGTTTTTTAAAAGGAAGCCCCTTTTGTCACGAACAATTTTTTGATGAGGGGTGTATATCTCTCCCGTCTTTTCTCCCTCTAGATATCCCTCCACCAGATCTTTAACGCTGTCAAAGTTGACCCTCTCGCAACACTCGCGAGTTTGAGTGATTCCTTTGGCACGCAGCACCGTTTTTTTACCCTGGCGAGTTTGGTAGGCGTAACTCTTTGGACCGGCGGAGGCAAATTCATGAATGCTGTCTCCCCCCAACTCGTCCGTCAACTCACCTAAATAGGACCCCATCTCCAGAGGAGCCTCTCCCTCTCTCACCGTATAGATTAAACTATCGGTGTCATTGTAAAGAACTCTCTCTTGCAACCTCTCTAGGTAACCATACATTTTCAAGCGTGCGTAAGCGGTGGTAAAAGCGGCGATAAATACATTATTTGCACTACCGGGAAGCACCACACAACCCTTGCTGTATTTCCACTGCACCATAGCAATGTGCTCGCTGAGAAAGGAGAAATATTCAACCTGGTACTTTCCTGAAAACACAAAGTCAAAAAATTCTTCACTTTTTCTCACCAAGGTGGTCTGAGTTCTATTATGCCTCTCTGCAAACTTTCCCCAAAGGCTATTTAAACAGAGTTTTGACATTTGTCTCTTGGCCGGGTTGACCTCAATTTTTGCAGCATCCAGCTGTATTCCCTGATTTTCACGATATTCCCGAATGTACTTTTCCCTGCTTTCCGCATCTACGGCTTCTTTAGGATACCCTGAAGCTTCCTGCTTCCCCTTCAGAAAAGTTTGAACATAACGCGTAAAGATGGTACTGCTCTGTTCCTCAAAGTGCCACACCTCCGTAATCTTACCGACTCTGTACCCCAGCTGAAGAGCTTTGTTGAATTCAGCCGTAACCCAGACCCCCGTCAGCGCCCTGGCTTCCTCATCATGCTCGCAAGATCCCTGCTGGTTATTGTTTTCGGCACATGTGCGACAAAGTGTAAACACTAGTTTACCCTTAGCCGTTCTGCAGGGTAGCGATGGGAAATAGAGACCTCGGGGAGGGTGAACGACGGCTCTAATCAGACCGAAATAGTTTTGGACGTCGCCAAAATTGGTGTGAATGATAACGGGGTGTCCCAACGGATAAGGAAATGCGCTGTTGACGTACGGGTAGAGAGACGTGACATCCGCATATAATACACGCTCACCCACCCCCGCTGTGTACCTCAGCCTGAAGGCGCTCGTTCTACCCCCAAAAAGAGCTTGTCGTGGAATAAGAGGTTCGGGAAAATTGTGAGTTTTGAGAAAGTCTATTACCCCCGGGTGTGATTTTCTCATCTCATTCCACTCGTGCCCTCTTATGACGATCGTGTTGGCTTTGTGATCACGCTTTAGCGTCTGTATTTTTTCCTCGGTAGCCCTGTGCAACTCCTCATAAGGAGTGTTTGTCAAAGGACATACGGCACTGGGTTCGAAACACGTCGGACATCCGTGATAAAAACACCCCTGAAATTCCCAGACGTACACTTTGTCCTCAATTTGAGCAAACCCGTCTACAAAGTATGGCCCCATCCGCTTTTCCCCTGTGTTTAAAGCATGCTGAATGAAAACACCGCGGTGGTGAGACTCCCATTCTAGCCATTGAATGCTGGCTAAGGAGTATTTTTTACACTGGCGCGTATAGTTATCGGGCGAAGGTATGGCTAGGGAGCGTTGTTTAAGAAAATTTGTCACAAACACCTTCATGCAGGCTGAGGCTATGGTAATACGGCTGAAAGGATCAACGCCCGTCTCACGCATAAACTCTTCTCTAAATTTGATACACCCTGTGTGGAGAATGTCGACGTCGTTTCTGCAGTAATGTACCGCTTGTTTTTGAAAATCAAAGATCCCTCGGCTCGCTTTCTGATACCACGCCTCAAACTTGTCCCGCTCGACGCTCGTCATGCGTTCTACAGCGTAATTGTTCATGGGAGGGTATTTTCCGGTATAATTTAAATGTTCCTCCGAACTAAATTTGTGAGGAAAATATCCCTTGGACCAATCCTGGAATCCTAACGCTTTAGGCATGGCGCTGAGAGGCATGGTGAGAAAGGACAGCGAGTCAATGTATTTTAACCGGAAATCAGGGTCTTCAAAACAGAGAACTTTACTCCCCTGCATGATGATAGAGGGTGCTATGCCCAACTGCACCATACCTCTCAAAATCAGGTAACCGTCAAATCCTCTCGAATTGTGGGCTATAAATGTAGAGTCTTGATAACAAGGTCTCCTAAAATGTGTGAGGAAAACTGTTACGCAGTCCAGACCAAAAGCATACCACTCTTCTCCTTGCAGCGTCTTTGTACGGACTAGAAAGGGAATGTGCGTGTGTTTATCATCAACAAACGTCTCAAAATCATAGAATATGATTTTGTTCTTGTGCTCTAGCTCGCGCGGAAGGGGTTGGATGTAGCAAAGATGCCCCGTATCGGTTGTCTCGGGGGTGCGGGGTAACGCCTCTCTACATATTTGACATTTTAACACGGGGCACTTGTGCTTATCGATACCTGTAGCCACAGGTATATTGTAAAATAGTTTGCATTTAAGGCATTTTTTCCGCCGGTCGCAAATGCTGACGAGCTTGTCGTTTATTAATCGTTTTTCTATATGTCTGAGGAAACATGAGGGAGACCGACACCACATGTTGCAATCCTTGCAAAAGACCATTTTTTTCATTATTTTTACGCAGTCAGGATTTGTGCAGACCAAGCAATGCCCCTCGCAGCTGTGTCTGTCAGTTTTGTCATACCCTCTGTAATAGTAGTGGCAAATGTTTGGCTTCGATAAAAATTCTTTAATGTCGTTGATGCCGCTGTAGTGATTCTGAGATAAATACAGATACAACGGTTTGTCTGATTTGGGAGAATCTGTCTCGAACCGTGAGAAAGGTCGTTGACCCTCGTCTCTGTACAGTACCACAATTTTACGTTGCACAGCTTTTTCAAATTTAGGGATATGACTGAAAGTGACGGGGGTATGATCGTCTAAGCCCGCTTGAATCTGTATTTTTCTGGCCTCCTCTACAGCCTGGCTATCTGTAAAATTAGGATGGATCAGGTGAGCTAGGCTGATGGCAAAACAGAGTTGATTATTTGAGTTGTACGGCTTGTACAGATAGCGAGCTTTCTTTCTCTGGAGTTCGTGCTCTAAAAGGCTTTCCACACTTCTCCTGACACCCCCTCTAGGATTATGTATCACCTGCGCCACTACCTCTAACCCATCGTCATCCATAATTGCTGCGTTTGATTGTACCAATTGGTCTAGCACGGCTTGAAAAGCAGTCATCACAGCCCCGGCATTGTTTTGATAAGTAAAGGAAGTGTGTTGTCGTGCACTGTCACCGATTAACTCTAATTGGACGATATTGTTGGGTCTAGCCTCTGCTATTACCCTTTCTGACAAGTTTTCAAGGTTTCCCATAACTTGACGGTAAAATGTTGCATAATCTGTTACACCATTGTTTTGAGGAAAGGTTAAAACGCTTCTCATCTCTACATTGTTAAATGTATCACGCCTAATGTCTTCAGCATTTGATCTCTCACCCCCACCCCCTATCTGGTCCAGATTCCCCCCCTGCTGTGTGTGCTGCTGCTGCTGCTGCTGCTGCGGCTGCTGCTGCGCGTCATCCGAATTTAAATGTTCAAGGGCGTCTTGTAATGGTTGGAAATAGTCTGATTCATAATCTGCCCGGTTGTTTGAATTTAAATGTTCAAGGGCATCTTGTAAAGGTTGGAAATAATCTGATTCATAATCTGCCTGGTTGTTTGAATTTAAATGGTCAAGAGCATTTTGTAAAGGATGGAAATAGTCGGTTTCATTTTCTACCGCTTCTAATTCTCTGACAGCCTCCTCTAATTCGGCCGGAACTACGCTTCTTTCCTCCTCCATTTTCAATATTATAGTGCGTATGACAACATTGCTTTCATCAACTTGAGGGTCAGAGTCATAAAACGGTATCCCCGTTTAACCCTCCTCCTCCTCCGCCGTTCTCGTCGTCTCGCTCTCTCTCTCCTCGTTCACCTAAGTGTAGAAAAAAATAACCGACTTTAACCGCATGTGGCGCTGTCATCGTCACTCGCACCCGGAAATATCACCGCTACTTCCCGGAGCGTAATACTCATTTGAACGTCTGGCGGGTAAGAGTAAAGACGCGACCAAACTCTGAGGAATATTAAAAACCAACTTACAGCGGGTGCATGTGGAAAATGTATGCCGAAATTCGTCTTCGTTTTCGGCGTCGGACTCGGAGATGGCGCTCTGGACTGGAGCCGATGCCTGGATCAAAGATGTAGCGTCAGGGTTCTCTGAAGCAACCGGGGAAAGAGCCTCGATCTCGGGTGCTTCAACGGAGGCGACCGCCGCAGGAGAGGAAACAACTCCGGTAGTCGTGTCGGGGGCCTCGGTTGTGACCGGGTGAAGAGTCTCGGAGCCGGCTGGCGAAGACGGTTGCTCCGATAAGGCTGGCAAGTGGAAATTTTCAGCCCAACTCTGAGGCGACCCTGAAAAATCTGTAAGTGTTTCTCCCCATCGTTACTCGTGCTTATATGTGTAACTTTTGAGTTTATGCTTTGATAAATGCGAATCATTTTACTCACCATACTGCGATTGCGAAAAGGCAATCACGACGGGGATTTCCAACATTTCTTCTACAAAAGCGAACAAATTAATAAACATATTATTAAAGAATAACAATATATATATATATATATATATATATATATAGAGAGAGAGAGAGAGAGAGAGAGAGAGAGAGAGAGAGAGAGAAATTAAATTGAATTAAAACTCACCCCGAACATCATTTTCCACATTTGAAAGATCAATCATGTTGAGTTCTTCATCCCTCACGTCATCATCATCTATTAAGTATTAAATTAAGTATTAAATCAAGTATTTAATAAGTGTTTAATAAATGAGGAAAAACAATAAATAAAACACTTACACCAATTTATTATTTCCACTTCTGTATTTTGGATAACGTTTTGTTCATCCTCCGAAATATCCTCGTCTAATAACAAAAAAAAAAAAAAAGTAAATCAACGGTATACTACGGTATTGAAATAAATATAATGAAGTAGATAAATAGATACTTACACACCACAGAGTGATCTTGAGGATCTGGTAGATGGTTCCTCGGAATAGGGTGAATTTCAGCGTGGGTGAAAACTGTTTGTTTTTTTGTTTATTGTAGAATAAATACTTATTATTATAGAAATGTTAAAAAAATATATATGAGGGGGAAAAAAAATCATTACCCTTTCTCATCCTGAACGGCGGTGCTGGTCTTGCAGATGTTTAAAACTGACCCTGAGGATCCGTTTAAATATCTTTCTGAGACAATGTGAATAATATATATATATATATATATATATATATATATATATATATATATATATATATATATATATATATATATATATATATATAATATTCCCATTCTTTATTATGAACTTGAAGACTTTGTCACCATGGTGTATGATTTCAGAGACCAGACAACATTTTTCCCATGCACCGGGTGAGGGGGACACGTCAAAACTTTTACCGCTTCTTTTCGTCTGTGCTTAGGGTTCAATGTTGCGGTAGTAGTTTAGACAATAGACAACCCTTTTCCCATGCTTTTAAAGAATATAGTGGTATAGCTTCACCTATTGTGCATCTGTGTGTCTATGTGTCAGAATGATAAAATGATCAAAATTCTCTCTCTCCCACTCTCTCACACATACAGGGATCTGAAAACCTACAAGGATGTTCAAGAATCGTCTCTATCAAGACTTTTCTATGTACTTTTCTCTAAATCTCATACACTGTTTTATGGCATAATGTTTTTTATGGTAAAATGTTTTTTTTATGGTAAAATGAGTCTTTGATAACCAACACTCGCATTCGCGCCATTTTTACTTCTCCCCCCACTTTTCCCATACCCCCTCCTCCCTCCCCTTCTCCTCTCCCCCCCTGTTCCCACAACCCCTCCCTTTCCCAATTTTCCCACGCACCCCTCCCTTTCCCCCTCGGTCACGCCCCCTCATCCATCAATCAAACGAGAACAATACCTGCAAATTTGACAGAAGGTAGGGACTTATACTCTCTAACTGTAATTATGAGTCATAATTACAGTTAATGCAGGGTACTCCGGTGAAAATGTGGCGGCGCACCGGGGGGGGGAGACAGTCGTCTCGCATCCTCCCGTCCCGCCGACAGCGCATGCTCTCATCCCTGCCGCGCGCATTATGTGCCCGCCTGTGACCGTCTCTGGCCCTGAAATTCACTTTGAGAACCCCTAATCTCTTCTAAAGTATTATTTTCAGTATACATATCAAATGTCCCAGAAATTGTGTGCAAAAAACGAATTTTTTCAGTGTGCAGGGATGGGGTGGGTGCCCCACAAATTTCTTGCTTGGAGCCCCAAAGGACCCTTGCCCCGCCTCTGATTATGAGCCCAAGCCCAATTTAAACTGGACATTTTTTTAATATGTGGGCTGTTACAACGGACGTTCTCAAGCTCCATGTTGCACTTACACTACACAATCAGTGATGCCGGTAAGGTGTTACTCTAATCTGACCACTTTTTTCAGTGAGGAGTAATCAAACCACTAATCAGATTGAAGTTACTTATTCAAATCACTGTGCGTTACTATTATTTTTGTCATTTTCCTTTGTAAAATTATATATTTTTGCTTTCTTCTTGTGTCTCGGAGAGTGACGTCACGTGCGCGAGAAGTCACGTTTTGTACATGAGGACACTCACTCACGTATAAAACCCAATATGCAAACTATTCTAAGAGATGCTATCCAAGACTGGACAGCGAGCCGAAAAAACCTCTGAAGGTAATGCGCTGAATGTATTTATAGGCTTCCAGCAGGGCGGGGTTTATGCAAATCATCATAGCCGCATTACATAACGCGGCCATGATTTCTGACCTGCCCATTAAATCCTGAACACAGAAATAGTGAAACACAGTTTGTGAGCCTAGCTCCAAAATTAAATTCTAAATGGTTGAATGCTTTTTACATGTTTTAAGGAAATACATTTATGACCTTTTTAATGTGTTTAGAAGAAAATGGCTGAATTTGCTTTACACAGACTTTAATAAATAAAGATATGAATATGTGCCTTAAAAAATTAACAAAACAGGGTGCATTTCCCCAAACGAAATACACGCCCCCCTCCCCAAAGTCACACTTCCAGTAGACCCCTGAACCGGGTCTGACTATGGAGCTGGGCTGGTCCACCCACGCCGACGTGATGAGGAACAACATGCTCAGCAACCGTGACAGAACTAAACGTAATGTATATCTCAAATCAGAAATAGCCACTTTACAGCAGAAAAATAAAATAAAGTAAAATAATAATAATGATAATGAAATAAAATAGGCTTGAATTAACAGTCTTTACAGTCCAGGAAAAAATTAGGCCGCCTGCATTGCAGCCGCATTCTTAAACAGTCCATAAAGAAATGGTTACCTGTATTTTGTCCGCGTTAAGCATATTACTCAGTGCCCAGCGTTGCCTCGTTTCCCTCAGCTTTCAAGTTTCGCAAAAAAGCGTCCGCTTCAGGTGCCATGTCGAAAGTGTGCCGTCTTCCCCTGATGGTCACCAGAGGAGTGGCTGGATGAATTATTCTATAACGCAGGTCTCGGATAGAGAGGGAAGCCAGTTCTTTCTTTGCGGCATCAAACACCTTTCTGCGCTTAAGCAGATCCACAAACATGTCGGGGAAAAACATGACGCTCTTATCGCCGACAAGTATCTTTCCTTTGCTCCCCACCGCTTTCATTACTTGTACCTTGTTGGCGAAGTTCAGGAATTTCATTGCCACCACTCGCGGGTCGCGCTGTATTTTGTTGATCCACCTCTCTGTTTTTAATTCTGACCACTCGGTGTGCCCTTTCTATCAGCAATGGTCCCAGAAAGTTGTCTTCACCAAGCACTTCAGGAATCCACTTTTCCAAATAAGCTTGCATGTCGTGTCCCTCTGTTGACTCGGAAAGACGTGTTCGGTTTTCCAAGTCATCCACCTTGAACGCTAGCTCTTCCATGGCCACTTTCATGTTGGTTGACTGTGTTTTCAGAGATGCTAAGTCGTCCTCGACGATGCTAAGTCTTTCTTCTGCTTCAGTCATTCAGCCAGTCAATGACTTTAGTTCCCCCTGCACTCCTCGAATAGCACCAATTAGCCCATCAAACCTTGACACAAAGTCTTCTTTCATTGTATGAATAGCATCCAAAATTTGACCAGAGCGAGTTGTGTCATCATTGCTAGCTTGGAGTTAGTTAGCTCAGTCGGGTTGGGGGAGCTACCGGAGCCACCCGTAGACCCAGTGGTGTCCGAAGTCTTGGTTTGCGGTTTCCTTTTTTTTCAAAGACCCCGCTATTCCGAAAAGGCTGTTGGGGAAACCCCTCCATTCCGAAACCCCCCCACTCCAAACTAACCCTAACCTTAAAGTCCGTGTAAAGCAAATTCAGCCATTTTTTTCTAAACACATTAAAAAGGTCATAAATGTATTTCCTTAAAACATGTAAAAAGCATTCAACCATTTAGAATTTAATTTTGGAGCTAGGCTCACAAACTGTGTTTCACTATTTCTGTGTTCAGGATTTAATGGGCGGGTCAGAAATCATGGCCGCGTTACGTAATGCGGCTATGATGATTTGCATAAACTCCGCCCTGCTGGAAGCCTATAAATACATTCAGCGCATTACCTTCAGAGGTTTTTCGGCTCGCTGTCCAGTCTTGGATAGCATCTCTTAGAATAGTTTGCATATTTCCGACAATTTCCTCCCCTTGATCAAGCGTGTGTGTGTGTGTGTTTGTTTGTAATAACTCAAAATAATGACTGTATTTCCAGCTACAAAAGGCGCATCTCTCTCCTCCCTCCATGTTGCCTTTGCCGCTGCGCGGTTTTACACGTGAGTGAGTGTCCTCATGTACAAAACGTGACTTCTCGCGCACGTGACGTCACTCCCCGAGACACAAGAAGAAAGCAAAAATATATCATTTTACTAAGGAAAATGACAAAAATAATAGTAACGCACAGAGATTTGAATAAGTAACTTTAATCTGATTAGTGGTTTGATTACTCCTCACTGAAAAAAGTGGTCAGATTAGAGTAACACCTTACCGGCATCACTGATTGTGTAGTGTAAGTGCAACATGGAGCTTGAGAACGTCCGTTGTAACAGCCCACATATTAAAAAAATGTCCTGTTTAAATTGGGCTTGGGCTCATAATTACAGTTAATGCAGGATACTCCGCAGAAATTTGAAGTGGGGCGGCGCACCGTGGGGGGGGGGGGGGGGGGACAGTCGTCTCGCATCCTCCCGTCCCGCCGACAGCGCATGCTCTCATCCCTGCCGTGGGCATTATGTGCCCGCCTGTGACCGTCCCGCCGACAACAGGTGCTCTCGTCCCCGCCACCGGCCAGACTTTAGATTTTCTGCCTGAGCCCGAACCGACCCTCTCCGTCCCTGGCTTGCATCCTCCCGTCCCGCCGACAGCGCATGCTCTCATCTCCGCCGCCGGCATTATGTTCCTGCCTGCAACCGTCCTGCCATCAACAGGTGCTCTCGTCCCCGCCACCGGCCAGACTTTAGATTCTCTGGCCGAGCCCGACCCGGTCGTTATCCCGGTCGTTATCGCCGTCAGCCAGGGAATTCGGTCGAACGCTCGTCACCGCCAGCGGGAGGCGAGAAGACCGCGGAAGCCCACAAACACCCACTATAAAGCAGCTAACATTGAGGATGAGTATAGCGTCGCAGCGCTGCTGTTCCACCGTCTGGGGAGAACCCTGCTTAATGTGTCGGCCCGGCCGGCTCGGACACAACGTGCACGGGCAATTAAATGCATGTTGCTGAAGGTGCAAATCCTGAAAGTGATTTTACATCGTGCATCCTGTCATGCCCATGTAATGTTAGCAAATGTTATTGCATTTAATCATGACATGATTTGGCCTCATTCCCTGAGCAGAGTCCATCTGACAGCACAATGATAATCCACAGGTTATATTTATGTGCACCAATATAGCTATTACAAGGAATTCTATGTAGACTGGGGTGTTAGGTTTGTGTGTAATGTAAAACATGGCCTGTGAGGAACGAGGCTGAGCACTATCAGTGTCTGACTCAGAGTCAGTTTCTGGCTCTGATAGCTCAAACAAGTCGGGGTGGGTCCATCCGATGATGCTGCTAGCTTCCATTGTTACTGTAGGTTAGGTCCTCCTGCAGGACACGGAGACGGCTCCCCTCCTGTGTGGTCGTGGCTTCAGCGCCTCTAACTGACACGCCCCAAGCGTTTCACAGCAGAGAGAAGTGCTTGTTTTTCCATGATTTTGAGACCTAATTTTATATACTTGGCATTTTTTTTAATCTTTCAAATTTGGCTCAGTGGTCAATGACACATGTTTCTGTGGTATGACAAACTCATAACACAAATTTATTATTGCTTTACACGGACTTTAAGTTTCCTTTTTGGTGTAAAATCAATTCCAACCCATATTTCCAGCGTAGTAACATGTCATGTCTTCTAAAAATCCAGTTTACCTCTTGGAACGTAAGAGGTTAAAACAAACTTGTCAAGCTTAAACAAGTAATGAGTAGGATTAAACAATTAAAAACTAAGTCTTTCTGCAGGAGACACATTTAACACCTGAGGATACAATGAAATTGAGTAGGAGCTGGTCAGGTCGAGTATTTTCGGCTTCATTTAGTTCTCACTCACATAGGGTGGCCACTCTAATACATAACTCGCTACCTTTTCATCTCATTAAGGTTGATGAAGACAGATTTGGGAGATACCTTATTATTCAGTGTGAAATTCTTTCAGTTAGGTTAAACCTTGTCAACTTATTATTACTTCAGAAATCTCTTTTTGTCCTTGGTTTGACCTTGATTTTCCTGGTAGTTTCATCATAGGTGGAGTATTTAACAGCACTCTGGCGCCTTCAGTCATTTTGGCTGAGGGATCCAGAATTTGTGGAGTTCATTAGGGTGCAAATTGATGATTACTTTAAAAATAATACAACTCAAACATAAGCTACTATACGGTGAAAAGCTTTTAAAGCCTTCCTGAGAGGACAGATGATAAGTTTCACAAGCTTTAAACATAAATCTTGAAGGCTGGAGATGGAACAGTTAGAAAAAAAAATTAAAGAAACCGAATCAAAACATTTCGCTAATCCTTCCTAACATTCATTTAAAGATCTTAATGAATTCAGAGCTAAGTACAATGTTTTATCTGTCAATAAAGCAACTAAAAGCCTGTTGAAATTGAAACAGTCCTATTATGAGCAGGGAGAAAAGGCCAGTAAACTCTCAGCTTGGCGTGTTAAACAGTCTGAAACTGAAAGAACAATAAATACAATTCAGCTAGATGATGGTTCGGAGACTAGTGAGCTCAAATAAATCAATTAAGCTGTTAAAAGTTTCTATGAGAATTTATACAGTACAGATCTCTCACCCTCAGCTTTGCAAAAACAAAAAGGATTTTTAGATTCATTGAACATAAAACCTCTTGAAGAAAACTTCTCAGCTGATCTAAACCTTGACATAACCATTGAGAAACTGTCTGCGGCCACTAGAAGTATGAAGGGGGGAAAGACCCCAGGGCCCGATGGGATCCCCATTGAAATTTATTATATATGTAAAGATGCTTTACTGCCACCTTTGCTTGAAATGTATAAAGAGTCATTGGGCAGCGGGTCTCTCCCCCCATCTCTAAATATAGCAGTGATTACACTTTTGTTAAAACCAGGTAAAATGTCTACCCTTTGTGCGTCATATAGACCAATATCCCTTCTCAATAATGACCTTAATATTCTTTGCAAAACATTAGCTGGACGGTTAGATACACTTCCTCCACAAATGGTGCATGTAAAAAAATTACATAGCCTTCCTCTTAATGATCAAATGGGCTGTAAGGAGAGGAAGAGTTTGAGAATGACATTTTGCTTAAGGTGTCAAAAGAAGCCACAGGTGGCGACACATCCCCCACATGGAAGGATACACAAGCTTAGATAAAATGACATTTGCTGTCCCTACATTTACATCTGTTTACATCAAAGGGTCACTGTCCTGGGAAGACAGGATACACCCAAACATCAAATAATCAATGTAACACTGTAATGTAAAGAAAATGTTTTATGACTGTTGTAACTGAAGGTAACCTCCTCTCTCCTGACTGTACTTAAGGAATATCCATTTAGAGCTCGGCAGAAAATGCTCTTGCCTTTTCTCCACGCTGCGTGAATGAACGAGATCTGATTCATTACGCTGAAGTCTAAAATTCTTCGGAGACTTAGCAACTCTCTACCTCAAAAAAGAGAATTTCCACAACAGTGCACCAGGACCAAAATGGCTTCGTTCAGGGACGGCAAGGTTTCCATAATATAAGACGAGTGCTTAATATTGGCTGTCAGGCTGTATGGACACCGCTATTTTTTCATTGGACGCCGAGAAGGCCTTTGACAAGGTGGAGTCGCACTTCCTGTTTGAGGTACTTCAAAGATTTGGCATAAAGAAGGAATTTCTCAGCTGGATTAGACTACTCTATGCTGACCCCCAAGCTGTAGTCTCTCTATAAAAGCAAGAAATCTGAGTCTGTCTGTGTATGTGTGCTTCAAATATCTCTGCAGATCAGGATCAGACTTATCTGAGAGTTTGAACATGGCTGCTGTGTGGTTCAAGGGTGTGCAACATCGGATTCGTTTGGACTACAATGATACCGTGTAATTATATAATTATTTCATAAATGCTTTACGAATTTTGCTAGCATTGTCAACCATAGCCACCATAGCCACGTGCGCACCAGAGCCAATCACTGCAGAGCTCACTTCCACGACATACCTTAAGAAACAAGCGGATTTATACCTGTAGCAGTGCGAGCTGGACCAGGATTTTGCTGGCGGTTCGGTCCCGTTCTGTGCATCTAAACCTACTGTTGAGGATATAATTAGGGATCGACCGATTATCTGCGCCGATATTCAGCATTTTGACGCATATCGGCATCTGCCTTTTTTTTAATCCGACGGCCGATAAGAGATCAATTTAAAACTGGGTTATTTTGGCTCTGATGCAGCCGCGCCTCTCTGTCTGCTGCCACTACTCTGTCTCCAGCATTGTCCCACCCACAGCACCATCTGATTGGTTTAGCCACCATGTAAAACTGGATTCACAGCCCGGTGCTTTTCCTGGGGGCTTGGTTCCGGAGGTAAGTTAAGACAGCAGACCCTCCCGAAATCGTAATAAACATCTCAGTCCTCTACAATTCACAACTACTAGTAACATTACTGTGAGCCCGTTAACGTTATGTTAACATAATCGGCAGCTCTGCTCGCTTGCAGTCCCTCCAGACGTGCCTGTTAATCACTCGCTAATATCAATATGGAAATAATCCGTGATAGTAGAAGTCTGTGTGTGAGTGAGAGAGTAAAAACCTCATAAACTCAATTCAGCCCAGTTGTATTACAGGGAAGCACGTTGAGGTGAAGGCTGATTGGCTTTTAGCGTAACGTTAGCCCACCGGTCCGCTTTCTCCTTCTCTGGCTCTAGACGCTCAGCAGACTGTAGAAACTCTACACTCACGACTACCAACGTTACTGTGAGGCCCAATTCATTAGCGGCAGCTGTCTGTTCCTATGATAAACACTGATTATTAAAGTGAAGATGCTGCAGGCTATTTAGTGTTTTTAACTGTTTAATCACTTGAAAAAAGGTTGCTGATAATATTGATAGGGAAGTAGTCAGAGTCAAAGTAATCAGTGTGTGTGTGTGTGTGTGTGTCACATGAGAAGCTGCAGAAACTGATAGCAATGTCGGGCAATAATGGCTGTTTAACTACCAAGTTATTTTAATTGATCTTTTTCTGTGTTGATTGAGAGATCCTAAGCAGCAGAAACTGACATATTGTCATGTAGTGTGTCCTGAAGCTGTCTTTGACAGTTTCTTGTAGAGAGGAGCAGGATATTGCTGTTCAAGACTCAAGACATAATGTCTTGACTGGCTGAATTGAATTAGGGCCACCTGGGAGGTAGCATAAAACAAAGGACATTAGACTTAGGTTATACATCTCACCTCCAGCAGGGGGGGAGCATGTAAGACTGCATCATAAAGCCTACATGAACTGCACGGTGTTCAGGGATTACTAGTCTCTCATACTGCCATTGTACAGTTTTTTCAGCTATAGTTACATTAATCATTAGTAATGTAGCAGCCTAGTTTTGAAGACAGGGTCCCTGCTATCACGTCATGTAAAAATATATATATAAAATATAACATTTACATAATAAAATCAACTACAGGCTTCCCAAATGCTGTAGTAAATTAAGCATGATGAGTTGAGCATATGTCAGCATGTAGTCCCACTTTTAAGTCTCTCTCTTTATTTCAAACCTTTATTGCAGATGGATAGACTTAAGTCTATGTGTAAAAACACTCAAAGTTAAGTGTTGGAGTTTGTATTATTCAAAATTTTGACGCCAATATTTTCCCTTTTACTGCAAATGAATATCGGCTTCAAATATCGGTTATCGGTCTCCTTGACTACTAATAATTGGTATCGTATCGGCCCTGAAAAAACCATATCAGTTTATCTCTAGATATAATGAGACTAAAAGAGTTTGGACCGAGTCCGTTCCAGTCTGAGGAGATGCGGATACGCGAGGACTACAAACTGGAATCGGAATCTGTGGGTAGCTAGCTGCTAGCCCACCCACACGGCCCACCTCTCGAGTTGACAGACCGGACGCGCCGGCACGTCCAAAACCGGACTTACAGTAAATAATGTCCGCCACGCTTTTTCGCAAACATTGCCATCACGTTTGCTTTGTGTCTGGTGCAGGAAGGAACGGTAAAAACGGGCTTTTGTCACAAAAGTGTCCAAGCAGCAAGTTTGGTTGTAGAGGAACAGGGGAAGTTGTGGGAGGGACGCCGGCGGTGATACAGACAGCGACAGAGATAGTGAGTTTTGAGAGTTGAGAGATTTGTGATATATAGCGTGTTTGGAGTGTATAGTTAGTGTGTTATATAGTGTTTGGTGTAGCGTGTTAAATGTGTAGTGTAGTCGTTTTTTTGTGTTGTGAGTCAAAACAAGGAGGAGACTGCTGAATGTGGAACAGGCAGGAATGAGCTGAGCTCTAAGCCTGAGGGATTGCCTGCATTTAAATGTAAATAGTTACATATAACTTTGTACATTTCAAAAACGTATTCACAGATTTAGCAAACAACAATTTATATTTGCATTATAACTAATACAAATGGTTCATTAAACATATTTGTGGTTTTCACAGTAAAAAATTTAACTTTTTCCTACTCTGATTTTATGTTATTTTGTGATTTTAAGTGTTAATATAGTATTTCAAAATGAAAAAAATAACTGTACAGTCACACATGTGAGACAAGGTAAATAGTTTTTAAGGTGAAATATAATGGTAAAATCAAAAGTAGTCAAAAACAGCCAATTATATCCCTGACGTCCCACCTTCAAACATAGCGTCATTTGGCCATCCATGAAAAAACTACTTAACCTCCCACTTTTCTATAGGAATACATGCTTCCTACGGACAATGCACTAGTTTTAACAAATGAACTGTCTTCAGCACCCTTTAAATTGCACAGGGGCACAAGACAGTGCTGCCCTCTGTCTCCACTGTTATTTACCTTGGCAATCGAGCCGACTTGCCATGGCAGTTCGTAATCATCCTTATTTAAGTAGGATAGGAGATATGGAACATCGTATAGCCCTGTATGCTGATGATGTAATTTTGTTTGCTCTTATTTGAAACGAGAGTCTACTAGCTTTACTGGACCGAACTAATTATTTTGGCAGCTTTGCAGGATACAAAATAAACTACTCCAAAATTGTAATATTATTTATGGATGAAAAGGATCGACTAAACCCTCCACTTAATACTTCTTTTACGATTTCACACAATGGCTTTACGTACCTGGGTGTTAATATTGCCCCCACCACCGACAAAGTTATTTATTATTACTTAACTGCAATACTTTAACGGATAAAGTCATCCAACTTCTAAACAGATGGAATAATTTACCCATTTCTCTGATCTTTAAATCAATTTTACCTAAATTTATGTATCTGTTCCAATCTATCCCACTTGCTCGCCCACCCTCACTCTTTAAGTCACTTGGAAAGCTTTTTTCTAACTTTATATGGAAAAACAAGCACCCTAGGCTCAAGCTCTCGCTACTTCATCTACCATATGAGAGAGGTGGCTTACAACTACCAAATCTTGAGTGGTATTACTTGGCAGTTCAAATCAGAGCAGGAATGTTATATTTTAAGAGGAAACCACCCTCCAGCCTGGGTTTCAATAGAGGCACATTTAATTAACATCCCTTTATACCTATATTTATACTCTGCCAACAAACAGAAACTACTCAAACATACAAAAAATAATTTTCTCAAAAACGCAGTAATTATCTGGCACAATGCTCTTGCATATCTGGGAGAGATAACTGAACTATCTCAGTTTTTCAACCTGGTAGAGCAGATCTGGGATTTAAGATCTGGGCATCCCAGGGTATAGCCAAGATGGCTGACCTTTACAATGAAAACCTGATTCTCATGTCATTTGAAAAACATTTTTTTAAATTTCTAGAACATGGAAGCTTCATCCTTTCTAAGCAGAATAATAATTTGAATCTTCCTCCCCTATCCAAACTAGAGTATTACACTTACTTAAGTTTTTACATTCTAGGGGACAGGTTTCATTATTATATAAGCTTTTTGTAAGCAAGTCTAAAGAGTCATCACAACACTTACTTTCAGCTTGGAGAATAGATCTGCTGGGGAATTTAACAGAGGAGGAATGGTCCAAAGCATGTTCTCTAGCTCAGACCCAATCCGTAAACACAAACTCCAAACTGCTGCAATATAAATGGCGAAGCCGACTATACATAACACCAGCTAAGTTACACCACTGTAATTCTAACTTACCTGATACTTGCTTCAAATGTAAAGACCAAAAAGGTACTGTAGCGACTTCAACAAACAAATGAGTTGCTGAGAGACTGAGGTTGGGCCTGATTGTCTGACGCACTTCCTAAAAGAATTCACTGTTATTCGAAAATAAGTTTTAACTTTTTATCAACAAAAAACGATGATCAACTCATGATAAATGCACAAACTCGAAATCAAGGTAATCACAGTAATCAAAAGACAAATAGCGGTCAACAAAAATACGGTGACCCAGCTCACCCTCTCTCTCACTCTGACAATGAGAAATGAACAGGTGCCTAAATTAACTAATAACCCCGCCCATATCCATGTGACCCGCTATCCCCTACCAACTCAATATGATCACATAATAAAATATCATAACCAAAACAACAAAAGATAACAGTATCCCTTCACCTTGTGTCTAATAGAAAAAGCACCTAGCAATTAATTCATGGCTCCTACAAGTACCTTATTTCATTGTATGTGGGAATGTCCACAGATTCTTTCTTTTTGGAGGAAAGTTTTAGATCTTGCTATTCAAATCACAGGTGAGGAAGTTCCTCTCAATCCTACATTGTGCATACTCTCTATCCAGAGGACTTCACTACCTCTAAAAAAGTTAGATCTTTACTGAATATTTGTTTTCTAGAAGCCAAACGATGTATAGCTTGCTCATGGAAATCTGATACACCCTGTGCCTCATTCCAGTGGTGGAGGGGTATGACTTTTTACTTAGCTTTAGAAAGGATAAGCTACACAACAAAGAACAGGCTTGACATGTTTTGGAAAATACGGAACATGTTCTATAACTTCCTTGAGAATAACAATGTAGATGTTGACAGTTGGATGGATGATAAGATGGATTGAATTTCCCTGCCCCCTTTTTGTATTATTATTATTTTATTTATTTTAATTTGACTTAATTAATGTACCTATTTGATTTTCATTTACTATTATTTATTTTTATGTATTAATTAATTACTTGGTTAATTTCATTCTGCTTTTTCCCTTTAAACAATGGGTTAGGGTTAGAAATGTAATTGGCCAAGTTGATTCTAATGACTGTAGTGCACTATACACTGTGACATGAACATTTTCTGTGCGTGCTACGAATGAGGACAAACCTGTGGACTTTCACATTCATAACTAGATTCAATACTTATTATTTGTCATTTTAGGTCTCTTGTTATATTGTATTATGTGCCTTGATGTGTTGTTTTGTATTATTTGTTTATTAAATTATCAAATTCTTAATAAACAAATGTTTTTAAAAAAAATGTTATGGATAAACTAGAAACTAGAAAGAACTTTACCAGATTTGTGTAAAAAGTAGCAAGATGGTAAGATGATGAGGGTACTGAGTAAGCATACTGTAGTTTCTGAAAAGCATCATGTTTATTGAGACAGACATCACACTGACCACCGTCAGGGGTCCTCATCAGCTCCAGGATGTTTCACTGGATGTCTTCATCTGTAAACGGCACCAAACACTGATGCTCCTCGGCACACCTGTGCACATCTTTATGTAAGGTGCACAAGGGGTGTTCTACAGCTATCAAACGATTCATTTCAAATGATGGCACACATAATATCTTCAGTAGCTTTAAATGTTAATTTATGTTATTTAAACTGTTTGAAATAAAGGGCGACATATTAGTTATGTTTTGTTCTCGATTCAGCATTTCAAATATAGTCTGAAGACTGTTGTCAGCAGTGTTAGGAGTTTCATAAAGTTGCCAGAAAAGACAACTCGTGTACGCAGGGACCTACAAGTGCCAGACCAAAAAATAACAACAAAACATTTAGAAACCTTCACCAAAATGACTTCACACAGCCTTTGTATTATCAATGTGTGGAGAGGATATGTGCATAAAAATGACATTATTGAATATTTGCACTGTGCACTTGCCCTGCATATTACAACCTGTGGTTGCTCCTGACTTTCTCTGTCATCACTTTGAACGTCAGTACAACTGATGTCATTGCACGCTGTCGGATGCTGTTCAACATTTTATGAGTCGCAAATATGTCAAATATACTTTTATACTTTAATAATAACAGAGAGAGAGAGAGAAAAGAAAAAACTTGTAGCCTTTAGTATTAATTTTTAGTGACATAATAATGCTATTTTGCACGTCTCCTTTGTTAAACAAAAAAAAGAAAGAACAAACAAAAATGAATATCTGAATCTGATATTGAAAAAAAACAAATCAAATCAAATGAACAAACAACTGAATAGTCAAATATTCTGATCCAGGCCTACGTACGACAGACAAAAGCCTGTCACACACTACTGAACCAATATGACTATAAACTAGCAACCTGTCTAAAGAGTACCTTACATCTCACCAACTCCATACTGATATTAGCTTCAGCCGCCCACAACCCTGCGCTGGGTAAGCTTCTATAGGTAATGAATAGATAGAAGGAGACACAGTCAAATGCACCATCATTGCATGCATGTCCCTCACACCCCAAGCCCCAACAGAGGCCTGACTGACCTGGCAGCAGGCGAACCCTCCAGTATATGCGCAGACACTGCTCCTCCTTGCGGAAGCCGCGCTGACACTTGCAGGATGACAGAGAGGGGTGTTTGGTCAGCAAGGCGTCCTGTCCCTTCAGGCACTCAGCAGACGCCTGATCCCCGAGCAGGGACATCTCCGCATCAGCCGCACACAGCTCCAGGCCTCGGTACAGCGCCTCACACCAGGGCTCAGCGGAGCACACCCGGTGAGCTTTGACACAGTCGGTGGGGGAGGGAGTGAAGGAGAAGATGGATTTTGTGGATGGCAACACACCTAAGAGAGGACAAAAGAGATAAAGATGCGGCGTTAAGGTCAGATATATTGCATCCCTGTTGTTTGAGCTCCTAACACACTGGTTTTAGTGAATGTACTAACCAGGTACAACAGCAGAAAGCCTCATGCCATAAGGAACCCAACACTTCATCAACCAGGAAACACATCTAGACAGCCGTGTGTTAAAGGGGAATTCCAGTATTTCTAAACCTGGGGCCCATATCTACATACAAAGTCTGACAATTGGTCCAGCAGATCACCTCAGCTAGAAACGGCTGCAATGTCTGCTACATCATCCTTTTGGGGCAACTTGTTACCAAAGACAGTCAAGTCTCCCTTTAGAAAGTTTGTCAAAATCAGTTCAATATTCAGCCATGACTTTAGAGTTAATTTTTTTCTGGCATTTTTTTCTCCTTGAATGAGAGTTGTGTTTCTGGTATTAAAACAGATCTTCTCGTTAAAAAAAAAAGGTCTCTCTCTGTAGGACTCGTTTCAGTAATATTGTCAAACTCTTAGAATAACAACTTCAGCCTGTCAGGAACAAAAACAAGCACATTTAGTGGACATAACTTTGATGGTGGGAGTTGCCCCAGAGGATTATGTTGTACACATTACAGCCATGTTGCAGCTGCCAGCTGAGGTGATTCCAAAACTTTTGGTAACAATAAATCATTTACACACCAACACACGTGAATCTGAAGCCCAGGTTTAAAAATACTGGAATTCCCTGTTAAGCCTTGATCCCACCAGAGAGTGGTGTAATGCGTTAATCTGTGTGTCTCTACATTTGGTAATGGAGGGACTATATTAGCAGGGATATATAGAACTACTGTAGCTACAGGTGTAAATGCTTATTTACTAACCTCAGCTCCATGAGCCCTGCAAATGCATTTTATAGCATCCCTGATATTGCCAAGGCAAGTGTCGGCTTCCAATGGCATATAGGCTCTGCAGTGGTTATTAAAACCAACAGAACATCAGTGGTTCCATCTACAGAGCATCAGTGACATCAGCGAGGTGAGATGTCTGCACAGAGCCCAAAGGATACTGAAAGACAACACCCATCCAGCCACAGTCTGTTCACCCTGCTGCCATCTGACAACACATACAGGAGTATCTGCTGCCGTACTACCAGACTACAGAGCGGCTCAGTTCATCAGACTGTGAGACTCCTGATCTCATCCTCAACACCCAACATTTTTTTCTTTTGTAGTACAACATGGCTTGAAATAAAAAAAAAACGTCTTCACAGAAGTTAAGAGAATCCAGAATGGAATGATTCAGTTCAGGAAGCAGACAACTGAGTCTGAGCAGAAAGTCCGTAATGAGGAGGACACTAACACCATACTGACGGAACTAGCAAGATCAAGGCATCACAAAAAATGGAAATTAAAATGATAATTGGTGACATGGAGAACAGGAGCAGCCACTTCAATCTCCACTTCCATGTCTTCCCAAAGAGCTTTGGGACCCTGGAGACAGAAAGTTTCCTGGAGAAAAATGTTACCGGGGATGCTGGGTCAAGATAAACTTCTCAATCAGCCCATGATAAAATGCGTGTCCCATATCAGACCACTAGCAGAGAAGGGTTGTAAGCCAAGATGTATTATCATCAGATTTCTCAACTGCCGGGAGAAGGATAATAATCTTTCATTCAGAAACACTCTCGTCATTGATTCAATCATTTATTGCGACAAATGATACACAGTTAGGCTTGGTGCTGAAGGCTCCGCTCCAGAAGCTCCCCAGATTTGGCAAGCAGCATGCTAAATTAATCTGGGGGGCGCGATGCATAACCCCTGCAGGAGTGGAGTCGAATTAACTAGATAAATTAGCCATTTGGCTCAGACTAAGCAGGTGGAGGCTGGGGTGGTGGTGGCAAGCTTGCCGGCAGCGGCGATGTGCGTGCAGCAGTATTGAAGGAGAGATCAGTTAATGACGACTTGGGTTTAAATGGACCGCCTAATTTGGAGGAGTGGATGTGGTTGGTCAGTGACTGATGCTGATCTGATCAGCTGGCTGTCAGCTGACTACAGCTGGGGCTTGTGACTTCCGTGTCCTGCATGAATTTGCGCTATGCTTCATTTTGTTGATGAGAGTTACAAGGATGTAAATCTGATGAGGATCTATCCGATAAAGATAGCTCCCACCTGTACAGAGATGCAGGAGAATCGAGCAGGAGACTTGAGAAGGGTTGGGAATGGAGAGTTGGGGGATTGTGTTTCATGTTATGTGTTTGCATCATGTTAGGGCCAGCTTAATTTTATTTATGCAACTTATATTTGTATTTCTACTCTTAACTCTCAACTAGAGAAATAAAGTATAGCACACCAGTGAAGGATTTCAGATTTGCAACATGGATTGTCTCAGGGATCAATCAGCCAACCAACAGAGGAAGTGTCTTATTACATGTGAAATAATCTAAAGTTGGATCCACTTTGTGTTCACACTGTCTTATTCCAAATGAACCATGAAGTGTGAACATGACATTCATCTGACTGTCATCCTTACATTGCCCGCACTACCTAGACCTATAGGCTGTTTTTCAAATTCTCGTGACTGGCAGCAGGTAATGTTTTTCTTTGCAAAAAGTAAATAAATACCTAGTTTATGCATTTTTCTGATAACTTGAAGATCTAGACTGGTACCCTGTTTTCCATTCTAGATGTTGGAACTTCTAAAAAGGTACCCAGGCTACACTTAGACTCCTTTGGTATTAAACATTCAGTGATGTGCTCAGGGGCCTTGAAAGTGAGGATTCAAATCTAAAAATCAACAATCTGCAATTACCAATAGCAACTCTAAAAGTCCTATTTCAGAGGTAACGATAAAACCAGTGGAATGCAGTGGCAGGTAGAGAATGTTAAGAAGGCATCCTGCACTGTACTATGATCAGCCTTTGTGGACCTCCGCATCCCGACACTCTGCCACAACTCACTTTGTCCGCACATCAGTCTAACCGCCGGCTGCAGTGGCTTGAACCTGACCAGAGACTATCCCGTCTCATGCCAGCGTCTCATCATCAAACTTCCACAAACAAATCTGTTTGCATCTCTGCCGCACAGGAAATGCGGCTTTGTCCCTTTAAAACACGACGTCCTCCGTTGTCTGCGGCTCCCTATAGAGTCATGAGACGCCCAGGTCACACACATGCCGTCTGCCAGTAGCACACACACAACAGTGCAGGGAGCTCGTCTGACGTACTTGTCCTCAGGTCTGACCGACTAAATCTCAAAGCTGTGGTCTTATTTTCATGAGTAGGGTTAATGCTGCCATCCAGGTTTAAAACACAACTACAAGTCAGTAGAGTGCATACCTCCACTAATGCCCAACAGTTCTGTTAGGATTCTTCCATTTTATTACTTTATTACTAGAGCACTGTGACCCCTATGACCCCCTCTCCTGCACTGATGATCCACTTGACCATAAATTACTGTGCACATAAACATCTGTCTGATTCATGCATCTGTTTTTGAGTCCAAGGCACTGTGACTATCACTGCCAGGCACCAGCACACTGTCGACTAAAAGTATGAAGCCTAAGACAATGTCATTTAATTGCTATGTACCAATGAACTGTATTCTTAAATTGTGTTTCACCAATCATCTGCATTATTAAAAGAGTTGTACATATCCTGTTGACGAAAGAGATAGGTTGAAAGTCCTTTTTATGAGCTAATACATAGGAGAGAGAAGCCAGGGTATGAGAGAGAACACAGCCACAATCACTGAGGAGACGAAGGTCAAGAGATAACACTGTTTTGCTCAGAGTCACTGAGGTGAGCTTTAGGGAGTCAGCCGAGAAACTTAAACAAGAGCAGATGTGCATGTGAAGATGAGCATTTACAGGCAGACAGGACAGGGATGTTGTTTCCTCCAACAGGGTGTTGTCTCCAGGGGATCAGGTTTCGTGTTGTCAAGGAGCTGGGACCAGCTCGTGCACCCACGATGGGAGGGGCTAAGTCTAGACCACAGTTCCTCCCCACCTTTTTGACCTGTTTGACCACTGAAAGTTATTCACCTTATCTATTGGCTTAACCAAGGAGAAATTCTACATCTTCTGTAACTGAAAAGACAAAATACATTGTACACTGAAATTGTGCATCTTTTTCCGGGAGATTGATTGCAGTTAACAGCTTGCTGCCTGTGATTTTTCAAAAAGAAGAAAGTCCTCGATGCCAAGCTTTACTTAATGATACAATTCTAACAAATAAATGGTAAAATACATCGTAGTTTGTCGTCTCTCAAACAAACGAACACGTCTGACAAATTTGGTGACTCCAACTTGAAGATAACTGAGATGCTGAGATGCAAACTGAGATGCTGGTCATCACTCCAGCCAGCCAGAGACACCATGTTGATCAGGTGACTGTAACTCTCGACAACTGCGTTATTTCTCAAAGCTCAACCGTCAAGAATCTAGGTGTTACTTTTGATTCTACACTCTCTTTTGATGAGCACATCAAAGATATTACCAAGATCGCCTTCTATCACCTGCGCAATATAGCTAAAATTAGGTCCTTCCTGTCCCCAGCGGACGCAGAGATCCTGATTCATGCCTTTGTCTCGTCTAGGCTGGATTACTGCAATGCCTTATTTTCAGGTCTTCCACGTGAGAGCACTAAAAGTCTTCAGATGGTTCAGAATGCTGCAGCCAGAGTCTTACCACGTACAAGAAAATTTGATCATATTACACCAATCTTAGCATCTCTGCACTGGCTCCCAGTGCATCTAAGATCAGACGTTAAGGTGCTGCTGATGACATACAAAGCTGTACACAGCCTTGCCCCGTCGTACATGTCAGATCTAATTAAACCATATATTCCAAATTGGGCATTACGCTCTCAAAATTCAGGGCTCCTGATGGTTCCCAGGATCAAGAAGAAGTCAGCTGGCTGCAGGGCTTTTTCCTATCGGGCTCCTTTCCTTTGGAATAACCTCCCAGCTGACATCAGACAATCTGGCTCTGTTGACGCCTTTAAATCTAAACTCAAAACTCACTTCTTTGACGTAGTCTTTAATTAGCCCATGATATCACATGTAAGCTTCTTCAGTGGGTCGGTGTCAGTCTCAATGAGTTCCTATAGTATTAGATTACATTGTGCTGCTGACAAGAAACAATCTGTTTATTCTGATCAATACTGCATTTCTCTAACCTTTGTTTTTGTTTTCTGTTCCCACAAGCTGTGTCACTCTCTACACTCTCTATAGCTTCCTCCTCCTCCTCCTCTTCTCTCTCCTCCTTCTCCTTTCTCTTCGTCCCCTCTTTCTTTCAGGCTCCCTTCTGATGACCACGGCCTCCTGGGACCATCTACTGTTTCCGGGCTCCTGCTGCCTTGAAATACTGACTGATCTGGATCGTCACACCCCGGGCTCTGCTGGATCATTGCTCTCCTCTGCTTCACCACCTCCTCATATCTATATTTCTGTAAATCTTGATGCCTCTCTCTGTCTATAACCAATGATCTTGTGTGGCCTGCCCTCTTCCAGGTCACCATGGTGGACAGGAAGTCGTCTGGCTTGGGCACCACTTGGTGATGCCTCGTCCTGCTCGGTCGTCTCCTGGATCCACTCAATTTACATATAACTTGTATCAGACTTTCTGTTGATGAAACTTGTAAACTGTGATTTGTTGCTCTCTTCTGTACACGCAACATCTATTGCATGTCTGTCCGTCCTGAAAGAGGGATCCCTCCTCTGTGGCTCTTCCTGAGGTTTCTTCCATTGTTTTTTACCCTGTTAAAAAGTTTTTCCTCACTCGAATCAAGGGTCTAAGGACAGAGGATGTTGTTCACTGTACAGATTGTAAAGCCCATTGAGGCAATGTGACTGTGATTTTGGGCTATATAAATAAAATTTTGATTTGATTTGATTTGATTTGATTTGTGATTTGAGAAAAAGGAGACGAGGAGACCATTGGACCGGACCAAGGCAATCCCCGCCGAGAGCGGAGCTGGAGGCCAGACCCCTCGTCACTCACAAGGCGCGCCTTCTCGAAAAAAGGTAAGCAGAAACCTGTTGTTAGAAAAAAATGAATTCTGTGTTATTGGCAATATACGAATTGATGTGAGTGAGGAGGAGGTAAGGTTGTCTGAATCTAAAAATATTAATATTCTTTGAAATTTTGAAGTAAATACATCCTACTGAAAGAATTGTATCATTAACGGTCAAAATGACAGATCGATGACGATTTTGGGGCAAAGCGGATAAGTCCTTGAGTTTGAGTCTCGGAAGCAAAACATATTTCAATTAGGTATTCCCCATCTAAATCAATAGGATTACAGGGGGAAGTAAATTGCGTGTTGGTTTAAATCCCTTGAGTTTGAGCCTCAAAATGAGAATTCAATCAAGTATTCCTCACCTGAATCGATAGGATTACAGGGGGAAGTAATCAAATAGGGTTTAGATACCATAAGTGGAAGTCCCTGAAAAGTTTGAAATAAAGGCCTGATCTGTGTAAAATGGTACCTTAAAAAAAAAGAAAAAGAAAAGCGTTTAATATTGTGTTTAATTGTTATGCTGTATTGAATTGCTGTGGCTTGTCTTGGTCGCTGTGTTGTGAGAATTGTGGTTGGTTCAAGGTTGTTAAAAGTAAGAATGTGGGAAGAGAAGCAGTCACAACAGTGTCTAGATTCCTAGGACAGTGGTGTCTTGGTGGAGCGAACTGTTGGAAACCTAACGGTGATAACGTACGCAGCATCTCCTGGTTTTTATTTGTATCTTATTTCACTGGCGAGCATGTCTGTATGTTTTTTCCGTCCTGTTATCACGTTAAAGGGTGGTTTTGACCATGCCTCCATTCATTTAGATAGGGGTCTGTGCCGTGTTCCAATATCCATACTTCCATGAGTACACTTAAACGTAGTACACTATCCGCACTTACTAAGTACGCAGATTTCAGCCGGTGAGTGTTGTTCCAAATCTAATACTCCGTGGTGCCCTTACCGGAAATTACAATCGCGACAGCCGCCGCGGCTCGTCACCCGCCAAACACATCCCGCTTTGAACGGTGATCAAAAGACATCTACAGCTTTACTTTTTAACAATTACAATCCTACAATCCTGCAATATGGCTCCGCTGCAGGCGCTGTTGTCTCGGTAGCTATTTTTAAAAAAAAATCTGAGCTGAGCGTCTCTGCCTGGCTCCGCTTCTTCCGCTACGTAGACAAGATGGCGGCCGTTGGGTGCGTATAGTGTACATCGATGTACACTTAATGTTTTTGCCGTTATGAGGGCGACATCCGGGTCCTTTAAGTACACTTCTTTTCACGGCGATCGATATCGGAACACCCTACGTACTCAAACTAAGTACAGTAAGTACGGTAAGTATGGATATTGGAACACGGCACAGGTCTCTTTGGGCTTTTCGAGGCGTCGCCAAGATGGCCGCCGAGTGGCCTGACTTGTCTAGAAGGACTTTGATTGCTACGACTCCCCCTAGCGCTTCTGGGCGGAGAAACGGAACATGCAACTTGCTGCCACTGGTCCGAAGTCAATCCGGAAGTGAGCCGGCGGAAGTATCCCGCCGCCCCTCGAAAATGTAGTCAGATTGTAGTTTCGAAACTGCTTTACGGCAAACACACCCCCAAACATGGAACCGGGTAGATATAAACTGCCAGTTGCAAGGCCATCCATCCATCCATCGTCAACCGCTTATCCAAAATCGGGTCGCGGGGGCAGCAGCTTCAGTAGCGAGCCCCAGACTTCCCTTTCCCCGGCCACATCGGCTAACTCTGACTGGGGAATCCCAAGGCGCTCCCAGGCCAGAGAAGAGATATAATCCCTTTACCTGGTCCTGGGTCTACCCCTAGGTCTCCTCCCAGTTGGACGTGCCAGGAACACCTCCCTAGGAAGGCGCCCTGGTGGCATCCTCATTAGATGCCCGAACCACCTCAACTGGCTCCTTTCTACGCAAAGGAACAGCGGCTCTACTCCGAGTCCTTCCCGGATGGCTGAGCTTCTTACCCTATCTCTGAGGGAGATCCCAGCCACCCTGCGAAGAAAGCCCATTTCGGCCGCTTGTACCCGCGATCTCATTCTTTCGGTCATGACCCATCGCTCATGACCATAGGTGAGGGTAGGGACGAAGATTGACCGGTAGATCGAGAGCTTTGCCTTCCGGCTCAGCTCCCTTTTCGTCACAACCGTGCGGTGAAGCGCATGCAACACCGCACCCGCTGCGCCGACTCTCCGGTCAATCTCACGCCCCATCGTCCCCTCACTCGTGAACAAAACCCCGAGGTACTTGAACTCCTTCACTTGAGGCAAGGACACATTCCCCACCTGGAGTAAGCAATCCACCGGTTTCCTACTGAGAACCATGGCCTCAGATTTAGAGGTGCTGATCCTCATCCCTGCCGCTTCACACTCAGCTGCGAACTGATCCAGTGAGTGTTGTAGATCTACAGCCGATGATGCCATCAAGACCACATCATCTGCAAAAAGCAGTGATGAGATCCTAAGGTCACCGAACTGTAACCCCTCCAAACCACGTCTGCGCCTTGAAATCCTGTCCATGTATATCACAAACAGGATTGGGGACAAGGCACAGCCCTGGCGGAGGCCAACACCCACTTGGAACAAGTCCGACTTACTCCCGAGTACACGCACACAGCTCTCGCTTTGAGAGTATAGGGATTGGATGGCCCTGAGAAGGGACCCCCTCACCCCATACTCCCGCAGCACCTCCCACAGAACATCCCGGGGGACCCGGTCGTACGCCTTCTCCAGATCCACAAAACACATGTGGACTGGGAGATTGTACTCCCAGGCCCCCTCCAAGACCCCTGCCAGAGTAAAGAGCTGGTCCGTTGTTCCACGACCAGGACGGAATCCACATTGTTCCTCTTCAATCTGAGGTTCGACAATCGGCCGGATCCTCCTTTCCAGCACCTTGGAGTAGACTTTCCCAGGCAGGCTGAGTAGTGTGATACCTCTGTAATTGGCACACACCCTCTGGTCCCCCTTCTTAAAAAGAGGGACCACCACACCCGTTTGCCACTCCTTCGGCACCGTCCCCGACCCCCACACAATGTTAAAGAGCCGTGTCAACCAAGACAGCCCCTCAACACCCAGAGCCTTCAGCATTTCTCGTGGTATCTCATCGATCCCTGGGGCTTTGCCACTGTGGAGTTGTTTGACTACTACAGTGACTTCACCCAGGGAAATCGACGATGATACCCCATCATCCTCCAGCTCTGTCTCCATTACAGAGGGTGGCTGAGTGGGATTCAGGAGGTCACCAAAGTACTCTTTCCACCGCCCTAGAACCTCCTCAGTCGAAGTCAACAAGTTCCCATCCTTGCTGTACACAGTTTGGATGGTTCCCCGTTTCCCCCTCCTGAGGTGGCGGACAGTTTTCCAAAAGCACTTTGGCGCCGCCCGAAAGTCCTTCTCCATGGCCTCGCCGAACTCCTCCCACACCCGCTGTTTTGCCTCTGCCACAGCTGCGGCTGCTGCCCTTCGGGCCCGTCGGTACCCCAAACCTGCCTCAGAAGTCCCCCGGGACAACATGTCCCTGAAGGACTCCTTCTTCAGTCGGACGGCTTCCCTGACCACCGGTGTCCACCACGGTGTCCGAGGGTTGCCGCCCCTTGAGGCACCTAAGACCCTATGGCCACAGGACGCAGCTGCAGCTTCAACAATGGAAGCTTTGAACATCGTCCATTCTGGTTCGATATCCCCAGCCTCCACAGGGATGCTAGAAAAGCTCCTTCGGAGATGGGAGTTGAAGGTTTCTCGGACAGGGGCCTCCCCCAGACGTTCCCAGCTTACCCGCACTACTCGTTTGGGCTTACCAGGTCTGTCCAGGAATTTCCCCTGCCACCAAACCCAACTCACCACCAGGTGGTGATCAGTTGACAGCTCTGCCCCTCTCTTCACCCGAGTGTCCAAAACACACGGTCGAAGATCAGATGATACGATCACAAAATCGATCATTGACCTTCGACCTAGGGTGCTCTGGTACCACGTACACTTATGAGCATCCTTGTGTTCGAACATGGTGTTCATTATAGACAGACTGTGACTAGCACAGAAGTCTAATAATAGAACACCGCTCGGGTTCAGATCGGGGAGGCCGTTCCTCCCAATCACGCCCCTCCAGGTATCTCCGTCATTGCCGACGTTCGCATTGAAGTCCCCCAGTAAGACCAGGGAGTCCCCCACTGGGGCCCCTTGCAGGGCCCCAGTCAGGACCTCCAAGAAGGCCGCATATTCTGAACTGCTGTTCGACGCATATGCGCAAACAACAGTCAGAGTTTTCCCCCCAGCCCTTAGGCGTAGGGAGGCGACCCTCTCGTCCACCAGGGTAAACTCCAACACGGCGGCGCTCAGCCGGGGGCTTGTGAGTATCCCCACACCCGCCCGGCGCCTCACACCTTTGGCAACTCCAGAGAAGAATAGTGTCCAGCCCCTATCCAGGAGTTTGGATCCAGAGCCAATGCTGTGCGTGGAGGCAAGCCCCACCAGATCCAACGGTAACGCTCAACCTCCCGCACAAGCTCCGGCTCCTTCCCCCCAAGAGAGGTGACATTCCACGTCCCCAGAGTCAGCCTCTGCAGCCCAGGTCTGGGTTGCTGAGGCCCGTCACCACCACTGCCACCCATATGGCAGCGCACCCGACCCCAGCGGTTTCTCCTGCGGATGGTGGGTCCACGGGATGGGGGAGGGAGAAGTGCCACGTTACTCTTTCGGGCTGTGCCCGGCCGGGCCCCGTGGCAGACCTGACCACCAGGCGCTCGCTCACGGGCCCTCCGTCCGGGCCTGGCTCCAGACGTGGGCCCCGGGCTTCCTCCGGGCAGGGTCTCTCGCCTCACACCTCTATTTTTCATGGGGTATCTTTGAACCATACTTAGTCTGGCCCCTTGCCTGAGACCAATTTGCCTTGGGAGACCCTACCAGGAGCACAAGGCTCCTGACAACCTAGCTCCCAGGTTCATTGGGACACGCAAACCTCTCCACCGCGATAAGGTGATGGTTCCCGGAGAGGCAGTTGCAAGGCAATTGTTGTATTCCTCATGTATCAGTCGACTTAAAAGAGACCCAGGAAGCCACAGTCGGAGGAACAGAAGAAGAAGAAGAAAAAGGAGCTTGACAAAAAAAGAGACCAGACATGAGTAAACATAGGACGAGCTTTTGAGGAGTTCAAGACGGACGCCGACTTGGCCGTGTTGCTGTTGAAATTGTGAGTGGATGAACTTTGTCTTTGCAACGTGACTTGATAGTCTTTTGAACAACGTTATTGCTTGACTGTTTTACTGTGAGCCCTGCATGTGTTTAGCCTGGTTCCTTGATGGCTCGCTCGATAGTTAGCGGGTGTTTAGCGCAGCAGTCACTGGCTACCAAACACGTTTGTTTGCGTTCTGAATCCAGGTTCTTGTTGGTATTTAGATATCTAGTTCGGTCTTTGAATGTCGCAAGATTTGTCGCCTATATCTTGCGATATGTCCGGCTGAACATAGAGTGTGACTCGCTGTTTAGCCGGCCGGCTTCTTAGAAAACAGATGCACATGGTAACGTAGTAGCAGCTAGGTGGGCGGGGGAGGCTCGTCAACAAGTCTTTTCGACAGTGTATCTGCGCCGAAGCTGTAGGGGGAGCCCTGCAGCGAAAAACGTATGCACAAAACTGGTGCAAAGCTGCTGCTGCATAGTCCGGCTTTAACGTGGGCTATTTGTTCTCATTGAAATGGTTGGAAAAAAAATACTTCGCTCATTTAAACTAATCTCTCTTATTTATATTTATGGTTGAATCGATTTTTTTTACTTTACTATAATTCAAACTGACAGCGAGGCACCAAACTGAAATTTTCATTTCAATTGAAGCATTTTATTAGATCGAGTATGATGGGCGCATGTGCATTTTCAAAACTTTCAAATTTTCAAGGCGGCAATTGTACTTCCGCCTCAAACGAGCCTTTTCGGAGCGACGTTGATGTCAGAGAGGAGAAGAGAATACACCGCATTCTGGTAACGTTAAGGTAGCCTAAGTCATTCCCGTTTTTAAACATGACTTAATGTTCAGCCCTCAGATAAAGACTCCATTAAACGTTGTTAAAGACGATAACAGCCTGACAGGGTCCGACATTAACACTCGCCAGGCGCCAAATGCCAGTAAATTTTCCGTTTGGCGAGTAAATCTCAGAGTTCATCCGGGCTATGGTGGCTAAATGTTTGTACAATAATAGTCATGTTTTTCAGTTTTCATTTATATAGCCTACTTTTTTGTTCCTCTGCTGTCTGCACGTCTGAGCTTCAAGCCGGTGCTTAACAAGGGACAATGTTGCGTCTGTGGTCGCCATAGCTACAACAGATGTTGAGAACGGGAAGAGAAGACGTAGCTGTCCTCTGATCTGCCTCTTTGTTCAGGTTTTCTCTGTGCAAAACATACCTGATACGTGTTTGGGCTCCTGCTTGATTAAACATGTCTAACCCTCGTCGCTGTATCAAAGTTGCTGGTTGTTATGGAGGACTCACGGGCCGTATACCGAGTGCATATGCGCGCACACACATACACACACAGTGGAGAGGAGAGGACAGAAACAGTAAATGACTCACTATGAACAAGCCAGTGTGGCCCACCCCAAGGATTGAATTTTTCCTATTTATATCAATATCGAATGATATTTTAAAAAATATCGTTAAAAGATTTTTTTTCATATCGCCCAGCCCCTATTTCAACACAATGAAACAAGTGAAATTGATTGGCGATATCCTAAGCTCTAACACACTGTCAGATCTCCTTATGGTCCAGCTTCCTTCTCCAGATCAGGGAGTTTGACCCCACAAAAGCTGTAATGATGTGGCACAGGGACTGAGTCAGGAGCAGGAGGCCAGACTTTGAGAAGATGTGAAGAGTAGAGAGTAAGGAGTCTGATTAGAAGGATTTTTGCATCACCACAATGGTGCATAATGAAGCAACATCATGTTTTGTCAGTTATTTTATTTTTTATTTCATACGCATAGTAAATCTATCTGACTTAAAAAGAACAGAGGGCACCGTAATGTTTTGTCAAGTTTAAACCGTATAGTTTGTAGTTCATGTAACATTAAGAATACCCAACATTAAACAATGTTTTCTCTTTTAACTTAAGGAGAGCAACCACCAGATCCACTGTGTTCCTGCTGTGCAACCACCTACCATTTGGAAGTCCCTTGTCATCTTGTAAGTTCTGTGTACAATATTATGAGGGCATTTGTGATAATTCATTTTAGATAGGGTTAGAGTTAGGCTTACTACTTCATAATTGAATAGTTGGGGGGGGTGCTTTTAATAAGTAGTAACTGTTCTTACTGTGGCTGTGGTCACTTTCTCTTTTAGATGGAGTGTGCATCTGGAAGCGTTGTTGTTCTTCCTGGGTTTGTAACTGTTTTAAATCATACATTGAATACACATGGTTTAGGGCTTCTAGCTCGCTATACTAGGTCAAATTTCGATCTCAACCAATTGTGGGTGTGTGGCCTTTCTTTAGATCTGTTGTGGGGTGGCGCGGGTTGTTATCAGGCCGGTGGTAGGGGGGGTCGGGGTGTTTGGTGTGGGGCCACTTTGGGCCATGTTTTTTTTATGCAAATTGGGGGGGTTTTGGGCGGGGTTGGGGTTGGTGGCAGGGTCAGGGTGGGGTGAAAGCATGCTGACATGGCAAGTTTAGGTGTTCGCGGGGGGAGAGGTGGCTGGCTGGTTGGGGGACAAGGGGGGGTTTGTTTTGGGGGGTGTCCTTTCGGGGTGGGACAATTATTTTCTTTTTTGGGGGGGGGATGGTGGGTGGGTGGGGGAGTCACGGGGACGATTAATGGGAACTGGTCAGGGCTTGAGGATATATATGAGGGGTCTACTTTGAGTTCTCGGCTGGATGGGGGGGTTGCTGGGACTGGGACGGCTTGCGCAGGGTTTGAGGGGGGGGTGATGAGTCGGCAGGCGGACATGTGGCAGTGATCTGGTCGGTGCATTGCGGCTGCGGGTGGTTGACGGACGGCCGGATTCACGTGGGATGAGGCGGGTTGCACGTGTGTTTTCCTTTTATGCGATTGCGGTAGGTTTGGTGTCGGGGATGAGTTGTGCTGCTGCTTTGCTGCATTGCTTCAGCTGTTGTCTTCAGGGGATTACCTGCATGTGCTATTCATTGGGCGTATGTGCCGTCTGCCATCCTCTCTCAGTGTCATGCAGGTATTGGCTGTCGGTCCTTGTGGTACTCTTGTGTTGTTTTTTGCATCGCTGTGTGTGTTGCTGGATATGCAGAAAAATGAAGCTGACGAACTGGAGCAGGCAACGATGGCTATCGTTGTCAGTGGAAAAGAGGACATTAAAATAGTCATCGATGGAATAGAGGTCCTGAAAGAGGTGCCCACGACTGCAGTGGTTGTTGCAATGTTCTCCGGGCTCATATACCGACTCAACCTGAAATATCTGAAGAATCTGCAGCACACCCTTAGATTTGTGCAAAAAGTCCTGATGGAGCTTGATGGAAAAAAGATGTCCCTAAAAGTTCTGAGCACCCAGCTTTACAACCCAGAGTAGGCAGATTTGAATTCCACTGACTCGCCTGATTTTGTTTTCCCGTTGTTGAGAACAATTTTATAATGTTTCTACAACCAAGACTTTGTACCCTGTTATATGAGGTTGGTGTTTGGAGTTTGCACTTACATGACTGCATTTCCACTGCAGTACTGACAAAAGTTTCTGCCCAAGTTATCACAGGCACGAGTGGGCAGCGTGCTGAAAACTGGAGAGTGATTGCATTTGCACTGCAGTGTTTGCACTGATTTTTATATGTCAGATTTTTCAGACCAAGAGAGGGCCAGGAGCTACCTCACACACTGCATGTTTGCAGGTTATTGAACTGAGGAGTTTAACACAAATCATCTGACAACACTTTTTGAAATAGGACAATTTTCTATTGGAACACTTTCTGTTACAATTAGTAATTTGTTTTAGAGTATTTAGTTTGCATTTTCAAGTGAACACACTGCATGAATGGTACATTTTGTTCTCACTCAACACAACCAGACATTTCTTGGTTCTCTTTGTATTTGAGAAGGACTGTTCTTGAGGACTATCTTAATACATTTTGGAAAAAAAATTAGTTATTGAAAAAATGTTCATTCAAAAATTAATAATGTGTTGAAAAGGAATGTCTTCTGAGTATTTAAATCAAAATGTATTAAAAGTATTTTTTTTAATTAAGTTCAAAACATTAAATTATGACAACTTTACATTTTTAATTGAGACAACTTAAAAAAAATAGTTTGCTCGCACATTAAAAAGTCATTTACATGAATTCAAATATTCAGGTTTAATGAAGTGGATTATTTACATCAACCAATGTAATTATTTTAATTCAGGAAAACTTGAAATTATTTGTTTGCTTCACCTTCAGTTTTCCTTTATTGTTATTATTTTGAATTCCAAACGCTTACTTAAGCAATATGTACAGTGTTACCTCATGCCAATAAAGCCAATTGAATTAAATTGAGAGAGAGAGAGAGGAAAGAAAGACTTCCATGTACAAACAAATGTCTGGGTGAGATAATTTTGATTCAAGAACTCCGTTCAGTCTCATTAGTTTACATTCACAAAGATCAGATGATAATGTTGATACCTGATACCAGCAGGGCTCTGTAAAACCCATAAATGTCTTAAACAGCGCAGCACCATGCGCGGGGGAGACACATTTTTTCCCCTAATAGTTGGGAGAGAAAATTAGTCTCAGTTCTGAGTGAGAAATTATGTTTGTGTTTTTCAAATACAATTGTTAAAGCTGCACTCATCCCTTTTTGATATCAGCAATGGAACTAATAATAATGCACGCACAAGAAGTCTCTTTATTTCTAAAGTTTCTTAAGATGTTTGACAAATGTTCATCTTTATTGTTTTACCACATGTGATTCTTGACGGGGTGTGTATGAGAAGCAGAACAACTTCGACTGTGTCCCCCTGCTGATTTTATGATTTTTAATTAATTAATTAATTTAATCTTTTTGCTTTGATCAATAAATGTATTCTTTGATTTTTTGAAACAGTCGCCTGATAATGTTGTTATTTAGCCTCTCTGAGGTTATGAACAGTATTAACTGTCTGTAGTAACAGTAGAATGTTTTTCGCAGTTACCCTGCAATTGATCGCGTTGCTGCGCATTTCCATGTATGTGCGTGTGACATGTTTAGTGGCGGTGCGCGCTGGAAAATAGGGCTCCCCCGAAAGTCACTGTGTAATTCAAATCCTGAGCGGAAACATTAATTGTCTTGCTGGAACAGCCAAATTTCTGAACTACTGGGACCAAAACAAACAAACAAAAAAACGATATCTTTGAATTTAAATCATCAGTAACAGCCATGTGAAACATTTTACTCTGCAGAAAAGTTGGGAGAAGAAACTTTCACTTATTTGACTAAATTGAGCAAACGAGCTAATAATAATACTACTACTAGCCTACTACTACTACTACTACTACTACTACTACTACTACTACTAATAATAATAATAATAATAATAATAATAATAATAATAATAATAATAAAATGGAAAAAAGACTGAACCTGGGAGTGGAGAAGAAGAAGAAGAAGAAGAAGAAGAAGAAGAAGAAGAAGAAGAAGAAGAAGGAGAAGAAGAGGCAGAATATCTCTTTACTTTGGAATAAAACAAAGATGTGAGGCCACAAATGAAGTGTGACTTTCCTCTCTCCATCCTCCTCTCCATCCAAGTTGCGAGTGGAGGAGCACTGAGACAAAGTCTGCGGTGTTCGTTCCGAAGCTTCACCAAACACATTTCTCTCCTGAACGCCGAGAATAAACAGAGGAGCGCACGTACCTGAGAGGAAAAGAGCGAGCACGGTCCCGAGGAGAATCATCTTTGCTGTGTTCGGGACACTTGGAACACGGTGAGTCTCTCAAGTTTTAAATCGTCAGAAGGAAAGGAAGGAGAAGCCTCGGCTGAGCAAAGTACGCACCAGAGAAGCAGCCTGTGAGTGTGTGTGAGTGTGTGTGTTTGTTGAGAAATCAACTGCTGAATTTCACGCGTCACTGGGCTGCAGCCAGGCCTGGTTCTAGACCAGGTTCTAGACCTTAAATGGGGGCAGTAAGAAATGTTGATTGGTCACCAACTGCCACTGAGTTAAGAGCCATGGGGATGACGTTTTTTTTGTATGCCCACTGTAGAGGATTGAGAATGTTGTGTTATGCTAAGAGATGTCCTCTAGGCGGCAGCATAGCTTAGGCCAAATGTTGTTTATTCAGTAGTCAGTCTATAGCGTGTTGCCATGTTCCTGTTTTTATTTATTTATTTATTTATTTATTTATTTATTTATTTATTTATTTAAATGCTTTATTTAAACAAACAACATTACATGAACGATGACATACTCTCATAAAAACAGCAATATTTGACCTTTTAAAGTAAATTCACACCTCCTTTGACAATCCAAATTGACAAATTGTACCTGTGGTGTATATCACATTTCAAAAGCAAACATATGACAAATATAAAAATGAAAGAACAAATGAGAGGGGCATGAAACAAATTATAAAACAATTAAACGTAACATCGTTTAGAGAAGTAGCTTTATAATTATTAAATACAAGCAGTATTGCTATAACTGCTATATATGTGTATATAAATGCTATAATTGAGCAAGCCACAGGGGGGATTTGGCATACCGACACTTGTGTATGTAATATTTTGTAATAATAATGACATTATTCACTAAGAACTCAGTTTTTTTGTCTTCAAGGATTACTCCTATTTGAATATTCTGAAAGTTCCAGAAGTCAGTGTTTCTGGAGCCAGACGATATGAAGTCGTGGAGAGATTTCCACAGATTGTGGACAGTCTCACATTCAAAAAACAGGTGTTCTGTTGTTTCCAGATTTGTTTTACAAATATAACAGTTTTCTACCACAAAATTAAATTTACTTTTCATAAATTCATTTGAAGGATAAATGTTGTTTATGGTTTTAAAATGAACTTCTTTATACTTTAGGGGAAATTGGGAATTTTAAGTGTTTTGTTCGAATAGTTGATATTTCAGATTTGTTATAATCTCTAAGAGTGAGTGAGATTTTTGTTCTACCTGCATATAAGGTTTGATACCATGGTCTAGTAATCCTTTCACCCAGACCCGTCCAACTGCTTGCCATTCAGCCTCACAGAAATCTGGTCTCAGCCTCGGAACTCGCTCTGTTTCCCCTTCACACTGTTCAAGAAATTGCTCCCAGAATGCAGTGTAAACCTCCCTTGACACTCCAGCATCATCGATAGCTTTTTCATTTACAAAGTCCATCTTCAGAGTCGAATTCATTATGCTGCTGTCCATAAATACAGCCACAAGATCTTCAACAACCTTTATCCTGCATATTGATGCATGTCGTGGGCTCTGTGGATTTCCTGGGTTGCTGGCTGAGGCTGATGAGGAAAGCAGGCTGCTTGAGTTTAAAGGCAAATCTTGTGGTAAGGAATTCAGTCCACTGTCCTGCTAGAAGAACAAAACATACAGATAACAAAAACAGAGTGGTCAATGAAAGAAGCAGAGGCCAAAGTATCCCAACTTCTGGTATGTTTGTGTCATGGTCGAAATAATACTGGATCCTATGTTTCCCGTAATGCAACTCAAAAGCATCTCTTACAAACTGCACACCTCCAGTTTATAACACAGGCTTTCTATTCAGAATATGTTCTCTCCTATCCTAAGACAAGTTAACCCTGACAACATCAGTGTGACATCATCACAGTTACTTTTTCAGACCTGACAGAGCTCCTCCAGAGCCTCACAGGACATGATATAAATAATATAAAAAGCTCCATTGCATCACATCTTTACAGTTATGTAAAATCATGCAGTAGTTTAACGGATGTGTTCAGGGTTGCTTACCTGTGCAGTTTGCACTGCCTGCTCATGTATGGACTGCACATCTATTGTAGGCAGGCCATTAGCTGAGGGCAATGGGAGTTCCTGCATAGGTACTCCATTCACCTCAGCACTCTGAAGAATAAAATAAGTATAAACATATTAGTTGACAGCAGATACTTTGACCCTACAAGTCTATGATGTGATTGCGGACTGTAATTTATAAGTATTTATAAATGAGTCTTCTACGTCAAACTAAATTCTAGTTAAAACCAGGAACACTCAAGAGATAGTCTGTAAAACATCCACTTTTTTGAGAAATGGAAAGAAGTTAAACCTCTCAAATTTCAGAGACAGAGAATTACAATAACGTCACAAATCTGTGTTACAAAAATTGCTGCACAATCCCAGGAATTAGGTCAAAAGGACTCTGTTGACTTCCACTACTACAACTATTCTGCAGCTTGCTAAATGTAACAATTGGCATTTGTTTTTAATACAAGTTGTGCATGACATACCACATTAGAAATGGAAGTTCAGGAAAAAAGACATTTGATAGAGAAATTTGATACAAAATGTGAGAATTTTGAAGTTGTGAAAGCAAACATGCCTGGCTGAAGAGAGTACAATCGTACACTAAGATCATACAGTGAAATTCCACAGGTTTTCCAAAAGCTCTTAATTGATTTTTTGCTATTTAAATGTTTTAAAGTAGCGCAAGCAATTAAATGTTAATCAATTATTGTTGCGGCAAAATGAGGCTCGTTTTGTACTGAGGGGTGCCTAGGGGTTACGTTGGTCGTGGTGGTGGGCCATCTGATAGGGTGGGGTGGGCTGGCTGGGGACCATGTGTTGTGTCGGGGGGGTTCTGTTATGGGATGTGGGATGGTTTTTGTGTGTTTATGGGCGATATTTGGGGTGACCTTTGGTGGTTGGATACTTGGTTAGGAGGTTGGATCGTGTGTTGTTTTTTGGGTCGTGGTATGTGTGCTCAGTATGGGCGGGGTGGGGGGGGTAGTGGGGGTCTGGGGGGGTTTGTACAGGGTGGTGGTTGGAAGGGCGTCAGACGGATCCACCATTTTACTGGTTAGGGAGCGTGATCTTTTTTTCCTGGGGGTTTCATCACTTGGGGTCGTATGATTTCATTGGGTGCTCTTCGGGCAGAGTACAAAAGGCTGGACGACGCCTTGGGCTGCGTCGGAGGCCTGGCTTTGGGGTGCGCACGCGGTGCTTACCGTCTGCTGGTTCTTCGTCTTTAGGTGCTTGACTGAGGTGCTCTGGCGAGGGTGGGGGGGAGGTTGGCATGAGGTTACTGCTGGGGGGCTGTGCTTTGTGGGCTATGCTGGTGGCGGTGGTATGTGGTGATGGATGAGTTTCGGTGGACATTTCGGGTGCAAGCTTGATGGCAGACACTGATGCTATGGGGGTGGGGCGTCAGGACACCGCGCCTATTGAATGTTTATTTAATGTCGTCGTCGTATGGGAGGGACAGTGATTTGCCCTGGACCTATGATGTGCGATGTTCTCAGTCTGCAGATATTGAGCTCTTTGTTTTTTGGATCTTGGTTGCATCTGGAAATGCAGATTCTGCAACAAATAAGACACATGTTTTCAATGTTGTTGTCAGCAGTAATTTAAAATCATGGCAAGGAGAAACACATGTTCCACATGTACGTTCATGGTGACAAATATAAATAAACAATTATAATATTTCATTAAAATATCTGTTTTATATATACAGTTTAATCTTCCAGAACTAATACATCTGTAATTAATGAGCATTATAATTCAAATATGTAAATATTTTGTTTTAAACATGACATTTGTCCACTGGCGTGACTGTCCACGGTAGCGTTGCTTATCTTAAAATTACTGTAATTAAATGAAAAATAAGTCTAAATACATAAAAAAAATATTTGAATAGCTGTTATAATAGTGTTGACTTACTGAAACTAAAGGTTACAAGTCTTAAGGTCCCCATTTAGAATAATTACGACACATTACATTTTGTCCGCAAAACTGGTGTCCACCTGGCAGGGGCGTTGAACTGGGGGAAAGTGGGACTGATTACCAGGGCCCCAATGGGGGAGGGGGCCCTTGAAAGGCCTGAAATAAAAATTATGTTTTTATTTTATTTTAGTAAAATTAGTAATTAGTGTCATAACGAACTTAAAATTGGCAGAATAAATCTGATGAGAGACTTTACTCTGTATGAAGATAAAATAGTGGAGGCTGTCTGCTGCCCCTCTCACCCCTCACAATACATAATGGTTCAGTCCACCGCTGCAGCTGCAGAAGATGTCTTTAAACAGTTTAACGAGTGGAGAGGCTGCTGCCCATCAAGACATGTCTTTCCCCAAGAAAGCACAATCAGAAATGAAAAGGCAGAAATGGAAAGAAAGCAAGGAGAGGGAAGACAACTCCTCACACATTTCTTTCAGAAGAAAGGTGAGCACAGTTCACAGCTAACACAGTTTAAGAACAGTTAAATATAATAATAATATCAGCAGCTGTAAAGATTGAAGGCAGTCAGGCAGCCATGAGTCTAGTTTCTCAGTTTGAGCAGCAGCAGGTTCCTCATCTTCATCTCATCCCTCATTAAGTGCTGACTGAAAGTTATTATTACAAGTAATCATTTCACATTGAGCTCGCGGACCTCGCGGTAAAAACTATTCAAATTTGGAGCGATATTTAGTTCCTTTCCCAGTAAGCTAGCATGACATGTTTGGTGTCAGCGGATTCATTTCAATGCTTATTGCTTAAAGAAATCTTAAAAACTGAGGGCCGTGCCGGCCTTCAGAAGACAATAATGTTACTACCAGATGATCCACCATCATTTTCAGACGGTTAAAAGTAGGCCAAGAAAGCCAAGAACTGATGTGGAGAATAAATCCAACTTTAAGCTCATGGTGATCAATGAGGCAGTTTAATTAAAATAAACATGTCGGTCGAACAGATACGTCAAGTGCATCAGCAGCAGCAGCAACAGCTGCTATTAAATCGCAACAACCATAAAGCCTCATGTATTTTTTCACCCCAAATCCAAAGCCACCACCTGTGAGTCTACAGTTGTGGAGATAAATTAGACCTGCATGTGGGACTACAGGGGAGACAGTGAGCAGTAACCAACTAACTGTCATGCTGTTCTTTTCACAAATATGGGAATGATAGTCAAAAATGATATTAAAATGCATAGTTTTATATAAAACGGCAAACATTTTTTTCACCGGCATATACAAGGGCCCAATTAAATTTCTTTTCATGGGGCCCAAAATCCCTGGCGGCGCCCCTGCCACCTGGTGTGACGCCATTCTGTAGATATAAAACGGGCATTAATTTTGGCACACTACTACCGAGAGGGGGCCCTTCGTCATCCAGGAAGTACAGTAGACCTCACTGGAGCACATGGACTGCACACAAGGTGAGTTCTGTCTCAAATATTTTCACAATATTGCTATTTCCGTGCACTGTTGGAAATGGTATCCGTTATGCAGAGTCCTTTGGTGTGACAGAATTTAAGTATTGATCTGAAATTTTTCATCAATTTATACTGATTGACTATTGAAAATAGTGTAAACCTTAACACTGTTAGTCAGGATTGAAGACTGAATAGGTAGGCCGTAAACTGGCCTTGATCTTGAAAACTTCCACTGGTGTGACAGCACTGTCCTATAGTGTGACATGAAATCAGCGTCACCCTGGGGGAAATGTTTGTCACACCAGTGGATGTAGGCTCTATCAAGGGGTACGAAACCATCACTCTCTCCCCCCTAACCTCCCTCCCTCCTAACCTCCCCCCTAACCTCCTAACCTCCCCCAACCTCCCTCCATATCAATCTCCCCCCTTCCAACTTCCCTCCTTTCTTACATCTTACATTTTGCCCTTTTCTCTTACTCTCAAAATTGAAGGACACCACAAGTCAAACCTTCCTACTCTGTTTTGTTTAAGTGAAACTCTTGCCAAAATACGACCTAGGCTTTTCTTGTGAATGTAAATGAGTCAAACCTTCGTGTAAAAGCATAATTACAATGAAAGAGGCACTTTTAAGATTGACCGTATTTTTCAATGGGAGTGCATGTGGCACTTTTACGCTAACATCAAAATCACTATTTTTAAAACACTAAAAAGGCTCGACACAACGTGAAACTTTGCTCGTAGCATCACCAGGGTCTCTACACATGAACACGAGCATTGAGAACATTGTTTGTGTACACAGAGTTTACTAAAAAGAAAGTTTTTGAAATACTCATGTTAGCAGTAGGTTCTTCGTACTCGGGGATCAACACGTCTGGGTAGAGTGTATGTGGATCAGTTGAGCTATGTGTAGAGACCCTGGTGATACAAGACATCACTTGAGCCAGTTTATCAGATTACATGCAGCTTCCTCTGGAGCCACAAAAAGCTTTATAATTTTTTTTTATATCATGCAGTAGCGCTCCCCTGTAAACACTATTTAAAGTGTAAATTGATTAAGTTTAAATGTATAAAAAAACATGTTGGAAAGCGAGGCTGGCTCTACGCTGGTAACAGGTGATAGCATCGTGATTGGGCATGAAAGGGGCATCCTCTAAAGACTGTGATGTTCAGAAGCAAGGATGGGGCGAGGTTCAACACTTTGTGAAAACAATTGTATAAAGGCGATTACTAAGCACAGTTTATCTTCAGCGGTCACATTATGTCTTATTTACGTTTTACACAGCATCCCGACGTTTTTATAGACGGGGTTTATGGGAAAATTTCTTTGAGCGGCTTTTGTTTTGTGCTTGTTGCTCTCCAGTGGTTTCAGTGCTGAAAGTGTAGATGGTGTCTGGACGCGTTGCCGAGCAGGTGTGGAGTGGAGCGCTGTGGCTGTGCTGCTCGTCCTCCACACTGCAGTGGTGAGGGCTGTTAGGTGCACTGCTGGGCTGGATGATTGTATAAATGGAGGAGAGAGGAGCTGGAGGAGACACTTTTATGGCTGGCCAACCATAAATAGCAGTAACACAGAGGCACACACACACACATGCAGTGCAACACCCACACACACACACTATCATCATGTGTGTCAGGTAGGGGGGGGAATAGGGAGACTATGGAGAGGGGGAAGGGTGGACCCAAATGCAGTTACACACAGGAGGCGAGATTAGGACAAAACAAAAGGCGAGCTTTATTTGAAGCTGATAGCAAAAAATCCAAGGGGCATGGAAAAATAAATCCAGGACAAAAACCAAAGTAGCAGCACAACAGCAGGATAAAGTAGCAAAATAATACGGTTCAACAAAGTGCAAAGAAAAGGGCAAAGTACAAATCAAACATGGAAAACTCAAAACCAAAACATACCATGAGGGAGCTTGAATCTTGCGCAGGAGCAGAGGCCTGTTTTGCGAAGGGGGCTCAACATAGCCAGGCTTTGTGCTCATGATGCAGCTCAACAAAGCCCCAAGTCCCCAATCAGAGTTAAACGGTTCTGCGACGGTGGTTATCAACTTAATTAGTTAAGTCCGGCTCTCTGCTTTGTGCTCTGCACGCGTTCACATAAAAGGGGGCGTTTGATGTCATATTATTCTACTTCCGTGCAAAGATGGATCGGTCCCGGGCCACGTATTTCACTGAAGAGGAGCAGCTTCTCATAATGCAAGCAGTGGCGGTTCTAGACCAGTTTTAGTAGGGGGGCCAGGTTGGGGCTGGCTTTTTTGCAAGGGGGCACATACAACCCAGAAAAAAGGATAAATCCCTCATTCAGACAAAGCAGTGTTTACAATTTCAGCAATTTTGATTGGGAAGTAAACTGTTGAGACAATTTATCTCTGCTTTTTACCTTCAGAACAAAATAACTGCAAGAAATCTGTTATTGTGTTACTGATGCAGACTCCCTGTCAGGGGGGCCACAGGGGGGTCCAGACTCAGAGTTACGGGGGCACTGGCCCCTGTTGGCCCCCCCCTAGAACCGCCCCTGAATGCAAGGCTATGAAGAATTCAAGCAAACAATTACTGCTAAGAGTAACACTGTCGCCGCCAACAGAGCGAGGGAGGGCTGCTGGCAGAAAATTGCTGACCGTGTAAATGCGTAAGTTAACGATGATTCATATTATGATCAATATTAAATTAAGCCCTTAGTGTTTTAATTTCTGAAAGCTCACCATTGTGCAACTTTTACATATTAACCCTCATCCATTTAAGAAATACATAAACTGAAGCCACAACTATCTTTTTTCATTTTTGAATGATGTCTATATTGTTTTCACATTTTACTGATCTCAGTTATAGAATGCGCGTGTGTGTTTTATTGAAAGCGAGGCTGAGTGTGCGCAGGCTATAAATGTTCTGTGCTTTTTTTTTTGTATTACTGTGTCGGGATGAACAAGCACATGTAGCTACTGTCCCTGTACAGTGACAATAAAGACCTTTTTGATAGTGAAAATAGCTTAAGCCTGTAAGATTTGTGTTTGGGCGTACACTGCCCTACAGCGGGTGAGACACTGATCAGTTCATCAGTTTATTCATGGCCACAGAAAGAAATAATTAACTTTACTCTATCTGTGACAAATAAATACTAGGTTAATTAATATTTCATATCGCTTTTTATTAAGATGTGGAAGCAGCAGTCGGACATGGCAGCAAGTTAGAGCCAAATACAAAAACATCATTCAAAGTGGTATGTAGCCAAGCCGCCCCATCATTTTGTCAGTGTGTGGATAATATACTGTATCCCATTTTAAGCCAACAGGAAGAAGAATGAAAAGAGGAAGACTGGAGGGGGGCCAGCTCCACCAGAATTCACAATACCTGAGGAGCTGGCCCTCTCTAACAATGACGGTCGTCCAATCATGGAGGGCATTGAAGGGGGGCTCAGGTCAGACCCGAGTGCTGGCAGCTCACAAGACAACCTTTTTGTCCATGGTATGTCAAGAGTAAAGTACTTAGCATTTGCTCTTGGCATCAGGCAGGAAAATTCACTGTGTAATTTCAGGTGTAGGAGACACCATGGTGCTGCTCCCGCCAGGGCAATTTCCCTGCGCCAACCCAGAGGTAACTATCACAGCAATGTGTCAGGTACTTTGCATTTGCTGTGATCAGGCCATATCATGCAGACCACTGAAATTATTCTTCAGGTTGAAATCGATGACCAGGAGACGCTGTCTGTGCTCTCCGAGAGGCCCGAAGTAGGAGTGCATTTTTACATACTCATCATAAGTAGGCCTACACATAATAAAGTGACTTAACCTGGTGGATATCTTTCACAGGAAGATGATCCACACCCTCCTCCCAGAGCCTCTACCTCTGGCCTCGGGAGGGAAAGCACTGTAAGGGTTGTATGAAAAGTTAAACAATATATGACTAAGATAAAGATGTTGTGAAAAGTAAAACTGTTTGATTAAACATGCCAGTGACCTTTCAACCAAAACAATTCAAACAGACATCCGACACAATCCGTGCAGTCTATAAGCGGAATCTGGAGCTGGACGACATAAAAAAAGAACTGGAAATCAAAAAACTGAAACTTGAAATTGAACTCTTGGAGTTGAAAAAAAAGGTATTCTAGTAAATGGTACTTATTTTTTATTTTTTTTTTTAAATGGTTTGATAGCATGACATTATGTACTAATGCCTTGTTCTGTCTTTTTCTTCCCAGCAAATGCAGACATTGCAAGAATAAAAAAAAAAAAAGAAGACGCATTCAGTGAATGAGTTTTATTCACACACCATCACTCTTGGGTAAAGTACTGGTTGGTTATTGCTTGCCGGATGGCTGTACCAGTTGGATGGTCTGTCACTGGATCAACTATCTCAGCTGCTGCTAATGGCACATGAGGGGTTTGTTCTTTCCTCATCATTGCGATGTTGTGCAGCACCACACATGCGGTGATGATTCCACAAGCACGCTCAGGACGTACCCTCAGGCCACGGAGGCAGTTGAACCTGCACTTAATGACCCCAAAGGTCATTTCTATCCTGACCCTGCACTTACCCAGAGCCGCATTAAAGCGTCTCTGCGGTGAGGTGTCAGGGTCAGGATAGGGGGTCATTAAGTGCTGGGTACAGGGGTCTGTCCCCCACGAGCAGTCCATCAAAGAGGCCTAATGAAGAGAGAAATAAAGACTTTGTCATTCTCAACAATTAAAGGAGTCAAAAAGAAGATTTTTTTTTTACCATATAGCCTACCTTGTAACTGGTGACCCAGTGCAGACTCACGAAATATTCTGGAGTCATGGACGGACCCAGGCCACCTTGCCTCCACACTTGTGACCATCAATTGATGGTCACAAGTCATCTGTTAATGGGATTTCTAGTTAAATTTAAAGAGAGCACTGCACAAAGGTGGAAAGAGATTAAAGAGATTAATCTAGAAAGAATCATAAAGAGATTCCTTTTCAAAGACCTATGCCACTGGATATTTCAGTCATGTGAAAAGTCTGTCTAGACAAAATTGTGTGCCACTGATAAAAGCCAATACACTCACTGTGCATGTGCCACCGATCACCTACAGAAATTATTTTTGAGGTTTCACCTGCACATTGATGCTGTGGATGGACTTTCGGTTGACAGTCTGCCTCATGTTCCCCCAGGGGCCCGGTGACGGGTACATGAGTGCAGTCTAGCGCACCAATGATCCTGGGGAATCCTAGTCACATATTATAGGCTACATTAAATTTCATTACGCAAGCAAGTAATACTGATGATGTAGAGGGGTCTGAAAGTACATTACCAGATATTTTATAGAATCCCTCCTTGACAAGCATTGTGCTCAAATGACTTGGGAACACTACAAACATATTCAGCTTCTCAGTAAGAGCGAGAACCACTTTGCAGATGGCGCAACATGCAGTGCTCTTGCTCAGATTTTCTGCATCACCAACTGAATGTAAGTAGGTTCCCGTGGCAAAAAAACGAAGCGCAACACAAACAGTTTGCCCGACAGTGAGCGCACAGCTTCTTCGAGTGGCATTCCTGACACTCGGCTCAACAAGTGAGCAGATGTACCGTATTCCCTCGGCTGAAAATCTATATCGCTCATAGAGAATTTCATCAGGAAATGCCAGCGTATCAGTGCGATCTCGAAGAAGCCGCTCACGTCGCAGTGCTGCCCGAATTATTCTTGCTCCCAGGTCCACCGGGTTCTCAATAAAGGGTGACGCCATCTCCAAATGAGTTTCACAGAGAAAAAGCGGTGCTTTTATAGCTGATTTTAAGCTGAAACTCTGAACATAACCTGGTCGGGACCAGGCTATGAGCTAAGCATAAGTTACCATGGTGATCTAGCCGGGTTAAAAGAGAGCCACCTTCGCAGAACAGGAAAGCCTGGCTTTAGACTCAACATACCTCGCTAACCCACTAAACCGGCTTCGCAAAATACCCCTCAGATGTCGACAAGCTGACAAGAATCGAGGCAGACAGAGTACAATGACCAGACAGGGAGTGAAGGGAACCCAGAGACTAAATACACAGACACTGATGAACAGACGAGGAACAGGTGAGTAGAGAGTGGAGGGAGGAGGCCAGGTGTGGTAATGAGTGGGGGAGGAGCACAGAGGGGGAAACATGGAGGAAACAAGACTGCAGACAGAGGGAGACAGAGAAAAAACCTAAGACACTTAAAGGACCAGAGACAAAAGAGGGGCATGGAAATACAGCAAAGGAAATACACAAGGAACTTAAAGGACACATGAGACACGACAAGACATGATACAAAGACATGGAACCATGAAAACAGAACAAAATCTACAGACATGACAATGTGCGCTTAAATTTCCTCACATGCAATTTCTATAATTGGTGATGGAAGCAGCTGAGATGGCACACAGCTTTTTATGAGCGAGCATCTGCATCATGGCTGAATATCGCAGATTAGTTTCACTGACAACAGGAGAAACAAGATAATGGCATCGGAATTTCAACCAAACTATTGTGTTTTGTTTTGCACAGAACCACGAGCATGAGTTCCGCCTGCTCTATAGACGGCGGAGCAACAGGGAATTCATACAAACAATGACTGGCACAATGCTTTTGTTCATGTACTAACAGCTGTTTGAGCTTCACTTCCCAATCATAATGGTGCTGGAGCTCATGCTCATTTCAAGTAATGGTGTGATGTCACATTACGTAGAATGATGGCTGACAGATAAAACCCTCTGACCTTAGGCCCCTCCTTTCTCTCTTCATCTACATCTATTAACAACCGGACAGACTGGGGGTCCGCATGAGTTCTGTTTGTTTGGGTTTTCTGTGCATTTTACAGTTCAGTCACTGAACGCAACAGATTTCTCAGATGCTTTACTTAAAATACAATTAGTTATTTCCCCTGAATTAATTTGTGTGTTAATAGACCCACTCTCACCTGAGCTGAAAATAATGCAACCCTTTCATGGATTAATAATTAAATCACCCCAAAACATTTTTTCACTGTTTGTTTTGAATTTCAAACAGGTGAAAAGCTAAGCCAATCAAGGGTGTAGGTTTGGTTTGTAAAGTGGTGGGGACATAAATTTGCCATGTGGTCAGTGGATCCAGTTTTTTTACAATATAGTAAGATCCGTCGCTAGAAAATTGTGAATAAATAATTCATCGTAAATAAATAAATGTTCTTCATTAAAATACAGAAAGAATAAGTATGTGAACCTCTATGTTAATGAATGGGTTAAATTCCCATAAAGGAAGGTAGATTTTTATTTTCAAAGGCCATTTATTTCATGGATCCAGGATACTATGCATCCTGATAAGGTCACCTAGGCCTTTGGGATTAAAATAGCCCCACATCATGACATACCCTTCACCATACCCAGAGACTGACATGGTGTTATTTCAGTTATTCCATTAGCTGGTTTGATTTCCATTGAGAAATCATTAGGCTAACTAGCAAGCTAACTAGCAATTTGACAAGCTGGAATAACACCATGCCAATCTCTATAGGTATAGGTAATATCTATACATCAACAGTGCAGGTCAGAAAGAGCTGCAAACAGAATAAAATGTCAGACACTTGAAATGCCACAAGCCCGTGTGTGGTAACTGTGCAGAGAGCGGAAGTAATCTGCAGACTGTGACCAGTGATCACAAGGGCTGTTTTTTTAAGACTAGCTCGTTTCCAGCTTTTTCGATTATTATTTTTTAAATTTATGTTATTAAGTGTTAAAATAAAATGTTTCATAATCAAATAAGTTATTATTAATTATTAGTTAGTTATTTTCTCTATTAAAATCTTGTGTAGCCTAAATGCATAATTACGGTTTACTATGTGCGATGATATGAATATTGATAAATGTATAATTAAACTTGTTAAAATGTACATTTTGGTGTTATTTTGTTTTTTGAAAAAGTATCATGACACAATGAATGCATTCATCACTCAGTTGGCTATTTGCATGAGAGAGTAGGCTATTTTATGTAAACGCGATTTGTGAAAAAGTGGTGGGGACAATTCTGCGTCATTCCAAAAGTGGTATGGACATGTCCATACCGTCCATACCATAAATTACGCCCATGACGCCAATACCATTTGGTGTTATTATTTGTGTAAATGTCGACTGTGTCAACAATGCAAAAGGTGATTTAGGATTTATTGACGAGGAAACCTTTTGTCCTCAGAAAACCAGGCAGGTAAAAACTAAATTAGAAGATTAAATGTAAAGAGATTAAATAATTAGAAATACTTTTGATAAGATTGCATCAATGACTGCACTATAGTGGACGTCACGCCATTTTGACCTTTATTAACATCAAATGGACCAATCTCTAAATTAAAAAATGGGTCTTAGTTTAAATACAAACTGATACTATTTAATTTAGCTGTTGATACAACAATTCAAGTGAAAATTTGATCATAATTTCAAACAATTCAAGCAAAATAACATCCACTACAGTGGACCGATGTATTTGAAGTCACAGAAACATAAATGTACAGGAAA